>JAKSZT010054466.1:6778653-7162642 GCA_026826555.1 Tolypeutes matacus | reverse complement strand
CCACTCAGAACTGAGTGGGAGAGAGTGTGGTCTACAGTGTGAACTGTGGTCTATGGTTGGTGGCAAGGCTCCAGGATGTGTAAGTTCATTGAGGGTGGTGGGCCACACTGTGGGAGATGTTTGTGTGGGATGTGGTGGGAGGTGTGGGAGGTGGGCAACATGGGAATCCCTGTGGGTTCTGTGTAATATTTTGGGTAATCTAAGCACCTCTTAAAATATATGTATATATATATATATATAAATAACATTTTTGTAAGCAAATACACATATATGCATATATAGTTATATATCATTTTGCAAATGTTTGTATGTATTGTGAGAATTTTGATATTTACCCATAAAAAAAAAAAAAAAAAAAAAAAACTCCCAAAGATGAAAAGCCAGAGACCAGATGGTTTCACAGGTGAATTCTACCAATCATTGAAAGATGGTCTAATATCAATATTGCTCAAGCTCTTTCAAAATACTGAGCAGAAAGGAACACTACCAAACTCATTCTATGAAGCCAACATCACCCTAATACCAAAACCAGGTAAAGATACTATGAAGATAGTCAATGCTGACTAAAATTTGATAAGTTTGTTTTAGGGAATGTGTTTTGTCCTAAGATAAGATGCCTGGTTTTCATAAAATCAGAGTGGAAATATGTAATACAAGGCTTGAATGAATATAGACAGTTGTAGAAGGTATTGTAGAAGGTAGCATTAAGTAAGGGAATGTGTTTTGTAAAGGTGGAATTTGTCTTGAGATGAAGTTAAGTATAGTCTCTGTGGTTATGGATAGCTATGGGAAGTTTGTAAAAGCATTTTCCAAGCTGAAATATCATAATGTAAGTGACTGATTCTGGGAAATCATTATTGAGTAGAAATCTAGGAGTTAATATTAATACCAAAAGGTAACTTTATAACAGAAAACAAAAGCTGTTGGAAACCTCAATTTATTATGATCTATGCAAAGATTTGATTACTGAATGGTATACTGATGCAAAACTAAAATTTGGCTTTCTCTCTCTGTTAAAGTAAAAAAAAAATAGTTTTCTTCAAATAAAAAAAAGACACTATGATAAAGAAAGAAAATTACAGACCAATTTCTTTAATGAATATAGATGCAAAAATCCTCAACAAAATACTTGCAAACAGAATCCAAAAGCATATTATACACCATGATCAAGTGGGTTTTATTCCAGATATGCAAGGGTGGTTCAACACAAGAATGCGAATTAGTGTAATAAACCATATTAATAAATTGAAGAAGAAAAATCACATGATCCTCTTGATTGATGCAGAAAAGGCATTTAACAAAATACAGCATCCTTTCTTGATAAAAGCACTCCAAAAGATAGGAATAGAAGGAAGCTTTCTCAACATGGTAAAGGGCATATATGAAAAACCCACAGGTAGTATTGTACTCAACAGTGAAAGACCGAAAGCTTTTCTGCTGAGATCAGGAACAAGACAAGGATGCCCACTGCCACCACTGATATTCAGTATTGTGCTAGAAGTTCTAGCTAGAGCAATCAGGCAAGATAAAGAAATAAAAGTATCCAAATAGGAAAAGAAGAAGTAAAACTGTCACTATTCACTGATGATATGATCCTATATATAGAAAATCCCAAAAAATCCAGAACAAAGCTACTAGAACTAATAGACGAGTTCAGCAAAGAGGTGGGATACAATATTGATACGTAAAAATCAGTATCAGTAGCATTTCTATACACTACTGATGAATAAGCTGAGGAGGAAGGAAGACAAAAGTTCCATTTATAATAGCAACTAAAATAATCAAATATTTAGGAATAAACTTAACCAAAGACTTAAAAGACCTATATTCAGAAAACTATAAAATATTGCTAAAAGAAACCAAAGAAGACCTAAATAAATGAAAGGACATTTTGTGTTCATGGAATGGAAGACTAAATATAATTAAGATATCAATACTACCCAAACTGATTTAAAGGTTCAACAGAATCCCAATAAAAGTCCCAACAGCTTTTGTTTGCAGAAAAGGAAAAGCCAATTACCAATTTATTTGTAAGAGTAAGGGGCCCCGAATAGACAAAAATGTCTTTAAACAGAAGAATGAAGTTGGAGGACTCTCACTTCCTGACTTTAAAGCATACTGCTTAGTTACAGTGGTTAAAACAGCATGGTACTTGGGGAACGGATGTAGCTCAGTGGTTGAGTACCTGCATCCCATATACAAGATCCTGGGTTCGATCCTTGGTGCCTCCTAAAAGAGAGAGAGAGAGAGAGAGAGAGAAAAGAAAACAGCATGGTACTGGCATAAAGATAGACGTATTGACCAACGGAAAGCAATTCGAGGACTCAGAAATAAACCCTCACATTTATGGTCAAGTGACTTTTTACAAGGCTGTCAAGCCCTCCCAGCTGGGCCAGAACAGTCTACCAACAAATGGTGCTAGGAGAACTGGATATCCACATCTAAAAGAAAGAAAGAGTACCCCTATCTCATACCTTATACAAAAATTAACTCAAAATGGATCAAGGACCTAAATATAAAAGTGACAACCATAAATCTTACAGAAAAAAAATGTAGATAAATATCTTCAAGATCTTGTGGTAAGTAGTAGTTTCTTAAACCTTACACCCAATGCACAAACAACAAAAGAAAAAATAGATAAATGGACCTCCTCAAAATGAAACACTTTTGCTCTTCAAACGACTTTGACAAGAAAGTAAAAAGGCAGCCTATTCAATGGGAAAAAATATTTGGAAACCACATATCTGACAAAGGTTTGAAATCTATGTTATATTAAGAGACCATACAACTCAACAATAAAAAGACAAGCAACCCAATTAAAAATGGGCAAAAGACTTGAATAGACATTTCTCAAAAGAGGAAATACAAATGTTCAAAAGACATGAAAAAAATGTTCAACATCACTAACTATTAGGGAAATGCAGATCAAAACTACACTGAGATACCATTTCACACCTTACAGAATGGCCATTATAAAAAAAAAAAAAAAAAAGAAAGAAAACCAAAAGTGCTGGATAAGATGTGGAAAAATAGGCACACTCCTTCACTGTTCGTGGGAATGTAGAATGATGCAGCCTCTGTGGATGTTTGGCAGTACCTCAAGAAGCTGAATACAGAACTGTCGAATGATCCAGCAATCCCATTATTAGGAATATATTTAGAAGACCTTAAAACAAGGATGCGAACTGACATTTGCACACTGAGGTTCATAGCAGCAGTCTTCACAATTTCTAAAATATGGAACCATCCCAAGTGTCTATCAGCTGATGAATGGCTAAACAAAATGTGGTATACTCATCCAATAAAATACTCTTCAGCTGTAAGAAGAAATGAACTCAAGATGTATATGACAACATGGATGAACCTTGAGGACATTATATTGAGTGAAATAAGCCAGACACAAAAGGACAAATATTGTATGGTCTCACTAATATGAACTAAATATGATGAGTAAACTTACGGAGGTAAACTCCAGAGTATTGGTTACTAGGAGATGGAATGTGGGGTTAGAAAAGGAGCTGATGCTTAATGTATGTAGAATTTTTAATAAGGGTTATTGTAAAAGTTTGGAAAAGAATAGAGTTGATAACACATTATAGTGAGTATAATTAACATGGCTGATTCATAAATGTGATTGTGACTGAACGGGGTAAGCTGTGGATGTAAATGTCAATTGAAAGGAAGCTAGAAGATAATCTAGGGTATGTATAACAGTGATTTTGGTGGTGGATGAAGATTGTGCTTAATAGTAAAATATAAGAATGTTCTTTTACAAAGTGCTAATATGGTGATACATGGGAAAATTACAACTAATGTATTTTAGGATGATAGTTAACAGTAATATTTGAATATTTTTTTAGCAATGGCAAAGAAGATATATCAATTCTGAGGGGCAACAATGGGAGTTGTAAAGGGGTATGGGATTTTTACTTTTGTAGTAATGAAAACATTTTAAAATTGACTGATGTGTTGACAGCATAACTCTATGATGAAAATGAGACTGACTGAATGTACACTTTGAATGGATTGTACAAAGCATTGGACTGTATAACACAGGGAATCCAGTGGTAAAAGAAGGACTGTGGTTAACAGAACAAATATGAAAATGTTCTCTCAAGAACTATAACAAATATATAATACTACTACAGGGTGTTAGTAATTGGGTGGGTTGGGGAGAAAACATACCAAATGTAAGATATGTTCTATAGTTAGTAGTAATATTTTGATGACTGTATTTCATAGTTTGTAACAAATGTTTCACAACAATGCAAGGTGTTGGTGATGGGGAGATGTATGGGAGCCCTGTATGATGATAAGCAAGTTTTCTTTGTAAGTTCACAACTTTTACTATATACCTATTGATTATGTATGTTCATGTATGAATGATATACTTCAATAAAATTTTATTTAAAAAAATAAAGATGTATGGGAAGCGGCTGTGGCTCAATCAGTAGGGCTCCCGTTTACCATATGGGAAGCCCCGGGTTCGGTTCCCGGGGCCTCCTGGTGAAGGCAAGCCTGCCCGCATGGCGTGGTTAGCTGACCCAGCGAGCACAAGCAACAAGGGGGGGATAAATGAATAAATAAATAAAATCTTTAAAAAAATAAAAAATAAAAAAAATAAAAAATAAAAAAATAAAGATGTATAGGATCCCTGTATGATGATCTACGCATTTGTTTTGTAACTTGACAACTATTATGATACATTTATTGTTTATATATGTTCATGCATGAATGATACACTTCAGTAAAATATTATTAAAAAATATTTTACCCAAAACTGATCTATAGATTCAATGCAATAGCAGTCAAAATTCCAACAGCCTACTTTACAGAATTAGAAAAGGCAATTACCAAATTCATATAGAAGGGAAAGTGCACCCAAATAGCCAAAAGCATTCTAAGAAAGAAGAGCAACATGGGAGGAATTTCACTGCCTGACCTTGAAATATATTACAAAGCTACAGTGGTCAAAACAGCATGGCATTGGCATAAAGATAGACACATCAATCAGTGGAGTAATTGAGAACCAGAAATAAACTTCCATCTATACGGTCAACTGCGTTTTTGATAAACCTTCCAAGTCCATGTTAATGGTACAAAACAGTCTTTTCAACAAATGGTGCTGGGAGAACTGGATATCCATAACTTAAAGAATGAAAGAAGACCCCTATCTCACTCCCTATACAAGAATCAACTCAAAATGGATCAAAGACCTAAATATAAAAGTCATGACCATAAAACTACTAGAAGAAAATGTAGGGAAACATCTTCAAGACCTTGTAGTAGGTGGTGGTTTCTAGGACCTTACATTAAAAGCACACACAACAAAAGAAAAAATAGATAAATGGGACCTCCTCAAAATTAAACACTTTTGCACCTCACAGGACTTTGCCAAAAGGGTGAAAAGGCAGGCAACTCAATGGGAGAAAATATTTGGAAATCACATGTCCGTAAAGGGTTTAATATCCACGATATATAAAGAGATGTTACAATTCAACAATGAAAAGACAAATGACTCAATTAAAAAATGGGCAAAAGATTTGAATAGGCATTTGACCAAAGAAGAAATACAAATGGCAAAAAAATAAAACAAAACAAAACAAAAAACAACAAACAAAAAAAGACACCACACATGAAAAAATGTCCAATGTCACTAATAATTAGAGAAATGCAAATCAAAACTACAATGAGATATCACTTCACACCTTTCAGAATGGCCACAATTAAAAGGACAGAGAACTACAACTGCTGGAGAGAATGTGGAGATAAAGGAACACTTATTCACTGTTGGTGGGAATGCAGAATGGTACAGCCACTGTGGAGGACTATTTGGCAGTTCCTAAAGAAGTTGAATATAGATTTGCCATATGACCCTGCAATACCACTGAGAAGTATATACCCAGATGTAGCAGTTTGGCATTATTTGTGAATTCCAAAAATAGATACTGGATTATGGTTGTGAACTGGTCTTTTCCTCTAGGCATATTAGATTATACTGGATTCAGAAGTTTCACTTTTACTTAATTAAATAATGGTTAAGGCTTTGATTGGGCCACATCAGTAGGACATTGAGTCCCTGCTCCCTTGATGGGTGGGGACTCACAGAGAAAACCACACTGCAGAGAGTGTGTGGTGGGACTGGGAGTTTTGAGCTGCAGCCTGTGAAGTAAGCACACAGAGGAGCAGAGCAGCTGAGCCCAGAGAGAAACAAGCCCCGGGAAGAGAAGAACCTAGGAAACCTGAACTCTTGGCAGATGTCGGCAACCATCTTGCTCCAATATGTGGCAACAGACTTTGGTGAGGGAAGTAAGTTATGCTCTATGGCCTGGTAACTGTAAGCTTCTACCCCAAATAAATACCCTTTATAAAAGCCAACAGATTTCTGGTATTTTGCATCAGCACCCCTTTGGCTGACTAATACACCAGAAAAAGTGAGAGCAGTGATGAGAATAGCTATCTGCACACCTATGTTCATAGCAGCATTATATTCACAATTGCCAAAAGTTGGAAACAACCCAGGTGTCCATCAACTGATGAATGAATAAACAAACTGTGGTATATTCACATGATGGACTATTATGCAGCTGTAACAAGAAATGAAGTCGTGAGGCATATGACAACATGGATGAACCTGGAGGACATTATGTTGAGTGAAGCAAGTCAGACACAAAAGGACAAATACTGTACGATTGCGTTACTATGAACCAAATATATTGTGTAACATATTGTATGATTTAAAAAAAATTATATGTATCCAGTACATTTAATTGAGAAATGTATGTTTTTATTCAACTGTATTTTCTTTTTCAATTATTGTTTATATTTTCAATTATTAAATGTACAAAATAAAGTTAAAAAAATAACAATTGCATCAACTCATGGGATTAAGAATTCAGTTGACAATACCATCAGTAGCCAATTAAAATTTAATTAAATATAATTGTTAAAAGAAAAAAAAAAGGACATATATGCACAAGACTAATGACACAAATAGTTAAAAAGACAAGAATTAATCCAAATATTTATCAATAGGAAACTGATTGAATAAACAATGCTACCACAAAATGGAGTATATAAAGCTGTATAAATGAATAAGGAATATTTCTATATTCTGCTAGATCATAATCTATAGATTATATTATTAAGTAAAATAAGCAAGGGACAGGACAGGGTATATTGGATACTACCCTTTATTTCAAAAAAAGGGAAAAATACGAATACACAAACTTATTTTCTTATATTTTTTAAAATGTAAGAATAAGCCAAAAATTATGTAGTTACTTGTAAGTGGATGGAAGGAATAAAGTGGAGGGGACAGAGATGAAAGCTAAATTACTCCTGTAGAGTTGACTTTGGCATTGTGGCATATTAAAGATGATTGCAGGGAAGCGGCTGTGGCTCAATCAGTAGGGCTCCCGTTTACCATATGGGAGGCCCCGGGTTCGGTTCCCGGGGCCTCCTGGTGAAGGCAAGCCCGCCCGCGCGGCGTGGTTAGCTGACCCAGCGAGCACAAGCAGCAAGGGGGGGATAAATGAATAAATAAAAAAAATCTTTTTTTTAAAAAAAAAAAGGTGATTGCAAATTATTTGACACTTCTCCCAATCAAGAGGTGGGGTCTATGTCTCCTCCCCTTGAATCTGGGTTGGCTCTGTGATCACTTTGACCAAGTGAATACAGGGGAAGTGCTGCTGTGCCAGTTTCCAGGCTTAGGCCTTAAGAAATGGATAACTTCTACTTTCTGCTGCTTATAGCTTTTGCTCTCGGAATGCTCACTCTGGGGGAAGCCAGCTGCCACGTAAGGAGTATGGCTAGTCTGAAACTGACCATCATGCTGGGAGAAGCCTAAGCTGCATGGAGAGGCTTGGGATGATGAGATACCATGTGGGGAGAGAGAGGCCCAGGCACTTCAAGACCCCAAACACTGAATGAAGAAGCCATCCTGGAAGTGGAGCCTCCAGCCCCAGCTGCCCTGAGGCTCAGAGACAAACCACTCAGCTGAGCCCTTCACATATTACTGATACACAAAATCATGAGCAGAATGAAACTTAGGCCACTAAATGTTGGGGTTATAAATGTTTTATAAAACTATAAAACAAATTTAGATCAAAATGAAATAAAATCAATCTCTAAAAAGCAAAAGCAAAAAAATTAAATGAAATTAAATAAGTTAGTGGCATAACCACACAGAAAGAAACTATTTCAAATGACTTTAAAATTCAGTATTTGTACAGCATAGTGGGCTATATCCTAGGGACAAAAAGAAATAGAAAGAAATCTTGAAAAGTTTTCAGTAATCATAATGTTTATAATAATATTGTTATTATTATTCTGATACTATTTTTTATATAGCGTAGGATAAAGTCAATAGTACTTGTGGTTGTTTGGAACTGTATGTACTCCAGAAAATCATGTTCTTAAAGCTAATCCATTCCTACGAGTGTGGACCCATTGTAGGTAGGACCTTTAGATGAGGCTACTTCAGATAAGGTGTGACCCACCTCATTCAGGATGGGTCTTAATCCTCTTACCAGAGTTCTTTATAAATGGAATGAATACAGAGAGAGAAAGAGAAAGCCATGGAAGCAAGAAGCTGAAATCAATGAAACCTGGAAAAATCTACAGATTCATGCTGGTCCTTGCTCACTTATTGTGCTCTCCGTGTTAGGACCAGATTCTCCATGACCTGGGTTCCCACACTCTAAGGACACTGAGCGCTATTCCTTCTCCACTGTCCCCCTCGTTCATATTGCCCGGTCAGTTTCTTCAAAGGTAAATCCAAAGGCTACGAATCTTCTTCCAAAGTATTGATTTTGGAAAAATTAAGCCATCCATCTTGTTCACTTCCAGTCAAACAGACCATAAGTTTCTTGAATATGCCTCACTTCTTCCTACTTCACGGCCTTTGCACATGTTGTACCCTCTGCCTGGAATGCTCTTCCACCCCCTTTTCCCAACCTTATTTCATTCACATGTATGTGTGTAATTTGGGGACAACCTCAATGGAAAACACTGACCCCTTGACTAATTTTGATTATGTCAAATATAGTTCACCAAGTCCTAAGATATTCAGCTGAGTGTTCTGTGGTAACATCACAAGGAAAAGAAGCTGGTATCTGAGAGGTGGCTTGAGGAGACATGTAAAGCTTTCCTGCTTCTACTCTTGTTGAACTCTAAATTAGCCTACCCATAGGCCTTCATGGCAACCAGAGTAACGTAGAAAAGAAAAGTTTCCCACTGTCTCCTAAGTGTCTTATCTGAAAAGCACACAACCTCCCCTCCCTTGAACAATCTCGCAAGGACAAACAAGCACACAACCTCCCCTCCTTTGAACAATCCTGCAAGGACATCTCAACCCTGCAGCTGTGCCCCAGGCTATCAGGGCATTCTGTGCAAACGCTAGCTAACTGCCAAAATCCGCTTCTGTTTATCCTGCTTGCTTGCAAACTGCCAAGCAACAGCAACCCCCTATAAAAAAAAGCCATTTTAAAACCTGGGTGCTGCAGTTCTCTCCTGCATGAGAGGTGCTGCAGACGCCCGCGGGCTTAGCTCAATAAACTTCATAAAAATAGTTAAAGTCTGAGTGTGGTCAATCTCCTAGGTTATAACACTCTGAGTAGCATTAAGGACTCATCCCCAGCCCCTGTTTATGCAACATGAACCTTAGGGCACCCACAGCTGGTTTGGGAGATGGGAAAAACATACCCTTCTCTGCATTCTGAAAGGCAAAATGATGTTGGGTAGAGGTGCCACTTCCCATAGCCCAAGTGCAGTGTTCCTGCAGGATGCGGATAGAAAGTTCAAGGGAGTCGTGCTGTTTGCCGACCAAAGGAAGAGGGAGTCTGCAATGGAAGAATTTTGGCAGGGTATTAGTGCAAGTTGACCAGATTATCTATGAATCTTGTTTCCCACGTTATTTTAAAAAAAAAAAGTGGGACTCTCATGTGAGAGCAGCCCCTCCATCTCCCCAGTATCTGTATGAGGTGATCCTCTCCTGAGAATTCCTTTCATTGGTCATCTCAAATATCTCCTGTGTTTTCAACACTTCTACTGACTTTTCAAAACTTTCTCTCACTCCTCTTCATCTGGCAAGTTTTAGTCATCTCTAGGGTTCACTTTAGGCACCACCTTCTTCAAAGAAGCAAGTCTGATATGCTCCTCCACCTAGCTCCTGTGTATCCTATTCTTACCTCCATCACTGCAATATCATATCATAGTTTTCTCTTTTGTATCTTGTTACTATTGTACTGTGAGTTCCTTGAAAGCAAAGATTGTATTTTATTCATCATTTAATCTTGAGGATTTAGCACAGTGCCTGACACATAGTAGAGATTAAAATAAATGTTAATTGAATAAACTTTTCACTGTATTTTTATACAACAGAGATGAAACTTTCTCTAGCTCTTCTTCAGGAAGCAATGTGAGATGTACTGACAATGCTGAGAACGGATTCTACTATCTTTTATCACTTACTCACTTCTACCCCACCCTCCTACCTCTATTCTTGAATGTTACTGAATTGGGGATTGTTAAAGAGTTATTACCAATTCCCTTGCAAATCAATATGAGACTCACCTTGTTTATGTTGGCCAGCTTATTCTGAATAAGTAACTAAAAGGAAAAAAAATCTACAGTCTATTTTTTGCATGCAAAAATGTTCCCACTTATAAGATATGGCATGAAACCAGAATCTGAGAATGGGCTAAAGGGAGAACACAACCAAACCAACCAAATTGCCCCTAGAGACCACACAATTTTAGAGCTGGAAGGGACTTTGGCAATAACCGAGTTCACCAATGACTCACTTGCAACTTGCTTTGATACACTGGTTATTTGCCTTTAGAGCCATGATGCATATGGAAGAACATTTGGGCTTTTAAAGTGAACAAATGTGGGTGAGAATACCAGCTCAGCTTGTCACTAGATCTTGGGCACTTAACCTCTCAGAAATTCGGTTTTCTCACCCATAGTTCTTTGAGAATGATAAATAATAAATTTTAGGTGTTCAGTAGATAGTAGAGCCTCATTATACTTGGATGGACTAAATTTGATACCACATTTCTTTTAAAATATCAACAACCAAAAACACATCTCTGGCTCAAATTTAGGAGACAGTAAAAGGCATACAAGCTCAACACAGCATGAACCAACAGGAAGGACATTAATTATTGCTGGCTCAGGGATTGTTAATAGACAATGCCTCTTTTGCCTTTCAGGTACCTTGTTTCTTACAAGAGTTTATAAATAAAAAAATTG
The DNA here is from genome assembly GCA_026826555.1 of Tolypeutes matacus. Taxonomy (NCBI): domain Eukaryota; kingdom Metazoa; phylum Chordata; class Mammalia; order Cingulata; family Chlamyphoridae; genus Tolypeutes; species Tolypeutes matacus. The sequence goes on along the minus strand of JAKSZT010054466.1, from coordinate 7,151,386 downwards.
TGGTAGAGTAAGACTATTTAGTCAGTCATCTATCCTATAAAAAAGTCACTGGAGATAGAAATACGACACTGCTGTAGAGTGAGGAGGTGATAAGTGATAAGACCAATGAACTATTTGAAACAAATTCTAAGGGGAAAGAAATGAAGTCTCCCATTAGGCAGTCGCAACTAACTTGGATCATCAAGGACAAAAGGATGTGCTTTTATTTATCATATGTAAGGGAAAGTGGGGAGCAAGCTGTCACTAGAACAGCAAAGGTGCATTGGGACTCAACGGCCTCATTTGTTTCTGGTTTCTGTTATGTATGGATATGGATAACCTGATTACAGGCTGGATTTTAGAGTGAAATGAGGTTATTATATTTGAGGAATGTTTTGCAAATATTTATCTTTGTCAATGAAAAGCATACATAAGGAATTTTCTAAAATATCACTCTCAGAAATCACTTTAAATTCCTCATCTCCCCCCAAAAAAACCACCTTAAATATTTATCAGTACAAAACTGACTAAATATCTCATGGTACATTAAAAGCAACGGAGTAGTATTCAACCGTGAAAGAGAATAAGGCAAATCTATATGTAATGGTATGAAAATATCCTCAAGATCATAGTCATATAAAGAGAAGGAAACTGCAGAACAGAATGCTTAATGTGATCTCATTATGTAAAAAACTGTGCCAGTAAGCATATAGAAATCAGCGTATGAACCAAACTGTCCATAGTGATTACCTCTGGAGAATGGTATTGGGTGAGAAACTTGATTTTTAACTTTATACAGCTTTATTATAACTTTTATAATTAAAAATCAATAAATTATATTTTCCCAAAATTGTCCCATATAAGAAAGAAATCAGAAAGTGGCTCTGATTAAATAAGTATCGCATATGGCTACTTAAAAGAAGACCACATTATCTGCAGACCAGCAGGGAAAGTTTCTAAAAGTCACTAAGAGGGAGGTGGCTGTGGCTCAATCAGTGGGGCTCCCGTTTACCATATGGCAGGCCCCGGGTTGGGTTCCCGGCGCCTCCTGGTGAGGGCGGCCCGCCAGCACGGCGTGGTTGGCTGACCCGGTGAGCACAAGCAGCAAGGGGGGGGGATAAATGAATAAATAAATAAAATCTTTAAAAAAATAAAAATCACTAAGAAAACTGAAATATTTCTTAAGGGAAAAACTGAAAAAGTAAAAACTTCCTTGGACCAGACATGGAGAATGAGCTAAATGTAGCCTCCAATTGTTTCATCAGCACTTTGGGTAAAGACTGACTCCTCCTGGGCATATTTCCCCTTGCAGGTAGCTGGAACCTCTGTATCACATGGGTGAGGCCCCCCCCTTGTATCATCCATACCCGAGACCATCATTTTGAAAAAGTAGGGAATTGTTTATCTGACCACTAAGTGAACCTAAGAAATGGAAGGAAAACTATTGATGGACTTGAAGACCCTAAGCAAAGACACTCTCACGGTGAGGTGATAAGATAACAGAGGGGTTTTCGCTGACTTCTGTCCTCAAGTCAAACCTGTACTTATTTCCTGCGTAAAAATGTAAGTTTGTCGCCTTCAGGTCTCACCTATTTTTTGTACTTTGGGCTAAAAAGAAAGCTCTTACCTCCTTTGGTGGCTTTAACTACGAGGTACTCTGAGGGAGAAACCTCTTTAACCCACAGGCATGTTCCCCATCCTAACTTCAGAGCTGGCCAAGGGATCCCTGCAGGGATCTGATTTCCTGCAGTCCTATCGGTCGATAAACAGGGTGCAGCTCTAGTCTGGCTTTCCTTCTTCCCGCCCAGCGACGACGACACCCACTGCCCTGGCCCCGCGGTCACCGGATGGGAGAATCGCTCCGGGCCGCCCCCACGGGCGCTGGGCTTCCCCGACCAGGCTCAGATCAGGTCCACCAAGAGGATTTGAGCGGCTGACTGCATGTCAGGGGCGTTGTCCTCACCTCCTGAAGAGGTTTTGCTGTTCATTTCCGCCCCACCCCCAGATCTAAATCTTCTTACTTTCCTGGATTAGCAGGCTGGGTTTCTCAATCCGCGGCCGGCCGAGAAGCCTGAGCTCCTTAACCCAGAAACAGAAGAGTGCTGACAAAACAGCAGGCCTGAGAGCTGCTGGGCCAACAGCTGCACAGGAGGCCCTAGATTTTTTCTTGTCGCTGGTTTTTCTCTGTATGCAAAACTTAATTCAAATATCCTTTCAAGTTCTCTCTCACTCACTGTGGAAATATATAAAATATATATGTATTTTTCTATATTTATATATATTTTTAGGAGGTAATGGCACCTTGTACATGGGAAGCACTGAGCTACACACGCTCTCCATGTATATATATATATGCCTTTTTTTTTTCCCTTTGGATAGAGCCTAAATTATTGTTAATCACTACTCTCAGACAACTTACTTTTTCAATTGATCTAAGATGATCAGGTGTTGAGCTGGTGGGTACTAAATAGTCCGTGGGAATTTGCAAAGAAATTTACACTCTTATGTTTATTTAGTAGGTCAAACTTGTTAATTGTGTTATTCAAATCCTCTTTATTCTTATTTATTCTTCCTGATCTGTCCAGCTTTGAAAGAAGTGTTTTGAAGATTTCTGTCATGAGTACAGAATTATAACTTTCTCCTAGTATTTCTTAGTCTTTGCATTATATGTTTTGAAGCTATGAATTTGGCTATTGGATTGAACCATATGAAACTGTCATCAGCAATTGTATAGTTTTAATACATGAAGGCTTATGGCTGTTTTATATTCTTGGTAGTGGGTGACTTATCAAAACAAAATATCACTCTGCCCTTTTAAATCTTTTTTGTGTGAATTCTCTCTTGTTCTGATAATACTATTTTCACATCAGCTCACTTTTTGTTAGTGGTTGACTGCTTACATTTTACCCCCCAAATTGACTAAAAGTTAAATGACTGATAAAATCCTGCAGTGTTGAGAGTATGAGGAAAAGAGCCCTCTACATACACTATTTGTGGGAATCATAAATTGTTTCCCTTTTTTGGAAAGCAATTAAAAATCTGAAATGCGTAAACCCTTTGATCCAGAAATTCCACTTTAAGTATCCTAAAAAACTATATACACATTACATAAGGTTTATAAAGATTTTCATTACCACTTTGTGATCATGAAAAACTGGAAACAACCTCAAAGTCCATAGGTTGTAAAATGGTTAAATAACATATGGTACATATGCAGGAGAATCCTATGCAGCCATTAAAAAAAATGAGAGATCCATACCCTCTGTCATGGAAAGATGCTCACATTTGTTGTTATGTGACAATGGCAAGCTGCTAAAATTCCTTTTGTAAAAAAACACATATTTTTATATGCATAAAAAAATCTTGATACAGAGAGCAGTTCTCTAGGGAGTGCTACTGGGGAGGGGTATGAGTGGGAGAGACAGATGACTATATTGTTGTTTCATTAAATTTTATAATAAGTATATATTACTTGTATACTTAAAAAAATGAGCTATTTAAAAGATGACCTCTCTTCAGCTCCAATACAACCACCAAGCCATCTTCATATCTTATCTGTTCTACTACAATATCACTTTAACTAGTTTTCTCTTTTCCACTACTGGCCCCTTCCAATGCATACTCTACTTCATACCCAGAGTGAACTTTAAAATAATACGTTTTTTAAAACATTTTTATATAAATATGAAAAATACAGCTCTTTCATTTCCAGATACTCTAGAGGGACAAATATCTGAAAAAGCATTCACCCTATAAAACTCCTAGAAATACTAAACAAATATCTTTCTTAAATATATAATGCTTAGCTAAGCTTGCGAGTAAATAAGGAAAATTAGGCCAAAAGTAAAAGGAGAAGAGAAAACTAGAAGTAAGGAGGCACTGAAGAATGGTTGCTCGAAGGGCATTTGTTGGTCCCAGTAACTTTGAACCTTGGATTTTTAACAATTGCCTTGGAGACAAGAACTTGGGTGCATGTAAGAGATGACGTTAAAATATATAAAGCTGGGACTTCAAAGGATAGACTAGGGGAAAAAATCTGCTTGTCAGCAAAAGGATACAAACAATGATAAAACTTGTCTATCTCAGCCTGTGCAGGGGTGGGGCAGTAGTGATCTTTTCTGAGAATTTGTAACCACAGGCCTGGCCTCATACAGGTTTGAGGTTTCAATTTACTACCTGTGTAGTTTAAGAAACCACAAGCTGAGAAATGAACAAAAGCCTCTTCTTTGGAGGACACCCCATCAACCCAGGCCTTTAGGATTTTCAGAGTTAAAACCCAGTGGAGCAGGTTTTCCAATCCAAAATTACAAAATATCCATGGAAACCACCAGGAGGGAGAGCCAGCAAAAACAAACAGCAAAATTGGACACCCTAAGACATGATAATGGAATTAGAAGCAAATTATAAAGTAAATATATTTAAAAGGCTTAAAGAAACAAAAGAGAAAATAAAAACATGGAACAAGATGCTCTCATAAAAGATCCTGGCAGATCTGAAGTACCAAATAAAACATCTAAAATAGAAATTTTATCCTTGGTATTAAAAAGTCAATAAATCCATTGAAGAAAGAATTCTGAATTTAGAGAAAACGCTAAAGAAATTACCCAGAATGCAGCATTAAAGGAGAAATCCACCCCCCTCTCTCTCACTCCTTCCCTGACATCTCCCCACCTCCCTGCCACCTTCCTTTGCCCCAAATACCAGATGGGTTAAGAGATACAGGATAGAATGAGAAGGTGTAAAATATACATACTTGTAGTTCAGGAGAAAAGACACAAGAGAATGTAGGAGGGAAGCGGCTGTGGCTCAATCAGTAGGGCTCCTGTTTACCATATGGGAGGCCCCGGGTTCGGTTCCCGGGGCCTCCTGGTGAAGGCAAGCCCGCCAGCACGGCGTGGTTAACTGACCCAGCGAGCACAAGCAGCAAGGGGGGGATAAATGAATAAATAAGTAAAATCTTTAAAAAAAAAAAAAAAAAAAAGAGAATGTAGGAGAGCAACTTTTACGTGATAACTGAGCATTTTCCAGAATTGAATAAAATACACAAATTTGAGACTTGGGGAGCACAACAAATCCTAAGCAGGCTAAGTATAAAATGTCCACCTAGCTGCAATGTGGTCAAAACAACGTGATACAACGAACAAAGATCTTAAAAGCAATCAGAGATTTAGGTTACTTAAATAATTTTCCTGCTTAAAAGCTTTGCCTCATTAAAATCATGGTATTTCCTAAATTTCCATCCAAAGATTATAGTACATTCTCAAGAAAACAAGAATGGAATAGAAATTTCGCATCTCAGTTGTAGTGTAGTATGTCTGAGCATCTGCAAATTACTTTTTAAAATTTATTTATTAAGGAACCCTTCACGAATTTGCATGTCATCCTTGTGCAGGGGCCATGCTAATCTTCTCTGTATCATTCCAATTTTAGGATATGTGCTGCTGAAGCGAGCATTCATCTACTTTTGATATTTGATTTTATAAAGGCCACTGGATGATAAAAATTTAACAGTGTTCATCCAGCATGGTCCAAGAAGGAACAAGAATATTTTGGGCCACTGGACAGGGGTGCAGTATGGTAGGGCAGAGATGCCCCATACCTGGATAACATTTCCCTCTAGACATTCCATTTTCCTTCATTTTGCAGGTACACTAAACAAGAATATCCAATCAAAACTCCTTTGTTCATGCTTTTAACCTTTTCTGACTTCATCCTCAAAGAATTTTCTTTCATGCACTTGTGAAAAAAAGCAAATTGTACAAAGCAGCCATGCATGCTTGTGCAAGTGTGCCTGACACTTGAGTAACATCTAAGAGAGCTGTCTTCTCAGGAGAGCTGTTCAGAACCACATGACTTCAGGTGTAAAGAAGAAAGGAGAACACATCACTACATATCTTGGAAAATGTTTTTATTCTCATTGCCCAATCTCTTTCAACATTTTATTAACCAATGATAAGTGACAATCAGAAATAATTTGGTTTCACATTGCTTTCAGAAAGCAGTAAGAAAGTAGCTATTTAGAAAAAACAAGGTCCATCAGGTTTTTAAAACATTAGAAAGATTAAAATATCAGAATCCCATGAAATGGAAATATATGATCAAAGGTCAGACTAACAAACATTCAAGCAAGTGTCTATTCAAACTAGAGTTTTCAGTTTCTTTTAGAAGACTCTTTTCTTGGGTTCTTCCAGGAGCACTTTGCGAAGAACACGAGGTCATTTCTTCAGTGGATAAGCTGAGATATAATAGCATGGCTCTATGCTATCACAGAAGCTAGGGATAAAGACCTTTGTGACCATTTATTTTCGAGTTGTTCAAGACAAGATAGAAGAATAGAGAAGGTCAAGTAAAACATGAAGAAAGGAGAAAGCAAGACATCCATTGTTCACTCTATGAAAACAAACTCCAAAGTGTTCCCCTCTGGCCCCACTTCACAGTAAAAAGTTTAATGAGGAAGGTGCCAGTATGGTTCATAAAATAATACAACACTTTTACTTTGTTTCACTTTATCAAGTGCAGTTCTTCAAGAATATCATTTTTAAAAAATCACCTGTAAGGGGGAAAAAATGCATTTAATTCAAACGCTGATTTTCACATTCCTATGATAAGTGAATGGCCAAAACATCAGGTCAGATTTACAAACTCCAGAAGATCCTTGCACTAGGATGGATCAGTAAGTAGCTGCCTATAAGGTTTGATTTCATGGACAGCATAAAATGCCCCTACTTTAGCCTCATGCCCTTTCCCTTACCTCTGGGCTCACTGATGCCTGATAGAGATTCTATAATTGTTCTTTGCCTTCAGAATCCATCTTCTCATGCTGCAAAGGTTCTGAACCTCACTATTACTCTGGGGACACATAAGTCATACCAGATATTTACATTCTGGTGTAAGTGAAAAGATAACATCCTGCCCTGACAGCAGGTTTAAATAAGGGGCAAAGAGTACTTGAAGATTCGTTTTCAAACAAGCAATTCCAAATGTCTAATCATGATAATCTTACACAAATTATAACCATATGCCAGATGCCTATCAGAAAATATTATACATATATAAATTTTAAGGATGTTACCAACTTCCCTGAGAAATACCAGCACCCCCTCCCCAAAAAATAAACCCCACAAAACTTTAGCAAACCTTCACATAGATTAATTCACTCATGCTTACCTACTTTTAACCCAGGTTTCTCATCTTAGTCATGTACTTGTCTGGGTTGGCAGCACTCATTACCGTAGTATAAATTGTAAAGCTGAAAATAATGAGAGGAATGTTTATATATACATCATTTTCCCTAATATTCCAAATGAGGGGGGCAATACCAAGATCTTCCCTAACACTTGGGACTTGAGTACAAATGGAGGCCCACATATGTCAGAATATTTAAAATGTATAAATCAAGTGAACAGTTAAATAAAGTATTCTTTCCTCCTACTCTGACAACAGTGTGGAAGATCAAGTTCAAATGGAAAATTCTCTGACTCCACAGAATTCCATGCTGTGGCAGTGAAGGAGAGCTATCCTTGGCCCTCACCCAAGGCCTGCTCCCTTCTGTTCCCACCCTTGGCTCTACCCTACCCCACAAGAGGCCTTACCTGCACGAATATGGACATCTCCGCCCACCTGTCTTAGCTTCATCCACTTTCCTGAGCAAGCAGCCACCCCTGGGCCACCTACCAAGCACAGGATGTCCACAGTAGCTGCACCCCACCACCAGGGAAAAGGACTGCACGGGTCCTGGAAATGGGCTTGGTGCTGTTTGGGCTGAGAACTCCAGGGTCCTGGGTACTCGGGCCAGGCTCTGGGTGGACACATGTCCTTGGCCCAGTGGATTCCTTATCTCAAGGGCAGGGTCATGGCTAGAGGAGGGCCAGAGCAGGCTCTGTAAGGTTCAGGAATCAAGCTAGGGCCACTCTAGCCCAGCTCTAAGGGTGGTGCTGAAACTAAAATTTTATTTATTTAATATTCTGCATAGCAAGAGACCTATACCACTTGAGCTCATGGGTACACGGGGATGCACACACACTAGGGCCTACTTCTTCCTCCCTCTTCTACCAGTTGTCTTGGAAACCAGCTGGGATGCATGATCATTTCTGCTCAAAGTATTTGGATCTGGGTTTTCAGGAGTGGGCAGGATCAGTGGCACTGGGCTCCACAGATAATTGTAGGCCAAGTTGGAGACAGCACTATGAGCAGGTGCAGAGTTCATGTCCAAGGGTAATGTAGGTTCCTTGAACAGGACGTCAGTTGCTTGTTTATTTTAGTTTATTCTGTTTTAATATTTTCTCTGCTATAGCCACAACAGAGGATGGAGTTCTATTGCAGGTGTGTAAAAATTTTGTAGCACAGCACAAGGGGCAGCAGAGAACTAATTGCATACGTTCAGACAAACTTCTATTAATCTCACATTTTGAACAGCCTTCGTTGCTGTTCATCAATACATGTGAAGGCCTGGGAGCCAGGGATCTGTGTTAATCCAGTGTGGCTCAACAGTGATTGTGATTTAAACGCATTTCCTCTTGGGTTTTTAATTATAAAACAGAGGAAAATGCTACTTGGTAAACTGTTTATAGTGTTATAACAATATTAGGCTTGATTTTATAAAAACATTCCAGAAGTCATTTAAACATTCATACTCTTTGACTCAGTAATTTTACTTCCAGGAATTCAGCCAAGGGAAATAATCCAAAAGCAAGGGGGAAATGTATATTTCAGAGTGTTAATAGAGGAAAAACTAGCAATTGGAGAACAGTTAACTCAATTACAGTACATTCTATTGGTCATTATGCAGCTATTTAAAATTATAAGGGCTGTACAATATGAGAAATGCTTTATTAAAATAAATATAATTATTGCCTTATGCTAATTTCTAAAAGATACACCCATCATTTATATAATCATAAAAAACTATAAGAAGACAAAAAATAGGTTCTTAATCCCTATTTTAGAAATGAATATTGAAAGGGCAAAGTTGTACCTACATTGTGCTATGGAACAGTTTGTCCCCTGCCCGAGGGTCACTGGCATGTTACACTAGAGCTGGCTCCCATGGGCTGGCAGGAACCAACAAATAACTATATTTTATGAGCCAAAAGTAAGCTTGAAATCGGCAGTGATATTTACACTCTGGAAACCAGCAAGAGCTACAAAGCAGGGTTTCTGTTTATTGGCACGCTGGATACAATGAACATAGCTGACTAACTAACTTGTTTTCCTGTATTTGTCTATTAGTGTATTTTTTGGGAATACATTTTTATGCATGAGTTTTGTTATCAGGCCATACTTGAAGAAAAAACTTTCAAAGAGATAATTTGGAGATTCTCTTTTTTCTATATTACATTCCTATTATGGTACAAAGTCAAAAGAACAATGTCAGTTTTGAAAGGACTTAAGGAATCTCAAAGCACCCATTTGCCAAAGTTATTCTAGATGCCATCAAGAAAACTACTATTTTGTGTTTGGGTAAAATAGTATCATTTTAAAGAAAAAAAATCAACTGGGTATTTGAAAGTACAAATCACTTTATAGGTTTTATCTGTCCTAGGCTGTTTCTTAAAAAATACCATTTTAATATTCCTGTCTTGCAGAAAGCAGAAGTGAGGATGATGAAAAAGTAGGGAATTCTTGGCTTGGGGATTCATTAAAATAAAGGAAGATAAAGCTCTGAACTCCCTGGCAGATGCTTCCTCTTTTATTTTAGTAAATTAAACCCTACCTCATTAAGCAAAAGGAGGTGTCTGCCTTCCCAATGAGCATAGGTGTGGAGAAGACAATTAGGGGTGAGTCCCCCTTCTGAGGCTACTCCTGGAGGACAGGCCAGTGGCAGCAGACCCTCAGAGTTTCATGCACAACTTTGGTGACGGCTGTCTCTCAAGTTTAACTAAGAGTTTCCTGTTGCAGTTGTAGCAATGGCCCAGAGCTTTACCTCAGAAAGCATGTGCGGGAACTTCCCTAGGAAGGTCCTAGTTCCCCTGTTCTTCTTCATAGGACTTCTTACCTGACCTATGATATATTCGTTTATCTGTTAGGAGAGCAAGGACTTTGTTTCGCTCACTGCTGTACCCACAGCACCAAGAAAGCCTGGTCCACAGGAGCCCCCAGATCCACTGCTGAACACAGGCCTACGTGAATGAGCTGTCCTGTGGTGACTTGTGGACAGATATGTTTAACATGTCACTTACTTGTTATAAACGGGAACCACGGACAAAACCTACATGAAAAATCATATCAAAAAGTATTAAAAACTAGAAGAAATACATGCGGAATATCTATAGAGAGACTCCAACCACTTAACACTTTGGTGTATCTATGGGTGGTAGAGTCACAGATTTTTAAAAATCTTTTCTGTTTTCAAAACCCTTTTAAACAATGAATATATATTATAATGGGTCATTGTTTTTACATTCTTCTGACAGGTGCTAATAGCTATATTTTGGAAAATAAAATATGGCTCCTCTATTAGTTTAGGAAATGCTGAATTAGACAAAGTTAAAATGGTTTCTTTTCCTTTCTTTTCTTTTTACAAACACTCCCCCTTCCTTCCTCCCTCCATCCATCTCTCCCATGGTAACCTCTAATTTGCTTTCTATGCCTGCAAATTTGCTATTTATAATCTTTTATAAGCGATATCATCCAATTTTTGGCCTTACGTGTCTTGCTTGTTTCAATGAGCATAGTGTTTTCAAGGTTCTTTCATGTTGCATGTTTTTCTTAGGGCCAAATAATATTCTGTTTCATCTACCACATTTTGATTATTCATTCATTTGTTGGTGACATTTGGGTTGCTTCCAGCTTTTCGCTATTGTGAATAACACTCCTATAAACATTGGTGTACAAGTGTCTGATTGCGACCCTGTTTTCATTCTCTTTGGATATGTGCATAGAAGTGAGATTGCCGGGCCAAATGGTAATTCTATAATTAACTTTTTTGAGGAACCTCCATATTGCTTTCAACATTTTACATTACCATCAACAATGCACTAGAATTCCAATTTCTCCACATCTTCGACATTTGTTATTTTCCATTTTAAAAACAATAGCCATCCTTGTGAGTGTGAAGTAGTATCTTATTGCGGTTTTAATTAACATTTTCCTAATAGCTAATGATGTTGAGCAAATGTGTTTACTGGCCATTTGTATATCTTCTTTGGAAAAATGTCTGTTCAAGTCCTTTGTCAATTGTTAAATTGGCTTGCTTTTCTTGTTGTTGAATTGTAGGAGTTTTCTTTTTTTTCCTGGATATTAAACCCTTATCTGATACATGGTTTGAAACAATTTCCTCCCATTCTGTTTTACTTTCTTGATAATTTCCTTTGATGCACAAAGGTTTTTAATTTTAGTGAAATCAAATTTATCTATTGTTTCATTTTTTGCTCATGCTTTTGGTGTCATAGCTGAGAATCCATTGCCAAATCACAGGTTAGGAAGATTTGGCACTGTTATTGCCTAAGAGTTTTATAGTTTTAGCTCTTATATTTAGGTCCTTCACCTATTTTTAGTTGATTTTGTATATGGTATGAGGTAGGGTCTAACTTCATTCTTCTGCCTGTGGATATTGTTTTCCCAGCACTATTTGTTGGAGAGACGATTTTTGCCCCACTGCATGTTGTATCACCTTTCTCAAAAATCAATTGGATTCTACTATAGCAACAGAAGAACTTATATCATTGATGTAAAGGCAGTGGCCACTGGAGGTTTTGAGGGCAGGGAGAGGGTAAAACAGGTGTAATATGAGGGCATTTTCAGGACTTGGGAATTGTCCTGAATGACATTACAACGACAGATACAGGCGATTATACATCTTGCTATAACCTACAAAATTGTGCAGGAGAGAGTGTAAACTACAATGTAAACTATAATCCATGCTTAGTGGCAATGCTCCAAAATGTGTTCATCGATTGTAATGAATGCAACACACTAATGAAGGATGTTGTTAATGTGGGAAAATGTGGGAGGAGTAGGGAGTGGGGCATATGGGAATCCCCTTTATTTCTTATGTAACATTTATGTAATCTAAGTTTAAAATATATATATATATATTAATTACAGTTTAATACATTTAAAAAAATCAATTGGCCATATTATGCTTATGCATGTCTCAGCAAGATCTCCTTGACTGCTGAAGTAAATACTACCTCAAATAGCAGGGCTCCTGAGGTCTCTGGAGACATCCAGACACTATAGGAAGGGAAGACAGCCCAGGAATTTGGTGCCCTGCCTGTCAGCCCTACTTTGGAATTTATGCTCCCCAGTGTGACAGAGTTGGACTCAGTTGTGGTTTCCCTACACATGGCTCTTCTGCCCCTTCTATTTGAACCTATAGTTAGTACTAGAGTTGATAGGTGTACATCCAAGAGACTTAAATCGTTGGGCTGTCCATGTGCCAACTGGGCCCTGAATCTCAACAGAGTTGCAACACCTACTCTCCAATTCATTGGACTCACCCAGGACAACTAACAAGGAGATGATGATGGACAACGACAATCCCAAACAGAGAGTCTGCAACTACAAGCAAGATAGTCCCACCCACCAACCCTATGGGATTGAAGGCCCCTCTTAATTAGAAGTGGAGTGGGCATCACTATCCCAGAATCCTCAGGACTGGGAAATGAACTATGGAGTAAAGTAGACTTACTGGTATTCTATTATAGATTTATTGTGATTCTAGCAATGGAAGAACTTATATCATTGATGTGGAGGCATTGGTCACTGGAGGTTATGAGGGGAGGGAAGGGGAAAAATAGGTGAAATATGGGGACATTTTCAGGAATAGGGAATTGTCCTGAATGACACTGCAACGACAGATACAGGCCATTATATATCTTGCCATAACCTATAAAAATGTGTGGGAGAGAGTGTAAACTACAATGTAAACGATAATCCATGCTTAGTGGCAATGCTCCAAAATGTGTTCATCAATTGTAATGAATGTACCACACTAATGAAGAATGTTGTTAATGTGGGAAAATGTGGGAGGGGTAGGGAGTGGGGCATATGGGAATCCCCTTTATTTTTTTATTTAACATTTATGTACTAGAAGTATCTTTTTAAAAAATAAAAAATAATTTCAAAAAATCAACTGGCCATAGATGTGTAGGCTTATTTCTGGACTTTCAATTCTGTTCCACTGACCTATTTGTCTATTTTTGTGCCAGTATCAATTGTTTTGATACTGTCACTCTAATACAATTTGAAACCAAAAAGTTTGAGTACTCCAACCCTGTTCTTCTTGACAATATTATGGTTATTTGGGGTCCCTTGCAATTCCATATGAATTTGATTGTCAATTTTCCCCTTTCTACATAAAATGCAGCGGGAGTTTTAATAGGAATTGCATTCAATTTGTATATGGCTTTGGGTAATACTGATACATTAACAATGTGAATGCTTCCAATCCATGAACATGGAATATCCTGTCATCTATTTAGGTCTTCTTTCATTTCTTTCAGCAGTGTTTTGTAGTTTTCAGTATACAAGTCTTTTGTGCCCTTAAATTTATTCCTACGTATTTTATTCTTTTAAATGCTATTGCAAATGAAATTGTTTTCTTAATTTCCTCTTTGGATTGCTCATTACTAGTATATAGGGACATATCTGTGTTTTGTGTGTTGATATTGTAACCTGCCACTTTGCTGTATTCATTTATGGTCTGAGAGTTTTCTTGTGGATTCCTTTGGGTTTTCTATATATAAGATCATGTCATCTGAAATAGAGTTTTACTTCTTCTTTTTCAGTTTGGATATCATTACTTTTTCTTCCCAAATTGCTCTGGTAAGAACTTCCAGTACAATATTGAATAGCAGTGGTGAAAGAAAGCATACTTGTCTTGTTCGTGATCTTAGGAGGAAAAATTTATTTGCTGTATGTTTTTCATAAATGGCCTTTATCATGTTGAGAAAGTTCCTTCCTATTCCCACTTTTCTGAGTGTTTTATCAAGAAATGGTTCTGAATTTTGTCAAATGCCTTTTTTTGCATCTGATGCAATCATTTTTTTCCCCCTTCATGCTATTTATGTAGTGTATTACATTGATGGATTTTCATATGTTGAATCACTCTTGCACCCCTGGGATGAATCACACTTGGTCTCACAGTGTATAATCTTTTTAATATGCCATTAGGTTTGATTTGCTCACATTTTGTTAGGGATTTATGCATCTATATAAGAGAACCTTGTCTGTAATATATATTTGTGTGTGTGTGATGTCTTTACTAGGCTTTGGTATCAGAGTAATGCTGGCCTCATAGAATGAATTAGGAAGAGTCCCCTCCTCTTGAATTCTTCAGAAGAGTTTGAGAAGGATTGGTATTAATTATTCTTTAAATGTTTGGTAGGATTCACCAGTGAAGCCATCTAGTCCTAGACATTTTGTTTTTGATTATTGATTCACTCTCTGCTCTTTTAATTTTTATTGTTGAAGTTTTCTATTTCCTCTTGAGTCAATTTCGGTAGTTGACGTACTTCTAGGATTTTTTTTTTTCATTTCTCCTAGATTATCTAGTTTGTTGGCATATAGCTGTTCATAATATCATCTTATAATCTTTTTTATTTCTGTATGGTCAAAAGGGAAGTGGATGTGACTCAAGTGATTGAGCTCCCACCTACCACATGGGAGGTCCTGGGTTCAGTTCCCGGTGTCTCTTAAAGAAGATGAGCTGACGCGATGGGCTGGTGCAGCAAGATGATGCAACAAGATGATGCAACAAGAGACACAAGGAGGAAAACATAATGAGAGACACAGTGAAGCAGGGAGTGGAGGTGGCTCAAGAGATTAGATGCCTCCCTCCCACATGGGAGGTCCCAGGTTTGGTTCCCGGTGCCTCCTAAAAAAAAAAAAAGGAAGAAGAGCACACAACAAACAAACACAGCAAGTGCAAACAATGAGGGGGTGGGGAGAAATAAATAAAATAAATCTTAAAAAGTGATATCACCATTTCCCTTTCTGATTTTAATTATTTACATCTCTTCTCTCTTTTCTCAGTCTAGCTAACGGTTTGCTGATTTTCTTGACTTTTTTCAAAGAACCAGCTTTTGTTTTGTTTATTCTCTCAATTGTTTTTCTATACTCCTATTTCATTTATCTCCACTCTAGTCTTAATTATTTCCTTTCCTCTACTAAATTTTGGTTTACTTAGTTCTTATTTTTTCTATTTCCTCAAGATGTAAAAGTTAGATTATTAATTTGAGATCTTTTCTTATTTTTTTTTTCCCCTGATAATTTTTTTTTTTTTTTTATTATGGGTAAAAATCAAAATTCTCACAATATATACAAACATTTGCAAAATGATATATAAATATATATGCATATATGTGTATTTGCTTACAAAAATGTTGTGTATATATATATATATATATATATATATACATATATTTTAAGAGGTGCTTAGATTACCTTTTCTTATTTTTTTAATACAGGAATTCAAAGCTATAAATTTCCCTCTGAGCATTGCCTTCACCTCCTCCCACAATTTTTGGTATGCTGTGTCTTTGTTTTCATTTGTATCTGAGTGTCTAATTTGCCTTGTAATTTCTTCCTTAACCCATTAGTTGTTTTAAATGTGTTGTCTAATTCCACATATTTGTAAAATATTCCAGTTTTCCTTCTGGTTTTTTTTTTTTTTTTTTTTTTTTTTATTTTTTATTTCTAGCTTCATTCCATTGTGGTCAGAGAGGTTGTTTTTTATGATTTCAATATTTTAAAATTTATTTAGACTTCTTTTGTGCCATAATGTATGGTCTACTCTACAGAATGATCCATGTGCAACTGAAAAGAATGTGTAGTCTGCTGTTGTTGGGTGAAGTGTTCTACATATGTCAATTAGATCTTGTTGCTGTATAATGTTATTCAGGTCTTTTATTTTCTCATTGATCATCTGCTAAGATGTTCTATCCAGTGGTGAAAGTAGTGTACTGAAATTTCCTACTATTATTGTAGGAATTATTTCTCCTTTCAGTTCTGCCAATGGTTGCTTCATATATTTTGGCGCTCTGCTGTTAGGTGCATATATGTTTATAATTGTTAAATCATGTTGAATTGACCCTTTTATTGACATATAACGTCCTTCTTTGTCTCTTCTAACAGTTTTGACTTAAAGTCTATTTTGTCTGGTATTAATATAGCCACCTCTGCTCTCTTTTGATTATTATTTGCATGAAATATTTTTTCCATCCTTTCACTTTCAACCTATTTGTATCTCTGGATCCAAAATGGGTCTCTTGTAAACAGCATATCGTCCAGTCATGTTCCTTTACTCATTTTGCCAATCTCTGCCTTTTGATTGGAGAGCTTAATCCATTTACATTTAGGAAAATTACTGATAAAACAAGAATTCCTTCTGCCATTTTGCTAATTGCTTTTTGTAAGTCTTATATCTTTTTGTCCTTCCTTTTCTCTATAGTAATATGATCTTTCATAATGATCTTTTATAATGAGCCATTTTGAATCTTTTATCCTTTTCTTTTGTGTAGATTTTTAGATATCTTCCATATGGTTACCATGGGGATCACATTTAGTATATTAAGTTTATTACAATTTAGTTTGTGTTGATTCCAACTTGACTTCAGTAACCTATACATACATAGTTCCTATATCCCTCCATCCCCCCCTTTTATGTTGTTCATGTCACAAATTACATCTTTATGCACTGCATGCCCAGTAGCAAAGATTTACACCTGTTTTTTTTATGCAGTTGAATTTTCAGCCTTGTAAGAAGTAAAAGAAAAGATTACAAATGAAAGAGAAATAATATTGGCATATATATTTACTATACTGTTGCTTACACTGGAGATCATTATTTCTTCATCTAGCATCAATAGACTGTCTAGCATCCTTTCCTTTCAACATATAGGATTCTTGTTAGCAATTCCTGTAAGGCAAGCCTAGACTCCCTCAGTTTTTTTTTTTTTTTTTGGTCTGGAAAAATCATAATTTCCCCCTCATTTTTGAAGGACAATTTTGTCAGGTATACTATTTTCAGGTAAAAGAGTTGTTTTTTTTTTTTCCTTTTAGTACTTTAAATATGTTCTCCCATTGCCTTCTGGCCTCCATGGTTTCTGTTGAGAAACTGGATGTTCATTTTATTAAGAATCCCTTATATGTGACACGTCACTTCTCTCTTGCTGTTTTTAAGATTCCGTCTTTGTCCTTGGCATTGGACAGTTTACTCATAATGTACCTCAGTGATTTGTTTGGGCTCATCTTGCTTGAACATCTTGGTTTGTACATTCACATCTTTCATCAGATTTGGGAAGTTTTTGCCATTATTTCTTCAAATATATATATATTGGCCTTTTATTTCTCTTTTCTCCTTCTGGGACACCTATGAATCATATATTGATATACTTCATGGTGTCCCACAAGTTCTTTTTTTTTCTTTCTCTTCCTCAACCTGGACAATTTCAATTGTTTTATCTTCAAGTTTGCTGATCCTTTCATCTGTCTATTTCAATCTAATATTGAACTGCTCTATGGAATTTTTTACTTTAGTCATTATACTTTTGAGTTCCAGAATTTCCATTTGGTTCTTATTTATAATTTCTATCTCATTACTGAAATTCTCATTTTTGTTCATATATTGTTTTCTTGATTTCCTGTAGTTCTTTGTCCATGTTCTCCTTTAGTTCATTGGTCCCATTTATGAGAGTTCTAAGATCCTTAGTAATTCAAGAGACTGTGCTTCCTCCAGAATTCTTTTTTTTTCCTGTGACTGGGCCATACTTTCCTGTCTCCTTATATGTTTCATAATTTTTTGTTGAGTACTGGACATTCTAAGTATTATATTGTGCTCACTCTGGAAATCTAGTTCTCCCACTCTTCAGTCTGCCAGATTAAGAAGAAGGAAAAAGAGGAAGGAGATGTGACTTAAGTGATTGGGCTCCTGTCTACCATATGGGAGGTCCTGGGAATCAAACTGGCTCGCGCCTGTGCCTGCAGAGAGCTGAAGAAGGCCCACACCTGCAGAGAGCTGATGGCCTGTGCCTGTGGAGAGCTAGCACAGCAAGATGATGCAACAAAGGGAGACAAGCAGACACAGAAAAACAGCAACAAATGAACACAGAGAACAGACAGCAAGCACAAGTGGCAAGGGGGGAAATAAATAAAGTAAATCTTAAAAAAAAAAAAAAAAAAAAAAAAGAAGGGAAAAAAGGAAGGAAAGAAAGAGAGAAAGAGGGGGAGAAAAAGAAGAAGAAAAAAAAAAACTACTAACAACCAGACAAAACACCCACCCCATCTCACCCCTCAAAAAGAAAGAAATGCATTGTCTTCAAAAATATCTGGTTATGTGCTGTGGGAAACCAGAAGCTGCTGCTTTCTCGGCCAAAATCTAGGCAGCATCCCTGCTCATTTAGGATTCACCAGATCCAAAACTAATTCTTTTCTTGGTAAGCAAGAAAGAAGGGAAGGGAAGGAGAAGGGGAAGAGAAAAAGGTACATTGTCACTTTATGTCCCAGAAGATGCTGGTAGAAGGCCAGAAGATGCTGCTTCTGAGAGAAACTGAAGTTAGGATCTGTGCTGGGCCCTCAAGGATCCACCAGACCAAAGAACAAAAGAAAGAGAAAGGAGAAACCCAATCAATGAAAAAGTGCACTGAGTCTTTAAGTCCTGGCAGATGCTGGTATGAGGGCTCTGGGGCAGCAGGGAGTGCTGATACCAAGACCAGAGTCTATGCTGTGCCCCCAGGGATCTTCCAGACCAGGAGATGCCCACATACAGAAGGAATGGAAAAAAAAAAAATACATACTAGCTCTTTACTTCCAGGTGGATGCTGGTGGGTGATATTTAATTCTAATCACTACTAACAAAGACATTAGGCTTCCTAGGGAGAAACTGGACATCACAACACAAATTACCTGGAAAAGGGTCTCCAGACTAAGGTTTGCCTGGCCCGTGGAATTAAGGGCTTTGATGGCAGGTGTTCTGTAAAGACAATGGTCAACGGTCACTTAGGATTTTGGAAAACCCACAATCCCATTAGCTCTCCTTTTGGGAGGCACAACATAAGACCTAGCCTCATTATCTCTCTTTCACCAAAACAGATTCTGCCTCCAAACAGGCTTCCTGCCTAGGCCCAGACTGCCATGGTGGTATTAATTCAACAGCTGGGACAGTTGACTACATCTGTTCAAGGAAGCTGGGGTGATGAAATGTGTTGCTGCCGCCATACACTTGGAACAGTAAAGCCAAAATGAGATATGTAACTACCTGTTATTTGGGATGTACTGACATAAGTACAGAATGTTCATAATTAGAAGGAACAATGAGAAACCCCAACCTGGCTTGTTTTAAGTAAGGGAAATATTTTCCTTCCAAACAGATTCTTACAGAGCAGACCATGAATCTTGTCCTTTCCCTTCATTTTACAGTTGGGTGAAGAGAGGCCCAAACAGTGTTTCCTACAGTAGAATCTAAGCTTCCTGATTCTTAAACCCAAGATGGCCTCACTGTCCCGACACTCAACCAGCTGCCAAAGAGGCTCTCCCAGTGCTCTCCACCACACATTATACTCTCCCATCAAGGTTAAGATACTGGGGAGGGAGCCCAGGTAACTTTTATGGGAGAGGAAAGCACTTATAGTCCTCTCCAGATCCTGGAATAGAAGGGACATTTTCTCCTGACTGCAAGACAACAATGCAAACTAGAAAGGATATAGAGGTCTACCTTCGGTCATCACCCGATGGTGCCGGCTTCCAGTGGTCATAATTAGTCTCCACTCGGAACCACCTAAAACAGAGCACATCATCTTGTCTTATCCAAGTTCACTTAGGACATAATTAAAGAAGACATATATAAAAACAAAAAAAAATCTCTAGTTCTACCAGTGAAAACAAATAAAAATTATTTGACACAAAATGACCAGAGCCTTCAATTCTACTCACTCTCCATTCAAAGGATCTAGAGGCCAAATGTCTGCAGGGCCACCTCTGTTCCTTGTGATGACCATTCCCTCCTGGGGGGACGTGCCACCAACGATGTAATAAACATCAGCAATAATAGGAGTCATAGCCAATTTGTAAACAGCTGCTTCAAAGTTTTCCGACTCACTCAGAGTCTGAACAAAAAAACAAATGCGTTAGCAACATCATACACAGTAGCAGCCCACACCAATATATCTACCAATGTCCCAAGCACATTCTCCTTATATGTTATGCCATGACTCTAACCTTGAACTGCTCTGCAATCATCTTTCTGTCATCAGAGCTCCTGAAATGGAAGAAACCTCAGCTGTAGGGGTCTTCAACAGCAACAGGAATTTTCTCACAAAAGGAGGGAACTGAAAGTTGACAAATTCTATGTCTGTCTCACCAAACACAGTCTTTTTAGGCAGGCTACCCTGATGAAGGACTCCTGACATTTCCTCATTCGTTCTTTCTGTATTTCTTGAACACCACCATGTGTTAGGCATTGTGCTAGTCTAGGTTTAGAGCAGTGAACATGACAGAGCTGGTCCTTGCTCTCCCAGAACTTCCAAGGAAGACAGAAATGTCCACAGGCAATGGTGACACAGTGTAATGAGTGTTAGCAAAGGAGAAAGGAGCAATGAAGACATAGCATGGGACCCCATCTTCATTAGGGCATCCTATTGAAGTATCACATGAGCTGAGGCCAAGGGGTCCAAAAGAAGTTCGTCTGGTGTTTAGGGGATATGGATTGGGTGTGGGGAATAGAGTTCTAATTCAATGGGATAGACTGACAAAGGCTTGAAGATGAAAGAGAACATGCTACATGAGAGCAGTGAGCTTCAAATGATGCTCAGATACCTCTGGAGTTCATAAAGACTTTCCAAGGGATTTGCGGCATGAATAGTTAAGATCATGTTCCAAATATTCAGATTCTACATGTGCTCCTTCCTAAAGGTGATCTGCTCAAGAACGTTGTGTGGTAGATGGCCTGCCTTTCTCACCTCCATCTTCATAATTACTTTTCTACCATTTTTTGAAAAAACATCACTTAATGCTCTACCATCTTAAATAGTAACAAGGCGCACTGTCAAAGGTGGGGGTGGGAATAGGGTCAAAGAAAAGAACGACTCAAAATACTGGTGTCTGTAAAGGTTCCATCCTCCAAAGCACCATAAGCCATCAGCCCTTGGCAGGATTTTGTGTCCTCCTCCTGCCTTATACATATTGCTGTAGGGTGAGGTATTTTGGCTTAGGCTGGTTTATTCTGAACTAGGCAAAATTAGTAAGTGAGGCAGTATGTGTGATAGAATATTTGTTTTATTACATCACCTATATCATCCTCAAACTGCTGTCAAAAAACTCATTGCCCTTAACAGAGTTCTATGAGAACAAAGCAAAAGAACATCAGTAGGAAATACAGAAGGCAGCAGTGAGTTATTTCACCCGGATGACAATCTCAGGGGAAGACATGTGCCTTATCTACCTATTCATCTTAGGAAGTAGAAGAAATGGGGAGTCATTGCTAACAGGTATGGGGCTTATTTTTGGGGGAATGAACATTCCCAAATTGACTGCAGTGGTAGTTGCACAACTCTGAATATACTAAAAACCAGTGAATTGTTTACCTTAAACAGGTTAATGGTATGATGTAAATTATACCTCAATAAAGCTATTTTTTAAATTAAATATACACCTCCCTTATGACCCAGCAATTCCACTCCTAGTTATTTACCCAAGTAAAATTAGCACATATGTTCACAAAAGACTTGTACAAGAATTTCCATAGCAGCCTTATTTATAATAGCCAAAACAGGAAACAACTCAAATGCTCACCAATAGGAAAATGGATAAACAAATTGTGGCATGATCATACAATTGAACTATTCCTTAGTAAGAAAAGGAATAAACCACTGATATATGCAAAATGGATGAATCTGAAAAACTTTATGCTGAGTGAAAGAAAATGAGTCCTTACTCTATGATTTCATTTATATGAAATCAAGAACAGGCAAACATCTGTTATAGAAATCAGAATAGTTTCCTAAGGGTGAGAGTGACGGTGGAAAGAAGCACAAGGAAACATGCCAGGGAAATATCTATATCTTGCTTCTTTGGTGGTTACATGGATAAACCAGTATATCCAATTACCAAAACACATTGAACTAAATCCTTAAGATCTGTGCATTTCATTGTATATAAATTATATCTAAAAACATTTAAAAATCATTATGTATTTAGTTTCCTTGGGATAGGTTTAAATTATAGTTTTATTTTAAAATGTCAATATTTACAATACACTGGATTTTTTGCAGCTTTTTAATCTTATGATGAAAAATTTTATAAGTCATCTTAAAAATTACTGAAGGTTGCATAAATTTTTGATATAATTAGGGAGTACCCAAGCAAAAACATTTAGGAGAACTGCAAGAAGTCCAGTGGGACTAAATCATTTAGAGCAAGGCAAGGCATGGCCTAAGAAGCTAAAGCCTACCAGGGCCAAATCCTTGTACCAGAGATGTGTTCCCCAAAATGGGTTTTCTATGTGTCAAATTATAACTTATATGTGGTCCAGAACTCTGTTCATTTAATAGTTCATGTAAAGCACACATCTCGTTTGTTGTGTGTACAGCTACCTTCTAATGCATTTACTTGCTTTGTTAATTTACATATTCACAAGTGGAGATTCTAAAAGGAGGGCCATCTACATTTATAGAAGAACATATTACTACCTCTTATCTCAATCCACTACTGTGGAAAACTCTAGCCTATTACCTAAAAGTTTATATGCATTTTGCAAACATCAAGGCATCTCTGGGATGCTTATTCATTTTAAGAACTTCTCACATTAAAACAATATTATTGGGGGTCGGAGGTGGCTCAACTGGTTGGGCGTCCGTCTCCCATATGGAGGGACCCGGGTTCGATCCCCGGGACCTCCCGGTAAAAAAAAAAAAAAAAACAATATTATTAAGTATCACAATGCATCATGAACACTTGGTTTGGAAGATTAAGTTAGGATGAGGTGGACTTGAGAGTAAATATACTCACAGTGCGGATAAGCCAGCTGATAGGAGAGTGTCTCTGAAAAAGGGCGGCAATTGCATTCTCCCACCACCAGCCTTTATCTAGTTGAGGAAGGAACTATAAGTAAATACACATATTGCTGCCCAAACACCATTTTAAAAAATTCCTTAAATTTTATTTATTTCCCATATTACAAGCTGCCAGAAGAGCTGATGGAGAAGGAAGGTTAGTTGAATGAGGAATGATTTTTATTAGCACCCACTTTTCAAAGATTAAGCTGGAATTTCATGGCAACCATAAAACATCTCTATTATGGGTTTATGTGTCTATGTACGCTATTCCAGCAAGCAAAAATATACTGATACTCAAAGTTTGAAATCAGTCTCTTTTGTCCCAGGACACAATGATAATTATATTAAAGGAAATCATTCTATTAATTAGTCCAGGTTAGATTTGGGATCACATTTTTTTTTTTTTTTAAATACAAACTTACACTCATTCTCCAAAATTACTTTTTTACATCTTTAAAAAAATCTCTTTAAGGGATTTATTTCCAAAGAATAAATTTTCATTCAAGAAATAAGCATTGAGAATCTATTACATGCCATATCCCAACTTGGTTCAGAGTCTTAGAATTTAACAGTGAATAAAAGTAACTGGTATACTATTAAATAGACAAGATTTTGATAACTATAAGAAAGAAAATAAAACCGAATATTTTTGAGGGAAGAAAGAGGGCTTATTTTGAGAGGAGAGTTAAGGACAGCCTCTCTGAGTTGTTGACATTTGAGCTATGATGGGAAGATCATTCCAGGCAGAAGGCGTGAGAGCTGGGGCCTAAAGGCAGGGCAAGCTTGGCAGATGTGAGGAAAAGAATGCTAGTCAGATGCAGATGGAGTGGAGGAGAGAGGCAAAAGGTGGGGTGCAGGTGGTGAGCAAATGGGGATTTGAGGTCAGAGTATGGCCATTGGATTTGTCACAGTGAAACGGGACGCCACCAGAGGTTGGTTTGTTTGTTTTTTTATTGTGGGTAAAAATCAAATTTTTCACAATACATACCAATATTTGTAAAATGATATATAAATATATATGCATATATGTGCATTTGCTTACAAAAATTTTATATATATATATATATTTTTAAAGGTGCTTAGATTACCTAAATATTACCATCAGAGGTTTTAAACAGAAGAACAGCATGATCATTCTAGCTGTTGGGTTGAGAAAGAATTAGAGGAAGGGGTACTGCCAATCAAAACCACAATGAGATAGCATTTCACAACCACCAAATGGCTGCTATTAAAAAGTCAGAAAATAACAAGAATTGGAGAGGATGTGGAGAAATAGGAACATTTGTTCATTTATGCTGGGAATGTAAAATTGTGCAGCCACTGTGGAAGACAGTTTGGCAGTTCCTCAGAAAGCTAAGTGTAGAATTACCATATGACCTGGCAATCTCAATTGTAGGTATATACTTAAAAGATTTGAAAGCAGGGACTAGAAAAGATATTTGCACACTGAAGTTCATAGCAGCATTATTCACAATTGGCACAAGATGGAAGCAACCCAAGGGTCCATTACCCAGTGAATGGATAAACAAAATGTGGTATATTCATACAATAGAATATTATTCAGCCATAAAAAGAATAAAGTTTTGATACATGAAACAACGTGGATGAATGCTGAAGACACCATGTTGAATGAAATAATACAGACACAAAAGGCCAAAGATTTTATGACCTCACTAATATGGAATAATTAAGCAAACTCATAGAAACTGTATCTAGAATATAGGTAACCAGGGGATGGGGTGTGAATAGGGAACAAGGAGTTAATACTTAAATTGTACAGAGTTTCTATTTGGGTTGATTGTAAAGTTTTGGTAATAAATAGTGGTGATGGTGGCACAGCATAGCAAATGTAATTAACAGCACTGAATTATGTATGTTACTAGAATAAAATTTTAAAAATATGTAAGCCCATACAGCACAGCAAACCTTATTGTAAATGACGGAATATAGTTAATACTACAATTATAAAAATATTCTTTCATGAGTTGTAACAAAAGTACCACACTAATGCAAGGTGCATTTAGTAATAGGGTGGTATATGGGAATCATTTTACGCATGATTTTACTGTAAACTTGAAACTTCTCTAATTGAAAAAAATGCCTGTAAAAAAACGGAATTACAGGAAAGTGAGAATAGTAGCAGGGAAACCACTTAGGCTGCTACTGCAGCAGAACAGGTGTGATGGTGGAGGTAGAGATGATAGGACTTAGAGAGTGAGGCACCTAAAGATGACTCCTTGGTTTTCATACAAGTAATTGGTTGTGTAGAAGTGCCATTTCTTAAATCATGGAAAACCAGGAGAAGAAAAGGTTTGGGTAGAAGTGGAGTTTGGGTCAGGGAAGGAAAAAAAAAAAAAGCAAGAGAGCTACTTAAGCAGGTTAAGTTTGAGATGCCCATCAGACATCAAAATGGAGATGTGGAGAAGGTGGTTAATACTCAAGTCTGGAACTCAGAGGAAGGTCAGGGCTGAAGGGAGGACAATAACAACAAACATTTTTATTGCCCTTACTCGATGCTGGGCACTGATCTGAGTGCAGAACATACATTGTCATTTGACCTTCACAACTACTATGATTCCTGCTTTTCAGATGAGGAAAATGAAGCAGACAGGTTAAGCACTTGGCCAAGGTCACACAGCTAGCAAGTGACAGCAGGAAGATATAAACCCAGGAGAAAATAGCTAGAGGACAGGTAGAGACTGTCTGGAGGGCTGTTCTGGGGCTCAGGACACCAAGGTAGATGAGACATCATCCAGAAGAGAGAAGGATAAATGAAAGGAGTCTCAGCTAGCTGAAAAATCCTGTGAGTAGAGCTGCAAAAGCAGCAGCAGGCACCCATCCCCCCACCTACAAAGAAAATAACAGTCTGTGGACTGCAGCTGCTGTGGACTACAGTGACTGCAGACTGAGGGGGTTGCAGGGGTCCTCTTCCCCAAGAAAGGGGAACAGAAGGGATACAGCCTACAGCAGCCTTTTGCCAGCGAACTTGGTCAGCTGCCTTGGAGGGGTCACACACATCCAGGCCAGCTGGGGCCTAGACATTGATTAAACTGAGAGCCTGCAGGGAGCTAAAGATAATTTGCCTTCTCAAACACACTTCCTACTGCCCCAGGCCTGTTGCTGAGGAGGCAGAGCCAGCACGTGGCCAGCCAAGGTGGAGAAGAGCCTCTAAGAAAGTTTGTTTGTGAGGCTTGACCAGACTTGAGGACATTGCTTCTGTACCACTTGCCCATCGAAGGAGTTACACTGAATGCATTCCCCCACAGCACCTGGGGCCTGAGCTGAGAGATGTGCCAAAGATCACTATCTGTTGACCAGACAACAAAAGTGCATGAAAAGGAAAAATAATCATAAATAAATAAAAGAAGCAAACAGGTACCTTTACTGCCACCCTCTCCAAGGCCCTTGGAAACTGGTCTACACCCCATTACTGGGTCCTTAGCCCTGGTTTGAGCAGTTAAACAGAAGCAATCCAAAATATCTAAAACAAGTTGAACCAAGAGCCAAAGAACAGTGGTAGCACACAGTTACTTAATAGTAAATCCTTAGACAAGAGAGAGAGACTGATATCAGCGTAAACTCAGCATTAGAATCAGATGCCTAGACATCAGCAAAAAATTACAAGCCATACAAAGGAAAAGGAAGATATGACTCAGGCAAGGGAACAAATCAAAGCTCCAGATGAGATACAGGGCTTGAAACAGCTAATAAATGATGTTCATACAAATCTCCTAAATCAAATCAGGGAGTTGAAGGACAACATGGCTAAAGAAATAAAAGACATTAAGAAGACACCAAGTGAGCAAAGAAAAATTAGAAATCTTGTATAGAAAAATAACAGAACTTACGGGAATGAAAGACACAATAAGTGAGATTAAAAATACAATAAAGGCACACAACAGCAAATTTGCAATCATGGAAGAAAGAATCAGTGAGGTAGAGGAAAGAACAACTGAAATTGAAGAGAGAGAAGAACAGAGAGAAAAGAATGGAAAAAATTGAGAGGGGATCAGGGAGCTGAATGATTACATGAAACACACCAACATACATGTTATGGGAGTTCCTGAAGGAGATGAGAAGGGCAAAGGGGCAGAAAGAGTATTTGAGGAAATAATGGCTGAAAATTTCCCAGTTCTCATGAAAGACATGAATATACATATTCTATACATATTCTAATTGGAGCATGGCATACTCCAATTAGAATAAATCCAAATAGACCTATCCCAGGACACAGAATATGCAGAATACCAAATGCCAAAGATAAAGAGAAAATTCTGAAAGCAGCAAGGGAAAAGTGAAACATCACGTACAAGGGATATCCAATAAGACTTAGTGTGGATTTCTCTTCAGAAACCATGGAGGCAAGAAGGCAGTGGTATGATATAATTAAGGTTCTGAAAGAGAAAAACTGCCAGTCAGAATTCTTTATTTGGCAAAACTGTCCTCCAAATATGATGGTGAGCTTAAAATATTCACAGATAAACAGAAACTGAAAGAGTTTGTAAACAAGAATCCAGCTCTGCAGGAAACACAAAAGGGAGTTCTGCAGCCAGAAAAGTAAAGACAAGAGAGAGAGGCTTGGAGGAGAGTGTAGAAGCGAAAACTATTAGAAAGGGTAACCAAAAAGGTAAAAAGATGGACAAAAATAAGATATGACATATGAAAGCCAAAGCATAAAATGGTTGAATTAAGTAATGCCTTTACAATAATAACATTGAATGTTAATGGATTAAACTCCCCAATCAAAAGATATAGGCTGACAGAATGAATAAGAAAACATAAGCCATCTATCTGCTTAGATCCAAGGATGCAAATAGACCGAAAGTAAAAGGTTGTAAAAAGCTATTTCATGCAAATAGTAACCAAAAGAGAGCAGGGGAGCTATACTGGTGTCAGACAAAATAGATTTTAAATGCAAAAAGCAATAAAAGATACAGAAGGCCATTATATATAAATAAAAGGGACACTCCACCAGAAAGGAGTAGCAATCATAAATATCTATGCACCTAACCAGGGTGCCCCAATTATTGAATTTCAATAAATCCAAGAAGATTGAAATTATATAAAGCACCTTCTCTAATCATAATGGAATTAAGGTGGAAATCAATAATATGTGTGAAAGTAGAAAATTTGCAAATATATGGAGGCTAAACAACACACTCCTAAACAATCAGTGGGTCAAAAAAGAAATTGTAAGAGAAATTAGTAGATATTTTGAGATGAATGAAAAGAGTACACAACTTATCAAAACTTATGAGATACAGTGAAGGAGGCACTTCTGAGAGGGAAATTTATAACCGAAAATGCCTATATTAAAAAAGAAGAAAGAGCTAACTGATGAACTGGAAAAACTAGAAAAGAACAGCAAACCAATCCCAAAGCAAGTAGAAAGAAATAACAAAGATTAGAGCAGAAATAAATGAAATTGAGAACAAAAAAGCAATAGAGAAAATCAACAAAACCAAAAGCTGTTTCTTTGAGAAAATCGAGAAAATTGGCAAATCCTTAGCAAGACTAACAAAGAAAAAAAGAGAGATGATACAAATAAAATCAGGAATGAAAGAGGGGAACATTACGACTGACCACTCAGAAACAAAAATGGTCATAAGAGGATATTATGAGAAACTGTATGCCAACAAATTAGACAATCTAGATGAAATGGACAAATTTCTAGAGATGTACAAACAACTGAAATTGATTCTTCAAGAAATACAGGAACTCAACAAACCAATCACAAGTAAAAAGATTGAATCAGTCATCAAAAATCTTCCAACAAAGAAAAGTCCAGGGAAGCGGCTGTGGCTCAATCAGTAGGGCTCCCGTTTACCATATGGGAGGCCCCAGGTTCGGTTCCCGGGGCCTCCTGGTGAAGGCAAGCCCGCCCGCACAGCGTGGTTAGCTGACCCAGCGAGCACAAGCAGCAAGGGGGGGATAAATGAATAAATAAATAAAATCTTTAAAAAAAAAAAAAAGAAAAGAAAAGTCTAGGACCAGATGGTCTCACAGATGAATTCCACCAAACACTTCAAGAAGAATTAATACCAACCCTGTTTAAAAGCTTCCAAAAAGGGAAGCGGCTGTGGCTCAATCAGTGGGGCTCCCGTTTGTCATGTGGGAGGCCCTGGGTTCGGTTCCCGGGGCCTCCTGGTGGGGGCGGGCCCGCCCGCGCGGCGTGGTTGGCTGACCTGGCGAGCGCAAGCAGCAGGGGGGGATGAATGAATAAATAAATAAAAATCTTTAAAAAAAATAAAATAAAATAAATAAAATAAAATAACATAAGAATAATTTTAAAAAAAAGCTTCCAAAAAATTGAAAAGGAGGGAAAATTACCCAATGCACTTTATGAAGCCAACAACACCCTAATACTAAAGCCAGATAAAGATACTAGAAGAAAAGAAAATTATAGACCAATCTCCTTAATGAACATACATGCAAAAATTCTGAACAAAGTATTTGCAAATTGAATCTAACAGCATATTAAAAGAATTATACATCTTGATCAAGTGGGTTTTATTCCAGGAATGCAAAGGTGGTTCACATAAGAAAATCAATTAACATAATACACCACATTAACAAATTGAAGGGAAAAAAACACATGATCATCTTGATTGATACAGAAGAGGCATTTGACAAAAATCCAGCATCCTTTCTTGATAAAAACACTTCAAAAGATAGGAATAGAAGGAAAATTCCTCAATATGATAAAGGGCGTATATGAAAATCCCACATCCAACATCATACTCAATGGGGAAAGACTGTACTCAGTAGGGAAAGGTTGGCTGTCCATATCCAAAAGAATGAAAGCTTTCCCTCTGAAATTGGGAACAAGACAAAGATGCCCACTGTCACCACTGCTATTCAATATTGTGCTAGAAGTTCGAGCTAGAGCAATTAGGCAAGAAAAAGAAATAAAAGGCATCTAAATTGGAAAAGAAGAAGTAAAACTCTCACTATTTGCAGATGACATGATCCTATATTTAGAAAATCCCAAAATATCTACAACATAGCCATTAGAGCTAATAAATGAGTTCAGCAAAGTGGCACATACAAGAACAACAGGCAAAAATCAGTTGTGTTTCTATACACTAGTAATGAGCAAGCTGAGGAGAAAGTCAAGAAAAAAAATTCTATTTCAATAGCAACAAAAGGACTCAAATATCTAAGAATTAATTTAACCAGGAAATGTAAGTGATCTGTATTCAGAAAACTACAAACCATTGCTAAAAGAATCAAAGATGACCTAAACAAATGGAAGGACATTCTGTGTTAATAGATAAGAAGACTAAATATAGTGAAGATGTTAATCCTCCCCAAACTGATTTATTGAATCAATATAATACCAATCAATATTCCAATAGTCTACTTTACAGAAATAGAAAAGTCAATTACTAAATTTATTTGGAGGAGAAAGGGGTCCTGAATAACCAAAAACACCCTAAAAAAGAAAAGCGAATCAGAGGACTCATGCTCCCTGACCTTGAAGTGTATTATAAAGCAACAGCAGTCAAAACAGCATTGTATTGGCATAAAGATAGACACATTAATCAATGGAATTGAATTGAGAGCTCATAAATAGACCCTTACCTCTATGGTCAACTGATTTTTTGATAAGCCTACCAAGTCCACTTTTCTGGGACAGAACAATCTCTTCAACAAATTGTGCTGGGAGAACTGGATATCTATATCCAAAAGAATGAAAGAGGACCTCTATCTCACTCTCTATACAAGAATCAACTCAAAATGGATTAAAGACCTAAACATAAAAATCCAGGACCATAAAACTCCTAGAAGAGAACATAAGGAAACATCTACAAGACCTTGTAGTAGGTGGGGTCTCTTAAACTTTACACCCAAAGCACAACAAAAGAAAAAATAGATGAATGGGACCTCCTCAAAATTAAACACTTCTATACCTCAAAGGACTTGCTGAAGAGGGTAAAAAAGCAGCCTACTCAATGGGAGATAATATTTGGAAATCACACAACCAACAAGGATGATATATAAAGAGATGCTGCAACTCAACAATAAAAGACAAATGACCCAATTAAAAAGTGGGCAAAAGACCTGAATAGACATTTTTCTAAAGAAATACAAACGGCAAAAAAAAAAGAAAAAAAAAAAAACACACACACACACACACATGAAAAAATATTCAACATCATTGGCTACTAGGGAAATGCAAATCAAAGCTACAATGAGAAACCATTTCACACTATTAGAATGGCCACTATTAACAAAACAGAAAATTACAAGTGTTGGAGAGGATGTGGAAAGATAGGAATGCTTATTCACTGTTGGTGGGAATGTAGACTAGTACAGCACTGTGGAAGTCTGTTTGGGGGTTCCTAAGGAAGTTAGATATAGATCTACCATGTGACCCGGCAATACTGCTACTAGGTATATACCCAGAAGAACTGAGAGCAGTGATACAAACAGACAACTGCACACCGATGTTCATAGTGACATTATTCACAGTTGCCAAAAGATGGACACAACCCAGGTGTTCATCAACTGACAAACTGATAAACTGTGGTGTAAACCCATGATGGAATTTTATTCAGCTATAAGAAGAAATGAAGTTGTGAACCATATGACAACTTGGATGAACCTGGAGAACAGTATATTGAGTGAAGCAAGCCAGGCACAAAAGGACAAATATTTCGCTATTATGAACTAAATATAACGAGCAAACTCATGGAGATACTAGCTAGACTATAAGCCACCAGAGAAAAGTATGTGGTTAGAGAACGGAAAGCTGAGGTTTAATCTGTGCAGAATTAGTAAAAGGATTGTAAATGTTTGGAAATGAATAGAAGTGGTAAGAGCATATCACAGAATTTGTAATTAGTAGCACTAACATATGGGTATGATAGTGGTTTGTTTTTTGTTGTTTTTCTTTTTTTTTTTTTTTGGAGTAATAAAAATGCTCTAATGTTGATTGAAGTGATGAATGCACAACTTCGTGATTATACCAAATGCCATCGATTGTACACTTTAGATAAATTATATGGTTTATGAACCAAAAAATAATAGGGTGGGTTGGGGGGAAAAACAGCAAATGTAAGATACAGTCTATAGTTATTAGTAATACTTTGACAATGCTTTTGTTATGCATGTTTCTTTTGTAAGTTCACAACTTTTACTATATAATTATTGTTTATGTATGTTCATGCATGAATGAGAGACTTCAATAAATTGTTTTTAAAATGAAAAAGAAAAAAAAAAGATAGAAACCTAGGCTGTCTGGCTCCAGTTTCTGAGAGCCAACCAACCAACTGGCTACTCTTCCTCATGTCCTATGTCATTTTTTGATCTTCCTCATAGTCTTAACGCCTCCATAATGTCTAGAACCTTAAAACACAGGCCTAGTACTATGCCCCCACTCCATGTCTACAAATATCTGTATTCAAGAAACGGATTCTCCACCCCTCATGGTATCTTGGAACAAATTCTTCTTTGTAAATATGGTGCCTCATAGTAAATGTTGGTGTGTGAAATAGTTATATGTTAAACTCATACCTCCCAATATCTCCATGGAGTTTCTTTTTCCTTCTACGCTCATCAGGGAATCTCAGGGACTTTCTTACTCACTAAATAATTTCATTTCCTTAATTATTTCTATTAGCCAAGAGGTGTTGCCTGTCAAGGCATTCTAACTCAAATTTTAGCAGACTAAAATATAGTTCTCATTACAATAAGTTTAAAAAAAAAAACTTTTAAAAAGTCTTTAAAAAGCAGTTTGAGGGGGACAGATGTGGCTCAAATGGTTGGGCCATATGGAGGGACCTGGGTTCGATCCCCGGGACCTCCCGGTAAAATTAAAAAAAAAAAAAAGCAGTTTGACAGCTTTTGATTGTATATGTTACAGACTAACTGTTATTTTTAAACTGCTCATATCTTAGGTTCTACTAATCAATTGGTCAAACAATTTGAGTCCCCAAATACTGGAAACAAAAACCTGTTTTTTAAATAAATATGCATGTATTTACAGACATTCTCTTAAAAACCTTACTAATTTTCATGCTGTGGTTTGGGTATCTCTGGTTGAGAACCATTTCTCACTCCTAGCTGATATTTGAGGAAACGTTGAAAAAATATATTAGGATAAAGAACTGGCTGTTGTGAACAGTGATTTATACTCATACCAGCCTCTTTCTGGAAAAGCCTTATGTAAAAAAGGTAAGAATAACTAAGAAAAGGAAACAACAAGAAGTCAATCAGCAGTTAATCAAAGGGTGAAAACTAAACTTTAAGACACTCCTTTTGTATATGACTTTCTCCAATCTCCTTACCATGACCCTGCACCACCTGGCCTTGGCCTTCCTCTCCACCTGTGCTGACACTACCCTCTTACACTATGCTATAGCCACACTGGCCTTTTGTTTCTGGAATCTATCAAGCTTATTCCTATCTACAACTTTTTGCCCTGGCTGTTCCTTCCTCTCCAGCTTCAGCATAACCACTCCTGGGCCACATGGGTCAACCTTCCCTACCTTCTACCTCTAGTAACCATCTCTGCCCCTCCTTCACTCTCTGTCACACCTTCCTGTTTTACTTTCTTTTTAGCACTTAATACCACCTGAAATCGTCTTCCTTATTTACATGCATTCTGTCCATCTCCCCCCACAAGAATGGAAGTCCCTGCCACGCAGTAGGTGTTTTTCTATATGTTCTGTTAGGTGAGTGAATGAAGTACTTGCATAGAACTGAACAGGGATAAGGCTAAAAATACTTGGAAGTTTGTTTTGATTACCTCGCTCATCGCCAGAAACTGTAAACCTGTGTGGACTCTGACCAGTCCACAGTCCTACATAGCCAACAAAGGTGGTTCCGGTGAATGCGATCTGAAATCAAGAGATAAGGTATAATTTTATTGTTCCAATCAAATATACACTGAAATTGTCAGTCCTGCCCCACAGATTTCATGGATATATGTTTTTTTCTTCTAAGTTCCAAAATAGAATAAAAACTCTGAAACAGCCTTCTAGAACTGGTTCTTAAACTTGGGGCTCCATGGATAGAATTCGGCAGATCTATGACCTTGGATAGGAAAAGAGGTACATCATTATTTTCACTAACCACCAACTGAAATTTAACTCCTCCTATTATGAATGCATGCAGCAAACCATGTGGTAATAGCAGTACCTGTGATTTTTGTCACCAGTAGAAATTACAGGTGTTTTCACATACATAACAGTGGTGGCAGATATCTTGAAATATAGTTCATGCTCACCACTACTCTGAAATGATGGTTGCTACTGGACTTGCTACTAACCTTATTCTTTTAAAATGTTAAGAAAAATTATTAATAATACCAAAATGACTATATTTCAACACAACTGGTTTCCTTTGTAATCCTATGTTTTATTTTTTGCATTTATAGAACATAATTCTGAGAAAGGGTCCATAGGCTTTGCCAAACCACCAAAGAGGTCCTTGCACAAAAATGGTTACAAAGCCTTATCCTTTTTGAGGAAGGGAGGAAGGGAAGGAAGGAGGGAAGGAAGGAGGGAGGGAGGGAGGAAGGAAAAGCAGCCTCATCCTAGAAGAAGCAAATGGGCTCCAATTTAAACTTGGGCTTACTTGATCATAAGAGATAAATATCACACTTTTTATAAGCTCTATGAAGTGAGGGAAACAAGTATAATTGCTAATCCATAATAATAATATCTTAATGTGTATAGGACTTTATATTTTAAAAATTATTTTATACTCATCATTTCAGTTAATCCTTAAGATTATCCCAGGAGTTATAGGAAGCTCCTCCATTTTAAATCAAGGTATCAAGCTCTGCTAATTGCAAGACACCACTACTTTACCCCAGGGAGAAAAATAAAATTCTATCACTTGTTCCAGATACCAGATCTTAAACAGAGCCTGGCTCATGTTGTTCAATAAAGGTTAACTACGATTTTTATAAAATAGGGAACAGGCCTAGGTAAGTGTTTTCCCTTAGAAAACTGAATCTTAAGTCAATACCATTTTAATTTAATTATTTATTTCTACCTCCTACGGCTGTAAAAACAATTTAAGGTGGCTAAATTACAAGGGAGAAATGCAGTGGCTTTAGTTTAATAAATGGCCTTCCCCCCCGAAGGCCTTCCATGAGCATGGCCCATTACTACTCACAGCAGTAAAACGGAATAAGTCTACCTTCCTATTAAAGACCTTACAAGAAGTAATTATGTGGTCACTTCATCTGCAAGATACACTGACTCGCACATCATTCCTAAAGGCCTAGGCAAATGAAAATTATGACAATCAAAATCACATTGCAGTTTTTCAAGATATTTTATAATACATAATTATAAATAATTATAAGATACAATTTTTAAGATAGTTTATCTTGTAGCTCTGAAAAAATCCTCCTTTTTCTAAATGTCTGTACCTCCCAATTTTCTCTGCCAAGTGAGTTAACATAAATCCTTAGCTGCGGCAAGAGACTTATTTAAGGCCTAACTAAGGCTGGGTTTGGGAAAAGAAAGCGATGAAGAAGCTGAAGGCCTAGGCTGTGGCCATGTGATCTCAGGCAAGGCAGCCTCTCTAAGCCTTGGCCCCTCCATCTGGAGAATGAGGATAGAAACGTTAACTTGTCCCTGCCTCACAGGACTTCTGAGGTCAAGCATATGAAAATACTTTAAAAAAATTGTGAACACCACAGCAAGAGATGGAAGTATTTTTAAAAATAACCTATTCTTAATTTAGCAAAACAATTAATTGGCCACAAGCCCTTGACAGAAAGACAACACCCAAGTGTAAACTGTCTAGATGAGGTAATAATAACCTGAGCACTATTTCTCACGGGAGCTCCAGAATAAACAGAAACAAAACAAATGAGGCAACAACGGTTAAGAGTGAGTTTTAGAAAGAGCAGTTGAAATAATTTATTTTTGTAAGTATAAACAGATTTACAGAGATGAAATTAGATTAGTGGCTATGTATGGCAGGGGAAAGGTAGAGGGACTGAGAGGTGACTGCTAAGGGGTAGTGGGTTTTTCTTTGGGGAGCAATGAAAATGCTCTAAAATGGACTGTGGTGCTGAATGCACAAGTCTGTGATTAAACAAAAAGGATTGTATGGTATATGAATATATCTCAATAAAATTGCCTTAAAAATAATAATTTATTTTTATTGCATCTACTCCTTTGTTTATAAGAATGTGTGCTCATTGTAGAACATGGAGAAAAGCAAAAAGCAGTCAATTAAAATAATCTATTATCCCATCATTTAGTAATAACTGTTAATATTTTAGCATATTTTCATCCAGAATTTAATATGTATCTATATTGTCATTGTTGCCACATTAAATCTCTTTTGAACTAAACATTCAGTTATAAACCAAATTGTTAACAGCGGTGAAGTATAAAATTGGGAAAGGGGAAACTTTCATTTTAAATATTTCTGTATTTTTTTAAATTTTTATGAGGAAAAAAATTGTTTATAAAAGCAGATGACTAAATGAGCAGTTAGTAAATGAGTTTTAGTATGGGGAGTCAACCCCTAAATTCACAGAACTAACAAAATACAATCCTAGTCCTTAAACAATGTCCTCCAAGGTAAAAATCTGGCTTTTGCATGCTCCTTTCTTTTTCACAACAATGACATGCTTTGTGCATCCAGTGAGCATTGGTTGATGTTGTCTCTCTCAAAGTTTACATTGTAATGTGGCAACATCTCATATTAGAATATACCCTTAAAGGGACCATGATCAGAATAAAGTATAATTTTTTTCAAGATCATACACAAGAGAGTGGTATGGATCAATCACATTTGTAGAGCAAAGGACTATTTATTATCTGGTCACCATTTATCAAGCACCTCCCACGAGCTTTACATAGATCACTTAACTGTTATAACTATCCCAATAAAAATCTTATTAATAACCTCTCCAAGCTGTAGTCTCCTAAACAGTGATAAGTAATCTCCCAGGTTTACAAAGAATGTAAGTGACAGGACTAGGATTCAAAGTCAGGTCTGATAGACCCCACAATTGGGATCCAACTTTGCACTCCCTGGTCCTTCCCTACTCCAGATGCAGCCCAAACACGGCAAAGCAGAGGAAAGAGCTTACTCAGCATAGTAAGCAGACGATTGGCCATACCCCAAAAGGAAAAATGAGTGACCTCTTTAAGTAGATGCTCAATAATAATAAACGACCCTTCCTCCAATAAGCGTAATTGACGTAAACCTTACTCCTGGTTTTATTTTTCCAGGAGTTTTGACAATATTTATATCGTATGCTGATAGTACATCCAAGTGATTTCTGAATCTTTTACAGTGCCAACAATACCTGCCCATCCTTTAAGAACTGCACCTCCACAGTCAATTTGCGTAAGATATTGCCAAAAGGATAATCCAGATTCCGGCCATGGTAAATGTGACCTTTGGAATCTTGAGCCACAATACTGGTGCAGAATCTGAGAAAAGGAAAAAGTCCAACATGAATGAATAAGAAAAATAAGAAAAAGAAAAATGAGTTTTCATTTAAAAAATAAGTCCTCAAAGTAAAAAGTTTTTCTTTCTTATAACTGACACATAAGCCATAATCTCCAGACAAGAATATGGATTCACAATTCAAGATGAAAAACACAACTGATCACTGAACTCATCTGTTTTCATTAAGTATTGTCAAGCCTTTGCCCTTGGAACAAATGGCATCACAGACAAAATGAATGAGGATTTCATCCTAAATCTAAATCCTAAATCAAAATGAAACTGACCCAATCTGGGCTCAGCTAGACCTCTGAGCCTTTGCTTATTCC
Source organism: Tolypeutes matacus (assembly GCA_026826555.1). Classification (NCBI taxonomy): domain Eukaryota; kingdom Metazoa; phylum Chordata; class Mammalia; order Cingulata; family Chlamyphoridae; genus Tolypeutes; species Tolypeutes matacus. Next base: position 7,113,654 of record JAKSZT010054466.1, on the reverse strand, counting down.
TCTGCTTGGCAGGAATCTATTTTACACACTATCCAAAGTTTGCTCACACTCTCCTCTTCCTTCTATGACTTCCCCAGAGCAAGTACAATGGCACTGAACCACTCTGTTCCACAAATGTTTCATGTGTTTTCTTGGGAAAATGATCAGCTCTTTAGGGTATTGGTTCACACCTTTTTTCCTCCTTAACGCTCCCTGCACAGAGCTGATAAGAGAGCAGCGTCCTTTAAGAACCTCGAATGAACAGAAGCATTTTGAGGAAAACATTCTGAGAATATTTAACGTTATGTAAAAAATAACTAAAAATACTTTATAAATGCTAAGTATGTCCAATTCTGGGGGAAAAAATATGCTTAACCACACAAACAATACTGAGAAGAAATACCCTGATGGATAGATGGCTATTTCTGAGTGGCAGTATGATGGTTGTTTCCTTCTTTATAATTTTCTATATTTTCTAATTTTCTAAAATGATTATATATTACTTTCATAATTAGGAGAAAAACCAATGTTACATAACTTTTTTGTTTGTTTAAAGAAGGCAGCTTGGTCTGATTTTAATTCCTTCCAAAGTTTCTGACCTTAACTTCAAAGATTTCATGCCAGGGAGGGTCTGATAAACATCGAAAGTGGCTCAAGCAAAGTCTGTAGCATCTCTAAGGGTGACTTTTTAAAATTGGCAAGATAACACTTCCATATCAGGCCCAAATGTTTTAGTGTGAGGTAGCACAAAAGCACAGGGCCCAAGTGAGGAGAAGGACTCTGCTTTGGGAGAGGCAAGGCAATGGAGACACATATACTTCAGCATCAGCTCCTGACAAATATGCGAGGTTTAGTTTCCACATGACAAAATAGGCAATACCACCTCCCCTCCTGGGGCTGTATGTTCAGGAAGTGCCTGGCACCCAGTATGCTCAAAATAGGGTAGATATTATTCCAACTGTAAAAGTCTTACCACAGGAATGAGAGAACATTTCCTTTGTTAATGCTAGTGAAGGCTCATGGTCTTTTTGTTGTTAGGCAGCTCAATATATACTTAATATCAAATCCAAAAGTTAGAATTTTTTTTTACTAGAACTTTTGATTTAATCTGCTTGGATATGATGATTCCAACCAAAGAGGATGAAAATGATTAGTGATTTTTCACTGAGAAAGCCACATGCCAGCACAGGAAAAAGTTGATGGTAGAGAGGGGGATGGCAAAATTAACTTAACTCAACTGAAAAGTGCTTTAATTTAGCAATTTTGTGTCTTCAAGCATTTCCCTGAAGAGGAAGGCAGTCACAGTGCTTTGCCTAGGACTTTTGGAAGGTGCCAAGGGCAGAAAGAGTCATTACTCCAACAACTGTTTTTTTCAATCATCCTTTGGCAGCCAGAAGCTAGTGAAATAATTACTTAGTTAAGGCTGGCCTGGTGGCAGAAACCAAGTCTTACACCTCTCAATTCTAAAACCTGCTTCTGAGTTAAGAAACACTTAAGTCTTCGCAGCCTCTGCCCCACACAGGGTCAATCACTCAACTCCACATGGCTTTCACTTCTGGGTGCCCTATTTTATCAAGCCAGCTTCCCCTACCAAACGGTGGCTGGCCCTGTTTAACCAGAACAGTGTTCTCTGTGGCCCCACCTCTGCAGGAATACAGACTCGGAAAGAGCAGTTAGGATCAGCACCCATGAAAAAACACACAAGGATCCATGCAGTGGCAGGACAAATAAATGCTGCCACCGCCCACTGCAGTTACAAAGCTGAAGGTCACTGGGATGACAAGTGGGTTCAGATGGGAGGGGGTTAGTTCCAAAAATTTCCTGGAAAAATACATTTTGAGCATAGTTTTGAGAGTGGGATGCTACCTGGACTGGTGGAGAGAGGAAAGAGAGCTTCAGGTAGAGGAAAGTCGAGTGTTAAGGTCAGAGAATCTGCTTTCCCTCTCGAAGTCCACGATCTGTTGCTCAGATTTACCCAGACAAGCAAAGAGGAAGCACTGGAGGTTTCTGGCAGCAGAGTTCCTACCCTGTTCTTATCAACTTGAAAGCAAGTCTCCTTCCAATCATATGTGGTAGGAGTCCTTCCAGGCAAGTCCCAGGGCAATTCGCGCCAGCACGGGGCACTCACGCAGTGGACTCGTAGGCCAGGTTGACCAGAAGGCAGTCGGCCGGGCTGAGGTCCAGGACTTCACACATGCCGAGGATCTCGTCCGTGAAGGGCTGGGGCAGGAGATGCTCCAGCTGCCCTACCACCTTGGCGATCAGCGCGTGGACCCACTTGGGGACCCTCTCCCTGGAAACGATAAACCACGACGGTGTTGGACCCGCAGGGAGTGGAAGTGGGGGGTGAGTGTGTGTGTATGGGGTGGAGGGGGCACCTAAGGCACTCAGCCTCAGGGGAGAGGGCTAAGCCGACTCCCTTCGCCAGAGTACTGACAGCCCAGGCCGGCTACACCCAATCCACTGCTCAGAGTTCAGGTGGGAAAAAGAAAACTCGGAGAGGGAAAAAGGGCGTTAGCGCCCCAAAGGGGCGTAGCTGAGGCGTGCCAGGTGGGCGTGTGCTGACCCGGAATGGCTTGAGGACCGGCGAGCCACTGGCGACACCGAATTTAGCCAAATCGGCGGCGCGGGCTCATCCCCAACCCGGATGCTGCCCAGAATAGCAAAGGCCAGTTTCCGTCTCCTCTTCCCCTTCACACCCCCAAAGACCTGGGAGCCGGGAGATGGGAGGGAAGGCAGAAAGCGGCACAGATTTTAAAGGTCATTAGGCACCTCGCTTCTGAGCTTTCCGCCCCGCGATCCCGGCCGCGGATGTCCCCACAGACGGCGTCCCGCGCTCCCGCGCTCACCCGATGACTTGCGCCACGGCGGCGCGCAAGAAGTCCGGGTCGTAGTGCTGCAGCACCGGCTGCCAGCGCAGCTTGGGGGCCGCGTCCAGGCTCACGTTGAAGCGCGGCGGGGACGGCATCCCAGAAGGCGAGGCAGGGCTCGGGGCGGACACCCCCGACCCGGCCAGCAGCAGCAGCATCAGGGCCGGGCGCGCCCCGGGGCCCGCGACTCGCATGGCTCTGGCTCTGACCGCTACAACTCGGCCGGCCGTGGCCGTGGCGGGCGCCAGGGGTAGCGAAGGAGGAGGAGGAGCCGGGGCGGTGCCTGGAGCATTGGAGGAAGAGCCCGCGTGCGGTCCGCCTCACCCGGCCACTCCCCGACCCGGAACGGCGAGATGCTACCCTGTCCCTCCGGGTCCAGTTCCAACTTCTCTGCCCAGCGTGGACGTCTCCAGCCTCGGGAGGGCTAAATGCTATGGGCCGCCCTCTTGTGCTAGCCGCCCACACCGCTGTGGCCCCCACATTATACTCACGTGGGCCGAGTGTAAACTGTGGCCTATGGGGCAGGGGAATCACGAAAATTATTTAGTAGCGGAAAAGTAACAGAAAAGTCCTACTGTAGCAGCGAGTAGGGGAAATCCAGATGGACCTCTCTCACTCGCCATTCGCTCATTTATTAATTCTTCAAAGGTTTGCCTTGGGAAACGGATGTGGCTCAAGAACTTCGGTGTCCGTCTACCATATGGAGAGACCAGGGTTCGATCCCCGGGACCTCCCGGTAAAAAAAAAAAAAAAAAAAAAAAGGTTTGCCTAGATTGTAAGGGGCAGGAGAGCTGCTTCTGGCCAACGCTTCCACCTCTTTTCAGTAAAAGAAACTAGCTAACATTTATGTGCCAAATATTTTTACTGATACTATCTCCTTTAGCCATCAAAACAACCGCCAAATAGGTTCTATTAACTCATCCCCAGTTTACTGGTGAGGAAGGTAGGCCTGGAGAGGTTTAGTGATTTGTGGGAGGACACACGGCTGAGCATCTTGCTTCCAAGCCAGTTTGTCTGAATCTAAAACCCATCTCCATAATTATTAAACCTGAGGTTTCCTTGCCTCTTCTTTGCTTTCTCAATATCTGGGGGGACAGAAAGCTTGTCTTAGGAAAATCAGCTGATTTAGTAAGTTTGGTACATTCTTAAATGTTGTCATGGTTGTCCTTGTGGAGAAGAAATTTTTTCACGGATTTTTTTTTAATCCTGTTAAATAGAGCACTCCTCCACCACCTCTGATTTTTCCCATTTTTATGGTCAGTATGTTGCTGAGCTGCGGTTTCTTCCTGGTCTTTCCACAAAATCTAAGTCAAGACTCTGGTCTTAATTTATGCATTTGCAAAGCTTGGCTATCAGCAGTTGCCAGCTTTAGCCAAAGGTGAATTGAGAGAACCATCATGAGAGCAAACAGATTTTCTGAGTTCAAAGAGGTACAAGTGCATTTTATCTGAGGGGAGGGGACTGGAGTGACTTTCAGTTAGAAGATTGATATTAAAGTTAAAAACTAAAAACAAATACAGACACATGCTACAAGGTGGACAACCCTTGAAAACGTTATGCAAAGTGAAAGGAGCCAGACACAAAAGGCCACATTGACATATTGTAGGATTCCATTTATATGAAATATCCAGAATAGGTAAAGCAGATGGGTGGTTGTCAGGGGCTGTGGACAGTGGGGAGTGGGGAGTGACTGCTTAATGGGTACTAGTTGTCTTTTGGGGTGATGAAAATGTTTTGAAACTTGATAGAGGGGGTGGTTGCACAACATTGTGAATTTACTAAAGTGTACTGAATTCTATACTTTAAAATGGTAATTTTATGTTATGTGAATTTCACCTCAAAAAAAAATTACAAGATTTTCAAAACACCTGTGAAAGATTAACATTATTTTCAGAGAATTTTTTCCTTGTGTGATGATTTTAATTAGCAGCAAGGAAGTGAACCCTTTCAGAAAAGGAACAGAGCTTTAGGAACATTACTCCCCACCCTCCCACCCTGCAATAAAGTAGAGCAGCATATACAATGAATAATAGCCAACACCTATCTAGACCTCACTAAGTGCCAAGAATATTGCTAGATGCATTTAAATTTCCCAGTAACACCGTAAAGTACGTACTCTATCATCATTATCATTTCACAGAAGAAATTGGGGCATATAGTGGCGAGGTAACTTGCCCAAGGCCAAGTGGCATAGCTGGGATTTGAACCAGCCAAGGCCAGCTCAGGCCCTTAATCACTATGCCAAAAAGGGAGGACCTCTATTTTGTTGAACGAGCCCATCCAATAAAATATATTCCCCCACTTAAAAGACTATGTGCTATGTTATAGGGCAATTTAAAACAAAGTAAAAGGGGTGTCTGAAATTACCAAACTCAGAGACTTCTCCTTTCTGTCAGATGTTTCTATGCTGTAGAGTTGTGACTTATACATTTTTTCTTTTAAAAGAGGTTCGGGGGATTGAACCCAGGACCTCATATATGGGAAGCAGGCACTCAAACCACTGAGCTACACTTGCTCCCAACATCTTTTTTTTTCACTTAAACTCCCTGTAACAAATACATTTTACATTGCAGCCCAGGATGCACACACACACACCTGAAACAAATATTTTAACAATTACTTGCCTTTACTGTGGTGAAAGGCTTTTTTTTTTTTTTTTTTTTTCTTTTTCTCTTCAATGCTGGTCACAAGCCACTGAACTGATTTCATGGACAACTGGTGGATCAGAACCCACAATTTAAAAAACACTTCTGTGGAAAATGAAAGGAGGTAGATGATTGGATCAGAAACATGGAGTATAATGTTTTTCTAGAGGTGGCATCTGTTTGTTCAGCTTAAAGACAGTGTGATAGTTTAAAAATACATCCACATATTCAGTACTCCTCTAAAACACTGAACCTAACCACAACCCCCACCACCATCCATGGGCTGTATTTGGTGACTATTAATATGGCTGAAGTGATGGTGTGTAATTTCCAGTACTAGATCAAAAAGGACACTGCAGTCTCCTTGATGCTCTCTTGTATTGTCACTGTGGAGGAGTCCAGCTGTTGCATCCTGAGGACACTCAAGAAGCCCTATGAAGAGGTCCATGTGTTGAGAAAGTGAAACTTCCTACTAGCAGCCAAGAAGGAACTGAGGTCTCTTGCCAACAGTCCTGTAAGCAAGCCTCAACTAGCTCCAACTAAGCTGCCTCTGATTTCCTGGCCCCCAGAAATTGTGCAATATGTTTATTGCTTTAATTTTGGAGTAATTTGTTGTGAAGCAATAGATAACTAATATAGATTTGGGTAACAAGGGTGGAATGCCACAATTAAGAATATCTAAAAATGTGGTTGTGGCCTTGGAACTGGGCAGTGGGTGGCTGCTGGCAGAATTCTGAGCAGAGTGTTAATGAAAGCCTAAAGTACCTTGAACAGTTAGTAGAAGCCTGACGGCCTTTATAGAGATGGCTGGTAATAGCTTCAAGGGAGATGAGAAGTTTTATTGGAAACCAGGGGAAAGGGAATCCTTGTTATGTAATGGCAGAACGTTTAACAACACTGTCCCCTACAATAATCTGGAAAAAAAGAAAGGCTTTGGATAATTTAGCCAGATCTCCAGGCAGAATGTTGAAGGTGCCAACCTGGCTGCTTCACATTGATTAGACTAAAATAGGAGGCAAGAGAGAAGCTAAAGCAAGAACTGTTAAACGGAAAGGAACCATGACTTAACTGGTTTTGAAAACTCCCAGAGTCAAGGCATATATGGGAACTTAGTTTATCACGGAACTGGCATTACCTACCTGTGGAAATATTTGCAATGCAAGTAACTGACAGAGAATTAGTATCCAGAATATATAAAGACTGCCTACAAGTCAATAAGAAAAAAGAAAAGCAAGTCTATAAATAGGCAATTTGCAGAAGAGGAAACCCAAAAAGTAATCACTGAAATGCAAATTTAAACAATGATATCATTTCATAATCAGTGGATTGTCTAAATCTGTAAAGTCTAATATCACCAAGTATTAACATGGATAAAGTTAAACAGGAACTCACAGGAGTTGTTGGTGGGAGGGTAATAGATTGGTGTGACTATTCTAGAGAGCAATTCAGCAAAGCCTAATAAAGTTGAAGAATCACAGACCCTACAACACAGCAATTCCATTTCTAGGTTTCTATCTAAACTTTGGGTAAGGAAAAAAAATCTAAGACATATAGCCAAGGAGACATGTAGCAGCAAGGTTTTTAAAAAGCAAAAGAGTAGAAACAACCTAACTGTTCCTTGGTAGGAAAATGATAAATTGTGACTGTATGAATAAACAGTAGGAAAACCATACAAATGAAAGAATCTTCATGTATCAATAATCTAACGTTGAGAGTCAGCAAAAGAATATATTTAATATACTGTTTGTGCAAAATTTTAGAAGATACTAAACATACAATGTACTACACACACATATGCATCTACATACATATAGTATAAGAAAAATTACTGTAAGAATGATAGGCATCAACTTCATTATAGTGGTTACCTTTGAGGGAGGAGGAATGGCTGGGTAGGGCTTTAGTTATATCTTCAATGTTCTATTTCTTAACCAAAAAATATGGCAAAGTATTAATTTAGAATAAATCTGGAAAATGGATGTGTTTTATTTTTTCTATACTGTTTCAAAAATAAAATCAGTTAAGATGAAAAATGTTTAAAAATTTTAAAGACAGTTCAAGTATCCTTAAAACAAGAAGTGTCAGATATAATCTCTTAGTGAACTTTACATGTAATTCTAATTTCCCCTTTAGCAACATTTCCCAGAAACAGAGTTCCCATTTTATCCTTAATTTTCTTTCCCCCCTTGGCCATTTAGACCAAATGGATCTGTGCACCCATTTTTATCATCCAGGTCTGGCTAATGAAATTAAGCTAAGAGAAGTCTATTGCAAAGATCCTAGGAAAGCTTTTACATTCTTAATAAAAGAGATGTGGCAATATTATTTTTGGCTCTTCCTTCTGCCTTAAACACAGAAAAGATGTCAATGAACATAAAGTATTAGCCTTATCTCCATTTTACAGATGAGGAAACCAAGGCATAGAAAGGTTGAGTAACTTGCTCATGGTCACACAGCTTTGTCAGGGTCAGCATTTGAATCAAGAGAATCTAGTTCCAACATACTAAGGATGGCAAAGCAGAAAAAGAGCTCAGGATACTGATGCCACCACTGAGCATCAGAACTCCAGTCAGCACTCACTCATCTCCAGTCTTTATATGTGAGATAAACTCAAAACTGGTTAGAAGAGTTTCAGATGGACATTCTGTAACTTGGAGACACAACCCCAAACACAGCTCTTGACATATTTGGATTATTGTCTTTGACTAGGCTCTCAGAAGTAGGTTTGAATGTAAGTATTCTCACTGTCCTGATTTTGTGATAATCAGGGTAGGCTAAACATTTGCTATATTAGAAATCATGCATGTGTCCCCAGACCTAGTTTTTCTCCCTAGTTCTGGTTTTTGGAATGCTGATGATAAACTAAGCCTGCTTTATTATATGACCATCCTGTATGGGAAAAGACTAACTTTGGGTATCTTTGGTCAACCTTAAGAGATATAGCAGGGGCATGCATGTGGCTCGGGTGGTTGGGCGTCTGTCTCCCATATGGAAGGACCTGGGTTTGAGCCCCGGGACCTCCCGGTAAAAGTTTTTTTTTTTTTTAAAGATTTTATTTATTCATTCATTTATCCCCCCCTTGCTGCTTGTGCTCGCTGGGTCAGCCAACCACGCCGCGCGGGCAGGCCTGCCCCCACCAGGAGGCCCCGGGGCCTCCCATATGGCAAACGGGAGCCCCACTGATTGAGCCACAGCCACCTCCCCTGGTAAAAATTTAAAAAAAGAAAAATATAGAAGGCACTTGGGCCTCCAGGCTCCACGATGGGTGAGCCGCCAGGCCCCACAAGCCATGCAGCAAGATGATGACCTAACAGGAGAGTGACACAAGGGAGAGCCAAGACGAGATGCACTGAAAAACGAGAACTAATGTGGTGTAGGCAGTACTAGGACGCCTCTCTCCCACATTGGAGGTTCCAAGGATTGAATCCCAGTGAAGACAGAAGGATGAGAAGAGAGGGCAGGAAACAGACACAGAGAGTTGCCCAGCGAATGGACACAGCAAAAAAGGGGGAGAGGGGCAGGGTAAAAATGGATAAAAGTAGATAAATAAATCCTTAAAAAATGTATAGGGGAGGAAGATTCGGACTATAGTTAGTAGTAATACTTTGACAATGCTCTTTCATGATTTGTTAACAAATGTTTCACAGCAATGTACTGTGATATACTTCAATAAATTGTTTAAAAATATATATATATTAAAAAAGTAGTAGGTGTGAGTCAAAGGTTATGACTATTTTTATAGGCTCTTGGTACATACAATTACTTTCTCAAAGAATTGCACTAATTTACCACATTGCTAATATATGTCATTAGTGGCTAGAGTCAAAGAGGGTCCCCAAATAAGGATGACTAGCACCCAATCAGTAAGGTGGTAGAAGAGAGTAATTAAGACGGCAAGACTACATATAACTCCTTCTCTGGAGTATTTGCAAATCAATCCTTGCCTTGACTTAACGTGGATATCCCTTGCTAAAACCGCAAGTTCACAAGAATGAGTTTAAGGTACCTTTATTCTGTATCTCAAATAAAGTTATTTTGTGTTTTACACAATGGCACGAGTAGAAACATGTATACTGTAAAAGATCCAGAAAGTAAAGTAGAAAGTAGAAAAAGAAGTAAAAAACAAAAAACACATCCAAATTACCCACGTTTAACATTTTGCTATTTCTTCTTGGGCTTTTTTTATTCCCCATCTTCTTACATGTGTAGTTGGATTATACTATAAATACTTTTATAGTAAATATTTATTACAAATACTATAAATACTTTTTGTATTTTGTTCCTTCCTTTTATAACAAGCACTATATTAACAGTTACATAATATTTCATCGTGTGGATAAATCAGTTTATGTAACGATTTCCATAATGAGAGCATAGTAACACAATGATGAAAACAGAATCTGCAAAAGGAAATGACTACCACATAAGAAATGCCCTATACAAGTATATGCTTATGCTATTCAAACATTACAGAATTAGCTGTTCTGTCTGCTTTTGTTTCCATTTGTAAAGCACAGCACAGACTGAAGACACTGTACCAGGAAAGAAAAGGTGATTTCCTAGGGCCATGTAAAAGAGAAAAAACTCCATGTGAATACCCAACCTTCTGCCTTAAACACAGAAGAGATGTCTATGAAGGCAAAGTATTATCATTATCTTCATTTTATAGACGAGTAAAAAATATTCCAGATATTTTAAATCTCACTAGGTACGTTTCCAAAGTATGTAAGCAATAGTTATTTTTTAGTTTCATTTTCATACAAAGTATGCTATTTTGTAAAAGGAGGTAAAACTATTATCTTTACTTTTAAAAAATGTGTCATATAAAATAGTTTGAAGGCAGAATATTCCAACTGATTAAACACTCTGGTTAGTACAAAGTTGCCATACAATACTCTACATAGATCACAACTTTTAAAAGAATTGGTTGGAGAGGATGTGGAGAGATAGGAACACTTCTTCACTGTTGGTGGGAATGCAGGATGGTACAACCACTATGGAGGACTGTTTGGCAATTCCTAAAGAAGGTGAATATAGACTTGCCACGTGACCCTGCAATACCACTACTGGGTATATACCCAGAAGAACTGAGAGCAGTGACATGAACAGACATCTGCACACCGATGTTCACAGCCACATTATTCACCATTGCCAAAAGCTGGAAACAACCCAGGTGTCCATCAACAGATGAATGGATAAACAAACTGTGGTCTATTCACACGATGGAATATTATGCAGCTGTAAGAAGAAATGAAATCATAAAGCATATGGCAACATGGATGAATCTGGAGGAAATTATGTTGAGTGAAGCAAGCCAGACACAAAAGGACAAATACTGTATGAATGCATTACTATGAACCAAATATATTGTGTAATATATTGTTTGATTCACACACACAAAAAAAACAAAAAAAACAAACAAAAGACAAAACAACAACAAAAAAATTTACATGTATCTATTACATTTAATTGAGAAATGTATTTATTCATCTGTGTTTACTTTTTAGTTTTTAATTGCTTATGTTTTCAATTATTAAATGTACAAAATAAAGTTAAAAAAAAAAAAAAAGAATTGGAATATAAAGAAATAGAACCAAAACTTTTATTAAACATAACCTGTTAAAAACTATAAGCCATAACTTTTTCTTTTATGGTTCAAAAACATATTTCCTATTGCTGCCATCTTCATCATAAGCCTGTTCCCCACTGTGCTACAAATGTGCACTGGGGTTGCTAACAGGCATCTCACCCATCCTTCTTCAGGATGCTCCCAGCCTGATGCTTGTGCCTCTTCGACAGCTCTTTAAACTACACTGTATTATATAGTTATTTTGAAAGTCTATTGGTTTCACTGGATTTAAAGTTTCTATATGGCATAAGCCTGTATTTACAAGCTATACTGTATCCAGCAGAGTGCTGTGCACATAGTAGGTATTCAATACATTTTTATATTTCGAACCCACTCCCCTCAGAAGGATGTGAGGTGTAAAACAACTGTAAATGTTGTTTCATTCTAAGTAAATTATGCAAAAATATAATTAAAGCTTAATAGGTATCTAACCTTTCATGAGAAATTTACTGAATTTGTGGGAGATACCATACTAAATACTTATAATGTTCTCACAATTCTCTTCAAGGTAAAGGTCACCCTGCAAGGTTTCAGCCATTGCTGGCAATATCCAACTTTGTTAAGAGCTGATCTTCAAATTTATAGTAAACAGAAAATACTCAGAAGACTAATAAAAGAATAAAAGGAATCAGATAGAAATAAGATACTATGAAAATAAAGAAATAAAATAAGAGTAAGAATTTACCTTTTTAAACTGGAAATCTTTCTGACTTGCATACAAACCTCAGACAAGTTAAGAGCAGGGTGAGGCCATGGTATAAGAACAGAAGTCAGAAAACAATGGACTTCGGCCTCCTGGCATCTAAGTGGAGTGGGGGGATCTAGGGGAAGGACAAACACTTCCAGGCTCCATCACAATTCACACAAAAAAGCTGTGTACCCTAGCTGCTATGTGCCATTTTGAGTTTTACTCATCTCTCTCTGGATCTAGACATATGAGGAGACACCCATTTCAAAAACACAAGGGGACCGATTTCAGGTCTGAAATATTCAAATTTACATTGACCACTTCCTCTAAAACACTTAAGTTGCTGAAGGTTGATTCTAACAGCTCCTTTGAATAGGCCAGTGCAATTTAGCCAATAAATCTCAAGGTTTTCATGACTAATCCTCGAAAACAATGATCTGAGGCCTCTCGAGGAATATCACAAAGTTTCATCCAAACAGCTAAAGTTAAACCCAAAATGACAAAAGATATTGGAAGGGGAACAAAAAAAGTGATTTTGTAAACAAACACATGGCAGAGATAAAACCACCATTACAAGACTCCTAAAAAACTGGTAGGGAAGTTGCTTCCTAATTCTGCGTGGGCAGAAAATGGCCTTTTACTTTAATATGAAGTAGCACAATTTTCTCATCCACCACAATACTGTCTACAAAATCTGAGGCAAAAGGCACCGAATTAGATCCCAAATGCAATAACTTGCATGCAGGGAGAGACTGACAATGAATCTTGGATCTGCTAATATCCATCCAAGCATGCCTAGGAAAGGGAGAACAGCACACAGAATCAGCACACACAGTACCTATCTGACACAAGAAACCATTTTACAGAAACAAGGCAAGTAGTGAGCTGAAAATATTATAGGGTATAAAGGGAGGCTGAGGAAACCAATTTGATTTTTTTTCCCCCTATGAAGAATGGGCAACTCAAATGATGATGTAAAGACATTCCAAGATTACTATTTATAATTAAGGCAATTTAAAAAGTGAGGTCTTAACCAAAAAATCTTTACATGGCATTCAAAACAATATTTAAATCCTTTAGATGGTCTAAAAGAGCTAACCTGTCCATCCAAAGTCTGTACAGCAAGGACCTGTTTTCAGCAGGTAAGCCTATTTACAAGTAAGAATCTCTTACTCTTGTAACATTGTCCATTTTTGTTTTAAGAGAATATAAAAACCTATCCCCCACAAAGTTAGTTTGTAAGGCTTCCAGGATCCCTTAGAAATATATACTTATCTCTACTAGAGAACTATTTATATTATACTCTAAAAACATATATACACACTGCCTCCTGCTAGGCTGTGAGTGCCTTGAGTGAAGGGGTAATGGCTCATTCATTTTTATCCACAGTGACACTCAGCAGGCACTCATGAATTTTTTTCCTCAGATGCTAAATGGAAATGATTTTACATCACTGCTACTGTTTACATTTCAAACATTGCCACTGTAAAACAAAAATAAAAATGTCAAATTGCTTCTAAGTTTATCACAGTTTCCAAAATACACAGTGCTTCTGGACTTTTTAATGTAAACAAATATTCTTGATTTACTAATTTTCAGAGTAATAAAACAAATATAGCATCTTCCTAAGAATGGAAAGCTTGCTTGGTAGTTACTTCATTCTTTTTCTCTTTTTCAAAAGTGCATCTCGTAGTGCCAGCTGGAAGATTAAGAAAAAAATATTTAAATATGATAACTTTGGTACACCTCCCTAATGCTAATTTGATTACATGGAAGTTTATCAAAATGGAATCAGTAAGTCAATGAGTCATCCTGGAAAATTACAAATAGTGAAATACTCCATGTGGCAGTTTGGCATTATTTATGAATTCCAAAAAGAGATATAGATTGTTTATAAACTGGTCTGTTCCTCTGGGTGTGATAACCCTTTAGATTCAGGTGAGACAACTGATTAAATTATGTTAAAATTAGGGCTTTGATTCAACCACGTCATTAAGAGTGTGACTCAGCATTGAGTCCCAGCCCCCTTGGTAGGCTGATAAAACAGACTCTCTCATGGAAGTAGACTCACAGAGAAGAACACAGAGGAAGGGACACAGCTCATCAGACACGGCAGGGGCCTGGGGAAGAGCGATGAGCCTGATAGCCTACAGCTGACCTCATGAAGAGACCAGAGCAGCTGAGCCCAGAAAGAAACTAGCCCGAGAGAGAGGCAAGCCTTATGCTAGCCTACAGCTGAGATCAGTAGCTGGACCCACAGAGCCCTTAAGAGGAAGAAGGCAGGTTGAACCCTCATAGACATCTTGCTCAACATGTGGCAAATGACTTTGGATGAAAAAGTACCTCTTATGGTACCTTGAGTTAGACTCTTTAGGGCCTTGTGACTGTTAGCTTCTACTCCAAATAAATATCCTTTATAAAAGCCAACAGATTTCTGGTACTTTGTATCAGCACCCCTTTGGCTAACTAATATACTCCATAGCAAATCAAATCTACATCTAGGTGGGGGACCTTCTCACTGCTGGGTAACATGCAAAAAGCTCGACTGCTCTTCCCACTTCAGCTGGGCAATAGCTCAAAGCAAAGTCAAAAGTAAAGCTGTCTTAGAATGATGGTACTATTCTAGTTAACCAAGCTTCCAGCTGAACTCACCTGTTTTTCTCTGAAGGAACGTTTATTTTTTGACCGGACATTCTGGCTATACCGCATCATCATAAAGTTCTTCTGTTTTTTCTTTTCTTTATTTGTAGAGCTGGAAAATGGATTCATTTTGGTTTTCCTCCTCACAAATTCTTTCCGATCTGTCTTTCCAGCCTATCAACACAAAATGGTTTTTTCTTAAACAACATCCCTCAGGAGTTATCTGATCAACATATATATTTATTCTGCATCAGGTACTCTACTGGATGCCAAGAACATGAAGACGGATGGGACGCAGTCCTTGCTCCCCAGAATTTAATCCCAGGACAGAAATGACTCTGGTGTACTGTAATAGAGTAAGGACAGACAGTGGAAGAAAAGGGCACAGTTCAGCCTGGTGATCAGATGAACTTCCCAAAGGGAAGAAATGAGCTTGTTTTGGCAGGATCAAAGTGTTCATGATGGTGGAAAGTAGGGGAAGGGTAGAGCATTCCGAGAAGTAGGGAGGGTATAAGGTAAGGTGTGGAGGAAAAAGAGCATGTTTTCTTTGTTTTGAATTTATATTGTGGTAACAATATATATAACACAAATTTACTTTTTTAACCATTCTTAAGTGTACAATTCAGTAAGAGCCTGGGTTTTTTAATTTATCTAAATAGGTTTAGTACAATGGAGTGCAGAGGGTGATGTGGAGCCATTATAGGATGGTGCCTAAAACAAGTAAAGATACAGAAAATGAAGTTGGAAATGGAGGCAGGGAGCGACTGCGAATAGCCACAGCACTTGCCAGAAGCAGACTCCAACTGTCCTCTGGCTTTTCACTGATGACTATAAACAATCTCATACTTTTCTATTAGTGCTGATAAATGAACCAGGCCTCCCTACTGCCAGGATCGTTTAACATTGCCTATCTGTGCTCTGCACTTGTTTTGGTGGTGATTATATATACAGCTGTTAAAACTCACCTAAGTGAAAATCTACTATCTGTATTTTATTCTATATTAATTATACCTTGACTTACATATATATAAATATTGCTGTTCCTGACTCTGTATAATTTGTAAGTCACATTTAATTGTATTTGCGTTCTACTTAAAAAACTAGGAAACATTATGCCTCACTTACCATTGCAGTTGCTAGTCTTGTCTCCTTGTCAGACTTTGGTTTTTTATGCAGGCGCTCAATGTCCCGAAGTGAGAGTAACTCGCCTCTGGAATGAGAGAAAAAATATGATATGAGATGGCTGTGTATTTCTTTCCCTAAAATTTTTATTTATTACCACATGAGTAGACTGAAGACCTGGTGTATGTGCCATTTTACCTGGACTCCTCATCGCTGTCTATTTCAATATATTTTCTTTTTTCAGCTTTCCCAGGGACAGCACTGAGTTCTTTCCTCATTTGGGCTATGCGGATTTTCTGGAAGTCTTCCTGAGTTAAAACCCGACTAGTGCTGACGGCTGCAGCTTTGGCTTTCCGCTCTTCCATGGGCATGCTGTTCAGCTTCTTGGACTTGAAAGCACATCAACAGAGGCCTAAACGGTTACTAGCTCAAGTAAGACCTTTGCCATTCAAATTTTAGTCCCCCCATAAGGCCCAGTGAAAATTAAGGCTTCGTAAACAACAGAGTGATGCATTTATACAAGGATATGTTAATACTTACAATTTCTTGCTGTTCTTCATCAGAAGAGTGGTGCACATCTACCCATTCACCATCAGCATCTTCCTCCTCACTGAGACTGGCAGTTTCCCACCCATCTGTGTGAAAAAGAGCACACTGTAAGTACCACCACTTTATGTTTGATACTTACAGTATGTTGAGATAAACCAAGCAAAAGAAAAGTAAGGCAATAAGCCTTGAATAGATGTTCTGCTAATCAAGAAATAAGCACTATTAAGCCAATTTAACTTGGTTAATTTAAGGAATGGGAAATAAGCATGTGCCATATGCCAAAACCTTACAATCAGTTTCTCTAGCCCTCATGACTTAACAGAAGAGGAAGCAAGGTTCTCAGAGTTAGGTAACCTAACACAAGTTACAATGCTAGAAAATGCAGCCTACACTGAAATCATGAAAGTCATACCTGACTCCAGAGCCTATGTTCTTTGCACCAAACCAACTGCGTTCTTCAAAATCGCACTTGTACATTTATCTTGGCCACACAGCAAGTATCTACTTCATCTAATCATAAGAGCCTTATAAAAGCCTCAATAAAGAGGTATTAGGATTCTTAATGGACCTACCAAAGTAAGTTTTCTAAATCACAGACACTTACAATCCTTTAGTGGCTCTTGATCTCCAAGAGTGTCCCAGCTCTTTGGTCTGGCATATACACAAACCTCTCGTGATAAGGCTCCTAATTCTATGCCTAGTTTCATATCTTGCTATGCCCCATCTTGTATTCTACATTCTAATAGTTCTCTAAATCCTTCAGGATTTTGCCCACACTGGAAACTGGAAAGTTTTCATTATTCTATCATTTCTTGCAAAACTCCTGCCTCATCATTCAAGCTCACAGGCCACCATCTCACTGATGGCTTTTCTGAACCACTGAGGTAGACCTGACCTCTCTTCCACTCATATGCCTCCATTCCAAAAATAAATTCTGTAAATATTTTATTAATCAGCTTTTTATGAAAGTCTTCAAGGGCAGGAACCATATTACTCATTTTTACATCGGCTGAGGCTGCATATAGCAGGTGCTTAAGATAGCTTTTTGGAAATAACGAATGAGCAGGAAGAAGATGGGGCTCTGGCAATCACTACAATAAAGGCTAACCCTGAAAATCAGAATGCGGTTCCTCAAGCATTCTTTACTAGGGAGAGTTTTAGAGGACTGCGCTAAGGACTAACTCTCATTTTTTCTAGGAAACAAATACAAAACCAATTTCTTTCTAAGTGCCAAAAAGCATGCCCTTAATAATGGGAAGCAACACTGAAATACATTTCCGACACTAGAATAAAAGCACCCAAAGAACAGGAACCATGCCCATTTTATCTCCAGTTTCTAACACTGCTTGGCATGTATTAACGCTCAATAAATTATCTGCTGATTTTTTTCAGACAGCATAAAGATTTAAAGATCAACATAGGTATGTATAGCAAGAGTGACCTAGCTCTGAATAATGGTGAAATAAAATGAACCTTCATCGTTTTCGGCATTCTCTTCCTCTTTCTCAATTTCCAGAACTTCTGCTCCTGGGATGTAATCTTTAGCATCTAATTCTCCATATTCTTGCACTCTTGCTTCAGTCGAGGCTTCTGTCGGCTTACCCTGAAGAAAAGGAAATCATTTATTAACAAAAGGTGGTTAGATTGCAAAAACACTAATAACAAAAGAATTCTCTAGGATTATAAATTTACAAAGGAGAATTATTTTTTAAAAAAAGGTAGTGGATGTGGGTCAAGAAGTTGGGCACCCGCCTCCCAACCGGGAGGTCCTGGGTTCAGTTCCGATGTCTCCTAAAGAAGAAATGAGCGGTCTCAATGTCACCCTCTCTCGTTTCTTACCTGTATCCTTTGTTACTCCCAACTAGAAAGGTGTAGTACCTGGCTGGGG
Source organism: Tolypeutes matacus (assembly GCA_026826555.1). NCBI lineage: Eukaryota > Metazoa > Chordata > Mammalia > Cingulata > Chlamyphoridae > Tolypeutes > Tolypeutes matacus. The sequence goes on along the minus strand of JAKSZT010054466.1, from coordinate 7,095,644 downwards.
AATAGCCTGTTTAATACTGGCATCACCTATTGGCTGACCTTTGATTACAATCTGTTCACAATTTCAAAAGCTTTCATGTTGAAACTGCCTGATATGTCTGCAAGGCTTAGTCATCATCAAGGGGCATGTGCCACCTACTATTTAGCACAATGGCATCAATCACGTACTCAGAGCTTAAAGACTAAAACTGCCTTACCAGTTCTTATAATGGAAGCATCACAATACTAAAATTCAAATTGTAGGGAATTACCCTCATCTTCTGAGACCATAACCTTTAGATGAGCAGCATAAACATGCGTTGCCTACCCGGAATTTCTTCTGCAACATCTGAGGATTTAGTGTTCGGAAGAGCTGAATCAAAGTTCTAGCAGACATCATCACATCTGTAAGATAACACCTTTAATTAGGAACTCCAGAGCAAAGAGGATACTGAGGCAAAAATGGGCCATGCTGCACTCTTTAGTCTCCAGAGAATAACACACTACTTACTCTTATCTTTGTGTGTTTTATACTGGGCCAGGTCTTGGAGAAGTTCTTCATTCATGGCTAGAGGACATCGAGCTGTTATCTCTTTTATAGCATTGATTCTGAAGAAGGAAAAATGAACAAAAAACAGCAATTTCATGTGAGACAACTTAAAGAGGTTTCCTAGAAAAGAGTAAATCAAAAGAAACATGAATTAGATTTTATATGGCTTAGGTCCCTAAAACTGCACCATCATAGAGAACATGAGGGCTGGCAACCTTAGAGGGCTTTTACTGCAGTTCATAGCCATTTATTGCCTAGGATACTTAATCAAGGCAGCATTTACTCACCATTTCTAAGAAGGGATCAGATCAAATGAGAAAGGTTAAAGGTTTTTAGGGCAATTATTTAAACAATATTTTCCAAAGGAAAAAAAAGCAACCGTTCAGCATATTAGTTATTAGGACAGATTAGACAATTCTTAACCCAGTGCTCACACTCATTAAGTGTTTTTGAATTAATTAAAAAGTCGGCTGAACTGCCTTTGGATTAAAGAGTGATTCAATAATAAATCCTATGTTCCAAGGAAACACATGAATTCATTGCCAAAAAAAAATCATTTGGAAGAGTAAAGCCAGGAGACAGGAGAAAAGCCATTGCCAAATAACTCATTTGAAAGAGTAAAGTTAGTTAGAAGAAAAAAAAAAAAAATTGATTAGAATGACAAGTATCTTTTGTCTTGCTCCCTCCTCAAAATTCTGACCAACAAATAAAAATACCAAGCCTCCTGAGAAGACTTCAGTGTATCTTAAACTACTGTTTTTCTTGAGGTCCACACTGCCAGCCGAAAATCTTACATCTTGGTGAGCTCTACTTAAAGCAAAACTAGTCATTAAAACACATATCTATGAATGCACAAATTATGTGATTATACCAAATACCACTGATTGTACACATTGTGTATCATTAATAAATTGATGATATAGCCTCCAACCATGTTCTACGTACCCTACAGTCATGACTTCACCAGAGTTCTTGTCAGTAACAAAATTGTTGGCCACAGTCATGAGCAATGACTGAATGATCTGAATTGGGAATAAAGAAGAGAGATGAATGTTGGTAAAATGCCTGTACCTACTCAAACAACTGAGGACCAAAGGACAGTATATAACTCACAGATGAAAAACAGCCCTTCCCCTTCAGTTTGGGAGTTGGAAGGATTCAAAACTGAGGCAGACAGAGATTAAAAATACTCTAATTTGGAAGTCGACCTTTATGGCTATCCTCACAGACTAAATCTTACTCTCCTTTAACATTATTTTTCAATATGAATAAAAAATTTAAAAATGCTTTGAACCAGCATAAACCAATGCTGTATTAGCCAAAGAAAGGAATCCCCCGGCTTTGAGAAATCATTACTATAAACTTACAAATATTCCTGACTCCCCCACTCATAAAATTCGCTTATCAAAAAAAAAAAAAATTCTCAACTTGTCCAAAACAGACTTTACTTTCCATGAGCTGTACAACTGAATTTCTATGTATATCTCTAAAAGTGTCTCCTTTACTCACTTAAAAAAAAATTAAAAAGTGGACAGTAATCCCTATGCTGTGGGAAATCACCTTAATGTGCCTAACAGTGGCACTTTACATGCTCTAGATCTGAAGTAAGGTTCAGAGTGCTCACCTCTGGGGGTACCAGGTGATGAGATGCTTGCGCAGCAAACAGGAGGATCTTTGTTACTTCTAAAAATGCAGAGATCAGAAAGGCCATGGTCAGTTTATTACTCTGCCTCTGAGGACAAACATGTTCCTGGCCCTAACGCTTTTGCTGCCTATTCTACCTGAAACACCCAACCCCCAGGAACGTGCAAACCTCGCCTCTCACTTCCTTCAGGTCTCTGCTCAATTGTTGTCTTATTAGAAAGGTCTTTCTTGATTTATCTAAAATAGAACCTGTCACAGCACTCCTTTATCATTCTTACCTTGCTCCTTTTTCTTCCACTTATCTTTACCCGGGCATAGCATATATAGCACTGTTTGTATTTTCCCTCTAGAATTTAAGCTCCATGAAGTTAAGGACTTTGCTTTATGTTCATGGTGGAATTCCTAGTGTCTAAAGCAGTATTCAGCATAGAAATTGCTACATATTTCTGAATGAATGAATGAATGAATACAAACATAAAGATATAAAGACACTCATCCTTCAAAGCGGCAGGATAATATGTGTAAAAAATAAGGCCTTTGGCAAAAAAAATGAAGTGTGGGTTTGCCATTTATTTGCTACAAGACACTGGTCTTTTATTGTTCTTTCTACACCACACAGGACTGATGTGAGGATTAGATGATATGATGTATGTAAAGCACCTAGCACAGTGCTTGACCCATGTTAGATGCTCAATAAATGTTAGTTCATTCCTATCTCAGTTAAGTTCAAAGTCAAAATAACCATCTCTTCTTTTGTGCTTTTGTTGTTTAAATGAGACTGTACATGAGGACAAAAAGACAAAATCCTACTATTGTCAAGTTCAGTAAAAGGTCAAACTTTTTTTTTTTTTTAAAGATTTTATTTATTTATTCATTTATCCCCCCTTTGCTGCTTGTGCTCGCTGGGTCAGCTAACCACGCCGTGCGGGCGGGCTTGCCTTCACCAGGAGGCCCCGGGAACCGAACCCGGGGCCTCCCATATGGCAAACGGGAGCCCTACTGATTGAGCCACAGCCGCTTCCCAGGTCAAACTTCTTTTTTAGAATTTTCCACAAAAGTATTTATGTTACTACAAAAAGACTTGCTTTGAGGAATCAATTTGTTTGCTGTTTTTTATTTTGTTTTTGTTTTTTAATGTGTCTTAAAGTTTATAAGCAGAACAACTCTGGAAAGAGAACATAAGTGTTTCTCTCGTCTCTTCTTTACTCTGACAGACTCTTAATTCTGTAATGATTCCAGAACAAAAGCTATTGGATGGTTATTCTAACATAAGACTACCAAAGGAATGCAGTAAGAGATGGCTTACCTCTTTGGTGGGGCTGCAGAAACCTTTGCACAAAGGGATAGAAGTTAAAGAGAAAAAGCTGTGGAAAGAAGAATGCACTGGCTTTAATATTTATGTACCCGAGGCTGTGGAGTTTCATTTCTCCACATTTCTTATCACCAAGCTTAACTAATTGGGAATCCCTTTCTACTCGTTTTCTCAATCAGCAATCATGCCCCAGGATAATTTGACCTGCTGTATTTACCAAGGAAAGGCATTCTCTGCCTCCATTCCACCCCACCCTCTCTCAAGTGAGGTCATGTTGCTGCCTTCACTCTGTAAAGGAGGAAAAAAGGGCATGTGGAATAAACTAGAGGGAGAGGCAACCAAAATGTAAGACTAGTTGCCACTAAATAAAAACAAAGATGCCCCAAAATTAAGCCCATAAAGTAATGAAACTTCCATATGTACACACATGTACATATAAACATACACACACACACACACACACACACACCAACAAGGAGCTCTTGCCATCTAGTTGAATATAAAATAAATAACTAGAGAATTCAGCTTGGCAAACAACATGACAATTTCCTACTAGAGGGATCTAGATGTCAGGAGTGCCATGAAGGGTTAAACAAACTGTGAACTGTATTGACAGTCAATTAAAAAGATGTGGGTTATGTGTTCTGTCGTAAACTATAACAAATGTACAATACTATTATTACGTAGTGTTTGTTTTGTTTTGTTTTGTTTTTTTACCGGGAGGTACCGGGGATCGAACCCCGGTCTCTCCATATGGTAGACGGATGCTGAACCTTTTGAGCCACATCCGTTTCCCCTATTACGTAGTGTTAATAGGGTGGCTTAGAGGAAAAATACACCTAATGTAAGCTATGGGCTGTAATTAGTAGTAAGATTTGATGTTTTTTCATTAACTGTAACAAATGTCCACACCAATGCAAGGTATACAGGAATCCTGTGTTAAGCATGATTGTTTTGTAAACACACAACTTCGCTAATTATATATGACACACTTGAAGAGATATGTGCTTAAAAAATTAAGATGTGGATTATACTGGTTTAGGAAAATGTATATATGAAGAAAAGTTGAATAAAAAAATAAAACACAAGAGAAACAGAACACAAAATAGTCTGTCCATAAAATGAATCTGTGTGAATTCACATCTAACTTATTGAAGAGAAAACAAAGTGATAAAAACAGTTATATTTAGAGTGAAGGATTTTATTCTTCTGTAAGAAGGGTTTATAAGTTGGGTTTAAATGGTTTGGGATAAAATTAAGCCACTGCTCTACCCAATGGCTTCACTTTTACCAAGAATAAATTTACTTCTAATATTTATCAAAAGAAACATAATGTAATTCAAACCTCATGAATTCCCACCAATCTTGAGATAAGGTTCATAAGCATCATCTTCACTTCAAACCTCTCCTTTGAGCTCTCTAGTTGCTTTAGTAGTTTTTCTGCAAAATCTGGAAAAGAAAGTATCAGAAGTACACTGTGGCTCCATGGCCTGTACAACAATATCTAACAGGTGTAGTGAAAGATAAGTTATATCAGTGACTCTGGTATGGCTGTGCCTGAAATCATTGCACTAAACTAGGACAGTAAAAACATGACAAAAGGCAAAAAGATTCACATAGGTAAAAATACCTTCAGTGGTGCCCAAAGTTAAATCTTAAGAGTTGCCAAGATTTTTAGCATCAACATCTAGAGTGATTATTTGATGGGTGCCCTATTAAAGTAGTTCTCCAGAGACCTGCTTCTTAAAGAGTAGTCTGTCTCCAAACTAGCAGCACCTAGCTCACCTGGGAGCATGTCAGAATTGCAGAATCTCATCAGGCACTATCCAGACCTACTGACTCAGAATCTGGACTGTAACAAGACCCCCAGGTGATTTCTACGTACATGAAAATTTGAGTAATGCTGATCTAGAGCAGAGGTCAACAAACTTTGTTGTACATTAGAGTACTGAGCGCTCTTAGGAAAAAATCCCAACATCCTGCCACACCCCATACCAGAATCTCTGGGGATAAAGGACACAAGCCTCAGCATATTTTTAGGAACTACCCAGGAGATTCCAAATAATGTTCTAGTACAAGGTTTCTTAGACTTTTGGTTTCCATAGACCAGTTAAAAAGGAAAGGGGAAAAAAAAAAAGGGGAGGGGGCCCCCCAAAAAAACTGCCAATTTTTTACTTGGTCAATCACAACATACTACCACTACCACGGTGTTAAAGACATGAATCTCAGTCAGAGGTATTCTTCCACATTTTTCTTATTTTGCTATGGCCTGGGAATCATTGCTTTAGAACAGAATTCTCTAGATTACAACCAACAAGTAAAAATTAAGCATTTACTGATTGCCTACTATGAGCCAGGGCCTTATATTCCTTGGCAACCCTGGAAGTAGGAAAATTAAAAGGTAGAGATAAAACCAACAAGGAACTTGGGAAGTCATAATTATAGTACCTTGGGGATCATGAATCAAGTGAATAGCTGAAAAGTTAAACACTTCTGGCTTTTTCTTCTTCTTTTGTTTCTGAAAGAAAAAGGAAGAAAAATATTCATACAGTGATGATGTCCTTGGATATCAAAAGTGTGCTAAAGGTTGTTATCAAGTCCACTACAGTATTTAAAAAGAAAAACAAAATCTTGTTTGAAAAACCTTTCTTCTAACTGGAAGAAGTGAAGGTGCTTTTATTTTTTACCTTTTAAGCTTACACCAAGACTATTTCAGCTATTAGCACCTGTGAGACTTAAAGGGCTGTGGAAATATAAACATTAAAAAGCACACAAGGGCAAAATTAAAGATTTTCTGAATAATCATTACAAAATATCAAATATACTCCATTCATAGATTCTTCTAAGACAGGCCATCATGATAAGAAGGGAAAAGTGAAGTTAATCAAATTAATTTATTCAAGTCACAACTGTTACTAGAGCCAAATACACTTATTCACCTAAAATATTAGTACTTAAAAATTCTCCATATATTTTGAAGTCTTGGAAAAATGCTATTTCTTTATTTCAAATTCTTTAAAGTTCTTGCTAAAAACCCACATATTCTGCATTCTAATAATTCCTACCTCATTCCCCAAATACAGTCTCACCTTGAGCACTTTCATCGCCTTTTCCAACCTTTTCTTATGTTTGGAGCTTTTCTTCCCTGTGGAATACTGTACTAGCAGGTCTCTTGCTGTTGGTCCTTCATCCTGAAGAAGAAACTATATTGTAAAATTGTAAACAAGGAAAATCTGCACAGAAGCAAAGAGTAATCTTTTCTACCACTTTTTTGGTATTTTACTCTTTGCATGCAGCTATTAAGTATGACCACCACCTTTAAAATCAAGTAAAAAATAGGTGCACATGTTCACAAACAGGAACATAAAAGGATTTTCACTGTAGAATTCATTTTTGTTTTTATGTTTTACTTTTGCTTTTTATTGAGTATAATACACAGTCTTGTTTAAACTGAAAAAAAAAAAATGAAACAAATATTTCTTTCTTTCTTTTTTTTTTTTTTAAAGATTTTATTTATTTATTCATTTATCCCCCCCTTGCTGCTTGTGCTCGCTGGGTCAGCTAACCACGCCGTGCGGGCGGGCTTGCCTTCACCAGGAGGCCCCCGGAACCGAACCCGGGGCCTCCCATATGGTAAACCGGAGCCCTACTGATTGAGCCACAGCCGCTTCCCACAAATATTTCTTAATAGGGAAATGCTTAAACTATAGTTTATCACATTCTGAAATATGTGGAGATTAAAAGAATGAGGTAGAGCTATACATACTAACATAAGATCTAAAAGCACTTGTAGATCTTTATATGTTGACATGGAGAAAGCAAACTATAGAAAAATACATATATTATTTATAGTTTTAAAAAACCCACTACTACATCTTATGTAGACACATCCATATATAAATGCACAGAAAATAGAGACGTTAACTCTGAGGAAGGAACTGGGAAGTGGAAATAACACAGGGTAAAGAAAACTTTTATTTTAGCTATATTATCTGAAAATTTTAACAGAATGTACTATTCATACATTATTTAATAAAATAATAAACTTATTAAAATATGTTTAACACATATCCCAGTATTCTTGTTATTAAAATGTTAAGAAAGGAAGGGAAATTTTTAAAAATTCTCCCTTTTAATATTTGTACAAAAATTTTATGACGCCATGAATCTTTATATTTTTCCTTTGAAAGTTGCAGACATTATTCCCCTTCCTTCCCCCACTGCAGAGTACCATGATGCCAACATTCTACCTTAAAAATATGTTGGCAATTCTACTCTAAAAATATATAGTGAGATACAGATATAGCTTTAGAACTAAGAACCAGACTGAATGAATCTATGCTTTACTGGTTATTTAACCAATCTTACTGAATTTAAGTGACAAATTTTAAATGGAATAAAATCTCAACACGGCAGAACTTAATGAAGGCTAAATGTGACACGTAAGCTTCTTCCTAATTCAAGCAGTCATGGATTTTATAATTTGTACTGACAGCAATAATGACATTTGATAAATTCTAAAATTCAGAAGCAATTATAAACTAACTTCGGATTCGGAGTCACTGTCCTGTTTATCCTCTTCATCTCTCCCTAGGAAGAATGTCAAAGCAGCAACTAATATCTAAAGAGCAATCAGAAAAAATGTCAATCACTTAACCCAGTTTAAAACAAATAGTACTTTTGCCTACACTTTATACATGAGTATGAACCAGGATCTGAAGGAAAAAAAATCAAAGGCTGGTGATTTTACCTTACTGTTCTTAATTACAAGAAAATGCTATTATGTTATTTGTCCCATAAATATGTAACTAAAAAGAAATCTTTAATTATAAAAATGGCAAAGAAGTTATCCTTTGAAGTAAGCCATCAAGAAGTTTTACATCCCTGAAGCGCAAAGTGCCATTACAGCCCTTTTAAGAAACAGCAAAACAATCCTTAAACTTCTTTGAGCGGTGCCTGAGTTTATACCCTGATAGAAGAAAATTCAAGAATTACAGGGGCAAACAAAAAATCTAAACACTAGGGCTGTCATTTAATACACAGCATTTAAAATAATTTTTCAAGATAATCTTGTTTGATTCCTCTAAAGCACAAATGAAGTAGTGTAAGTACAAATAAAGGCTTACTCAACATAAACTACTTGTCTACACACTGCTTCTTCCTCACATCCCCATCTCCTTCATTTTCCATCCATAGAGCAGACCACTACCCAAACAGAACTTTCACACAGTCTACAGGTGCTCACCTTGGTGACTTTGGAGAAACATGCAGTTGTGATAACATTGACAGTTTTGGCATCATTCCTAGAAAACAACAATGGTTGTTTCTAAAAAATTTTTAATTTACTGTATTTCATAGTATGGAAGGTATAAATAATGACATAAGATGAACAATATAATAAAGACAACGTTAGAATTCACAATTGTAATAGTTTTAAAAGTCAAGGGAATGATAACTAGTCAATGACAATTGAATGTTTAGTGAAGCTTTTAGCCAAGTTTTATGTCAGAAAAGTATGCAGCTATTAGACTTTTTTTTTTTTTTTTTTTTTTAAGATTTTATTTATTTATTCATTCATTTATCCCCCCCTGGCTGCTTGTGCTCGCTGGGTCAGCCAACCTCGCCGTGCGGGCGGGCTTGCCTTCACCAGGAGGCCCCGGGAACCGAACCCGGGGCCTCCCACATGGCAAACGGGAGCCCCACTGATTGAGCCACAGCCTCTTCCCTTTGAAGAACTTTTAATGGCACCAGAACCTACTCATGATAAGGGACGAGTGGGAAACAGATAAGAAATTCTAATATAGTAAAATCCCAAATGCAAAATAAAAAATGTATGTTAAAAAGACCAGAAGGAAATCTTATAAAATAACAGTGAGCATCTCTGTGCAGTGACATTCAATAATTTTTTAAAACTTTTCTAGCTTCTCCAAATTTTCTGCAGCAAAGAATAAACATTACTTTTTACTTTAATAGCAATAAATAAATAAGAAAAGCAAAAGACTTAAGTTGGAGATATTATAGTAACAAGCCAAAGTTTAAGAAACATGATATTTTACATACATAAGATGAAATGAAAATCTTTGAAAATCTTCAGAGTAGCAGAGAACAGCACAGATTTTGATGTGTGAGAGATGTGGCTTTGAATTTCAGCTCTGCCCCTAACTTGCTACTAAATTTAAACTCTAAGGACTTCAGTTTTTTTTTTTCTTGCTGCAGTAAGTTGTTATGGGGTTGAATGAGGTAATGCAGAGTGTGTGGCCTCAGTCAGTGCTCAAAAAATGGTAGCTTGTTATTAGTCATTTGGATTGCCTGTTTTCTTACTTCAAACAATCTTTGACAGAGGTATAGTAAAGAGCTCAGGATAAAGAAAAGTGTTTAGTGTTTAGTAATTATAAATAAAATAGTGTACTTCTTAAGAGACAGATAGATACATATATATATATTTTACCAGATGTTTCTTTTGTAGAGTTCAATCATTACATCCAAAGATATCTTAGCTGCAGTTGCATTGCTGTCTCTTAACATGGTGTACATGAAATTCTGCAATACCTGAAGTAAAAGAGGAGAAAGCCTTAAAACACTGATGGGCAGATCAAGAGGTCCCCGGTTCAAAACCTGGGTGTTCCCTACTAATATCTTGGGGAGTCAGTGTAGCTCAATGGTTGGGCGCCTGCTTCGGATCAATTCCAGGTAAATATACTGATGGGAGACTACTGCAAAAATGGAAAACAAAAGGATACTTACTATATTCACTTTATTGTTCTTATGTTTTGCATTTATATTCTTGATATCAGTCACAATATGAGTATATAAAGTCTGAGGAACAGAAACAAAAACACATACATTAAGCCTAAACAACATTTCTAACCTTGCTCAATTTGGAGAAAAGTACAAAACAATCTTTTAATTTTACCTACTTTTCATTATATTACAAAAAGGACTCAAAAAAACCCACTAAAAACTAAAAAAATTTAAAAGGGGGGGGTGCTTAAAGCAACAGAAAAGTTGCATTCAAAACAAACATAGATTTACAAAAAAAGATCCGTGGATGGAATCGCAGAGCACAGTGAACCTTAAGCTAAACCATGGATTACAGTTAATTGTACACTTATAAAAAATGTGCTTTCATTAATTGTAACAAATATATAACACCAATGCAAGTGTTAGGAGTGGTATAGGAGAACTCTGTATTTTGTGGATGATTTTTCTGTAAACCTACAATTTCTCTAATAAACAACAACAGGGAAGTGGCTGTGGCTCAATCAGTGGGGCTCCCGTTTGCCATATGGGGGGCCCCGGGTTTGGTTCCCGGGGTCTCCTGGTGGGGGCAGGCCCGCCCGCGCGGCGTGGTTGGCTGACCCGGCAAGCACAGGCAGCAGTGTGGGGGATGAATGAATAAAAAACAACAACAACAACAAAATGTTAAACACAGAGATACCATGTGACCCAGCAATTCCACTCCCAGGTTAGAAATGAAAACATACATCCACACATAAATGTTCATATGCATGTTCTTAACATTCCCCAAAGTGGAAATAACATAAACATCCATTAACCAATGAATGGATAAATAAAATGTGGTATGTACATAAAATTGATTATTTTTTGGCAATATAAAGACATGAAGTTCTGATACATACTACAACATGGGTGATGCCTCCTAAGTGAAAAGAGTCAGCCACAAAAGGTCACTTTTTTATGATTCCATTTACATGATATACCCAGAATAAATAAATCTATAAAAACTGCAAGTAGATTAGTGGTTGCTTAGGGCTAGGAAGATGGACAGTAACTGTTAAAGGGTATGGTGGGGGGTTTGTTCATTTCGGAGTCAGGTGAGTGGGGTGGCAGGAGTTCTCTTTGGAGTGATAAGTCCTAAAATTGATTGTGATGGCTGCACAACTCCACGAATATACTAAAAACGACTGAATTATACTTTATATAGGTGAATTGTATGTTAATTATATCTCAGTAAAGTTGTTATGAAAAAAAAAAAGGGGGAGTTGTTCCATTTAATGAGCATTTACTGCATGCAAGAAACGGGGAATACAAATATCAGTGGTGCCCAAATTATGCTCCTGTAGACCACTTTTATTCCACAAGTTACACCTAGATGTGTAATTGCTAAAATCAAATGGCAAGGAAGCGGACGTGGATCAATCAGGTGGGCGCCGGCCTACCACATGGGAGGACCCAGGGTTGGGTCACAGTGTCTCCTGAAAAGATGGGCAGACACCGTCCCCACTGCAATCAGCAGATGCCACAATTGGGGAGCAGATGTGGCTCAGGCTGTTGGGCACTCGCCTCTCATGTGGGAGGTCCCAGGTTCAGTTCCCGGTGCCTCCTGGAGAAGGTGAGCAAACAATGAGCAGACAGACGAGAGAACCATCTGGGGTAAAGGGGGTGATAAATAAAGAAAAATAAATAAATCTTAAAAAAAAAAAGAGAGAGAAAAAAGAAAATGGCAGTTGTTTCTTAAAACTTTGAAAAAAAATTAAGTTAACAAATGTAAACATAAGTTTTTCTTTCTGTAAATTCCTTCATAAATCCCATGAAAATTATTCTTAAGTATAGCCAATAACATAAGGCATCAAGAATTAAAGGAGAAAAAAAAATGGGACTCCAAAACTCTGCAAGTTTTTTTTTTTTTATAAAGATTTTATTTATTCATTTATCCCCCCTTTGCTGCTTGTGCTCGCTGGGTCAGCTAACCACGCCGTGCGGGCGGGCTTGCCTTCACCAGGAGGCCCCGGGAACCGGGAACCGGGAACCGAACCCGGGACCTCCCATATGGTAAACGGGAGCCCTACTGATTGAGCCACAGCCGCTTCCCTCTGCAAGTTTTAATGTCACTGCAACAAAGAATGAGACATAGAAAAATAAGTAATTTAGCTCTTTACCTTTCGCAGAAGTTTATCATGGCAACGCAGAAGTTCAAAGAAGAGTTCTAACAAGCTTGATGGGTTGATGAGATTCTTATTTCTCAGCAAGATCAAAGCTTTGCAAAATGTCTCAGGAAAGAAAAAACACACTATAAAATGATGAAATTGAGATGAGAAAATGAAGTACAGGCATACCTCGTTTTATTGCATTTCACAATAATGTGTGTGTGTGGGTTTTTTTTTGTTTTTGTTTTTACAAATTAAAGGTTTGTGGCAGCCCTGCTTTGAGCAGGTCTATCAGCACCATTTTTGCAACATCATGTGCTAACTTCATGTCCATCTGTCACATTTTAATTAAAGTTATGTACACTGTTTTTTTAGACATAAGCTATTGCACACTTAATAGACTACAGTATAGTATAAACATAAGTTTTATAGTCACTGGGAAGCTAAAAAATTTGTGTGACTGCTTTATTGTGGTGATCTGATACCGAGCCAACAATATCTCCAAGGTATGCCTGTATGTATGGTCCCAAAGAGCTTAATGTCCTTTATTAACTAAGCATTCTTCTATTAAGCAAGCATTAGTCTAGGCAATGACAGACATAATCTCTGCTCTCATGGGGCGTACACTGGGAGTGGAGCAGAAGGGACAGACAAGCAAGCAAGCACATAAACAAACAGGGTTATTTCAGATAATGATAAGTGTCACAAAAGAGGTAAAATGGGGTAATATAATTGATAAACAGTAATTGGGGGCTTCTTTATACAGAGAGGTCAAAGACCTCTCTAGGGAGTGTCAACCTAAGACAAAACCCTAGTAACCAATAATCCACAAAAATAAGGTGGAGTACAATAACATAATACACCAAAACTGTAATAACTAATATGAATTTGTGACCTAAAGGCATTATTCTTAAGTATTGCCAATACTAAGAATGGTTCAAAAGCAGCTGTAGCATTCCTGCTTACCCACAACTCTCATGTGTATCCCTATCACCCAAATTTTAGCTTCTATACTATTCTCCATTAAATCGAATAAGTAATCCTTGGAAAATAAGTTGATTTCATGTCTTGGGGGAGGAAAATCAGTAATAATGAGTCTGCTAGAATGCAAGGTTGCTTCCAAAAACATTAGGGGCATTACTGAAAGGACTAAGAAGCTCCCATTGGTCAGGTTATAACAATTTGAACATAAAATTAACAGAGCTCAAAAAGAAGTCAGTAAAAACTACACAAAAAGGTAGTTGCAATGTCAAAAAAAGGTAAACATAAGTTCAATTTTTAGTGATTATTAAGTGGTAAAAATTAAGATATGCAGATATTGTTTCTTTTGCTAAGAAGTACAATCCATCTGTGTAAGCGGGAAAGAGTCAACAAAAACTTAGGAGTAAGTCAAAAAGTTCTTGGAAAAAATAGCAACCACTCTAGGTAGAAAGAAAGCCCACTGTTTGATAAGGATTGGTGGTTATCACAATAGGCAATTAAAAAGAGGGCCTACCAATGTGTTCCAAATAATTCTTCTAAAGAGGAATGCTAATTACACAGGCTCAAGCCTGCGTCTCTTAGGAAAGGAAATCTCTACTATTTTTTTAAAAACCTACTAATTGTCACAAAACACTAAAAAGAAAAGACACACACACTTATTTGATATTGCCTACAGACCAGTTTGGTGCAAAACTTAAAGAAAACCCAATTACTTAAAAAGACACCAAGTCTCTAAAATCGAAATCTCAACTTTGTACAGCCTAGAGGGACTTGTAGCTATATGACATAGGTTAAAACCTTCTGACTAATAATTCAAGTTTGGGGTGGTCCTACCACCCAATTGGGAGTCAATCACTTGACAACCCAGAGCCTATAACCTTGGCTTGTCTGAGATGGTATTCTTTTTCTTTTGGCCTAATCAAATTAATAAAATACTAGAGAAATGTAAATATGGTAAATTAACGAAAGCCTGGGAAAATAGAAGAATAAGAAACAAAGTTGAACCTACGAACTTAGTATTTTTACAAGTTTTGGTATAGGACATCAACATATTTTGTAATCATAGTATTTGTTTAAGTTCTACCTGCTGTGAAGATGTTTGAAAGGCAGGTGTATTAAATTTGAAATTGCCTTCAGTTGGGTTCCCTAGAAGCAGAGCCTGATTCATATACAAGTGATCTGTTGGGAGAGTGCTGTCAGGAGAAAGAAAGTGAAGGAAGCAGGATAGGGCAGAGAAAAGAAAAACTAAGTAAGAATGCAATTCTGGCTAGACTAGATAGCTTTAGTCCAATCTTCAGGGGAAGCCCTGGAGCACAAACTGTACCACAGAGTTAGTCTCACCTTGAGGCAAAGGGCCAGACTTTTGTACCTCTGGGTTAGTCATTGGCTGTGCTAGGACTCACATTTGGCTGAGAGCAAAGCTCCAGAGAAGGGGCAGCTATAGGCCATTAGCAGCCAACAATCACAAAGAGTGCATTGGCCTGGTAATTAGTATCTGGGCCAGGCCCCAATATCAATCACTAAAGTAATCAATGTTTAAATGCTCAAACTGGCTATTTAATGGATAAGTTTATTAACCTAAGCATTATAAAAACTGTAAGTTTGAATTAAGGTTCTTCACGCACATGGGATTTGAATACCCAGAAGGAATCAACTATTCAAAAGAGAAGGAAGAACATCTCAGCAGGGTTAACATGCTCAAAGAACAGAAAGCTCAGTGAGAAAAGACTAGCAGAAAAGGGGGAGATGGAATGAGATCAGAAACACAGGCAGGAAGTAGAATATGTAGGAACTTACAGGCCATAATAAGTTTGAGTTTTATATTAAGTATAATGAGAAGCCACAGAAGGATTTTAAGGTCAGGATGGCACATTATGATTTACATTTTAAAAAGATGTTTAATGGAGAGGCTGTTCTCATTTAAATACTTATTACATGCATACATGAACACAGAAGAATTTATCAATGCAAATACTGGTCCTACCATGCGAAGATCTGGATCCAAGACAGTGTGATTGTAAGAGAGCAGATCTTTCAGATCTTGAGGAAAGTTACTTAGATGTTCTGGGTAGCAGTGACCAATCTGTAACAAAGCAAAGGCGCTTCTGAAGTTTTGCTCTTTCTCTCCTATAATTCAGATGCACATATTTAGGATGTTCTGCAAAAGGAGAGTAAAAGGCTATGTTTCACAGAAACAGATGGTCCCATAATATCTCTTTTTCTTCTATACACTAGGTTCACCAGCCCTTCTGGTATTTCCTCTAATGATATTTGTAGCATGATTTAGAACCTGCTTTTATGATGAGTTTGAGGAAACCAAATAAGTTTGTAAGTTTTGTTCTGGTTAGCTCTGTGAAAGGCTCTAGAGAAATCCTCTAACTTACCACAAGGAAAAAATAAAACTTGAAAAAAAGGAGAAGTTTAAAAAACTTTTTAAAATTAAAATTTTAAATTAAATTAAATTGGGGTGAGGTATTATTGTGGAAAAAAAGATTCTGCAAACTATGTATAACAAACTGGTTTTTGTTTTATTCAGAAGTTATTTTCTTACCTGTGCCATAAACATCACCAGCTCTGCCAGTTCTTTGCTGGGTTTATTTGGCTGTAATTTGAAAATCTCCACATTGGATCTGTAGTGATTATACTGCTGTTGAAACTGTAGAAAATAAAATTTAAATTTGTCATATTCTGTTATGGCTTACTCAATATAGAATGAAAAATCACTTATATGTCTTTCAGAGTGGCACAGAGAAAAAGCTGTGGCAAAAGATTGTATAACCACTCCCTTTTCCTCAACTGCATTATTCAAAATGAGCTTTGAAAAATGCAAAGCACATCATAGATAATCTAAAGACCCTTTCCCAGTAGCATAAAGAACTGTGAAGCAAGAGTCAAAAAGCTCAGATTTTGGCCCTGTTCTGACATTTACTGTCTAAGTAACCCCAACTACATTGTTTGTGTATTTGAGCACCACTTCAGCAGAAAAATGCCATGTCAGGAAGTATAAATTATATCTCAAGTACATGAAGCTTTCCAGTCAAAATTCTGCTCTCCTTTTAATTACTAAGATCTTATGCTGGAATTCTAGATAAGGTATGTTAATAGCCAAGAGAAATACTAAAAAAGACATACTAGAATAATGATAATAGCTTCCATTTATGTGCCAAGTTCATTATGTACGTTATCTTACTTAATTTTGGTTAATCCTAACAAGAACCCAACAATCAAATGCTGATTGAACTCATCAGGCTCATCTCCATGTCCAAGTTTTACATCTCCATTCCTAGGTAGGCCCATAGCTTTAAATTGTGTGTGTGTGTAGGAGAGAGGGAGAGAGGGAATGAGAATGAGAATGAGAATGTCTTTATATCATGAGCCCTAACTTGTCCACTGAACTCCAAATATATTCAACTACCTCACTGGACAACTTAAACTTGACATGGTCAAAACTCCTAATGTCCATAACAAAACTGCTAGGCCTCCAGCTTTCTCTACTAGCAGGAGAACCTAAAGACCCTACAGGCTTCAGATAAGACCATACCTCTCTGACTCCACACTACCATTGACAGGAGTGAGGAGGGGACCCCAGAACTCTTTGTGCTCTTGGTAAGATCCTTACCTTGCTTTTCCCCTCACCCCACCCATAGAATGGCTACCACTCTTCTGCCTTGAGAAGATCAGGACTAATCTCGTTATGCCCTTTACGTTCATTAGTCACCACAAAAGCCTCGGACTCACAGGCCATCTCTCACCCCCTCACTAATCCCCACCCACACCAGTGGAATCATGAAACTCTGGAAGTGGGGCAAGACCTTTGTATTTTTTAAAACGGCTCAGTCATTCTGATATAAGTAAAGGTTTATTTAAGAACCTCTGCCCTAGGAAAGAGTGTAAACTACAATGTAAACTATAATCCCCGCTTAGTGGCAAGGCTCCAAAATGTGTTCATCAAATGCAATGAATGTACCACACTAATGAAGGATGGTGTTAATGTGGGAAATTGTGGGAGGGGTAGGGAGCGGGGCATATGGGAATCCCCTACATTTTTAATGTAACATTTATGTAATCTAAGTATCTTTAAAAAAATTAAAAAGTTTTAAAACAAAAACAAAAGAACCTCGCCCTATCTAGACCTTGGTTCTTTCCTGACCAGCTGCCACCCCGTATTCTTTCCCCAGCATTGTTGAGCCAGGTCTTGTTCTTAAGTGCTTCTTTCAGGGCTCTGGTATCTTTCCAGGTTGGAATCTTTTTTTTCCCTAACTGTCCCCCAACTCCCTATTTTGAATCTTATGTCCTGAAACCCCTCCTTGTTGCAGTCATCTATGGACTATGGTTATTTCCCATATTCCTTTAAGATTTTACCTCTTTGCCCACCGTCATATAACCCTCCAAATACATTCCTGTCATAATTCTTGGTGATTTTATATCCATATGGATGGTCTTTCCAAAACTCTGGCCCCTCACCTCCTTGACATCTCTTTACTTCTCACTTCTACGGTCACATCCTAAATCTTGTCCTTACCACTAACTCCTTTATAATCTCCACTAGAAGCACCCCCTCCCTGAACACCATCTCCTGTTCTATTTTCTCTTTTCCTCTAGTACCCCAACTCCAACAATCCTTCAACCTCAACAGAACCAACATCCAGTAAGCTTACCATTTTTCCAGTTTCTTGCCAAATTTCTCTCCAACTCCTTTTCTCATTCAGCTTCAATTCCATGATCAATCATTATAAACATATCACATCACTCCCCTGCTTAAAACCCTTCAATGACTTCCCATGCACTCAAGAGTGAAATCTAAATTCTTTACCATGGCCTAAAAGGCCCTGCATGATCTGACCCCTGCCTGAAATAGAGAGGCCACATCGATTGCCTCTCTATTTTCCACCAAGAACTTCTGCACTTCTATTCCCTGTCTAGAAAGTTTTTAACCTGTCTGGCTCAATATCATCATCACAAAGAAACCTTCCATGTTCACATAATCTACATCAGCAGCCTCTGATTCTAATGCACTCCCATCCAGTTTTATTTTCTTCCTAAACCTTATCATTATAAATCTACCATCACTAGTATGTAAGTCGAAGAGAATAAGGTCTCATATCTTATTTATCACTATATTCCCAGTGCTTAGAATTATACATATGTAATAGGTGCCAAATATGTGTTTGTATGTATATATCTGCTAAATGAGTAAAGGAGTAATCCTCTGAGGTAGGTATTATCTCCTTTGAAATATCAAAATACACACACATTTGGTGAATAACCTGAGTTGGTTACACAGTCAACACAGGGCAAGGATTTAGAGTCTGTTCTGAATCCAATGCTCTTAAATACAGCACTATACAGCCTCTCAATTTATTACCTTTTTTTGTCAACGGTATAATGCTCTACACATGTTAAAGCCTTACCTTTACTGTTTATTTCTTGAATTTGTTCCTTACTCTGTATTTTCACTACCTCAACTCTACTAATGACCTAAACCACTGAGACCCCTATTTGTTAAAAAGCATTCGTGGAAATTTTTCTATGTGAAAATCTGGAGTAGAAGTTAGATGAGCAATCAAAAGATGAATAGCAATGTTAACCATTAAAAAACACAATCTAGTGAGAGAGAAACAGGAACAAGTAACTGCAGCAAATGCTTGGTAGAAACAGCTATCCAATGCTACCAATTGATGTTTGAAAGAAGCACCTGCCAGATTTATATATCAAAACCATCGCTTTCATTTTGTCATTTCTCTGTTCCAATACTCTTAATGACCCTTCACGATGTGTATAAAGGCAGTATAGAAAACTATCACAGCATTTACTTAATCTAATTTTTCAACCTCATCTTTTCCCGAAGTAAATTCTAACATCCAGGCCATGTTAGCTTTTTAGTAATTTGAATCCTAGCTAACTATATTTACTATGCTTCTAAGTCTGTCCTTTGACAATTCCTTCTTCTTAGCATAGCACAGGGCACAGAGCTGGTGGCTCTCATAATCAGACGTCGTAAGCATTCTAACATCACCGACTAATTCAAATTTAGGAATTCGCTTTAAAAAGAAAAACAAAAAAGAAAAAAGGTAGAAAAATCTGCATGGAAGCTAAAGGCTGGGGGCGGGCCATTTATCCCTCCACCTCAATTGAGGTCGAGAGAGAAGCCCAAAAGCAAAGCGAGGTTGCAAACGGAGTTTCCGTGGCTATTTCGACGCAGTGTACTACAGAACGGATATAAAATCCAAAGGGCTGTTACAAATAAACATGTTTGAGAACAACAACAACAACAACAACAAAAAAAAAAAAAAATCCAAAGGGGCCGCAGATTTCCAGAATGTCAGAAACAAATACTAAGGCACGTCCTTTCCCTAACCACTTCTCTCATCCGTGGAACCCCTAAACCGAAAAGGGGGAAACGCGGAGTACCAGGATCCTAGCTTCGCTCCACTCTTCCCCCTGCCAGTGTCCCCACCATTCGCGCCCGGGCCTCTCGCGTCTGTCGCTCCGCACTCCCACCTCCTCGATGTAGGCCGGAGGGTCCCGCTTGATTAGATTCTGTAACTGCGGCAGGTTGTTGGGCAGCTTGTTATTGTTCCTGCTGGACATGTTGAGCGCAGACTAGCTCCGCAATAAGCGGTTATCAGAAAACCCACACTACTAACAGCCGCCAAATCTCCGCCACGGCTTGGACCAGTGCTTCCGGATACAACCGGAAACAGCACGTGGGTCGTCGGCAAACGGAATCATTTTTTTAAAAGCGAGCTGTACTACGGCAGCCCCAGAGTGTCAAGCTTATTCTCATTGCTGAAATGCTCTGTACAGGCTTTACGAGATTTTTTCCCCCTTCAATCAGATGCTATTACTACCCAGAGTTTCTGGAACTATCTAAAATGCATCCGTTTCTTTCCACTTATGTTTCCTTATTTAATTATTTGACGTTCCTATGATACAGACATAAGGATCAATATTCGTGGGGTTTTTTTGTTTGTTTGTTTTGTTTTTTTTTGAGATAACAGGACTGAGGATTGAATCCAGGACTTCGTATGGGGGAGGCCGGCGCTCAACCACTGAGCCACATTGGCTCCCTTGATGTGGCTCTATCTTCTGTTTGCTCATTATTTTGCTTATTGTCTGCTCATTGTTTTCTTATGAGGCACTGAGGGAACCTGGGACCTCCCACGTGGGAGGCAGGTGCTCAACTGCTCATGCCACATCCACTCCTATAGTCTATTTTTAATCCTACAGTCTTAGAAGCTAAAAAATTCATAGAGAGTAGATAGCACTATGCCATTTTAGAGATGGGAAAAAAGAACGATGAAGTGGATACATTTATTTTAACAAATCACTTTCATTGATACATATTAATAAAATGTAAATCCATCCAAAGTGTACAACCAATAGTATTTGGTATAATCACACAGTTTTGCATTCATCACTTCAATCATTATAAGAGCATTTTCATTATCCCAATAATAATAATAATAAAAAACAAACAACTCATCTCTCAATCTCTCTGTGCTTCACCTGCTGTACATAGGTGCTATTCTGTTTCTGTCTCTCTAGTTTATTAGTGTTTATATTTTGTAAAAATAGTTTTATATGCAATATTACCCATATTTGTATTCCACATGATGTTTCACTATGTTATATAGTTCCGTGTTTTATTTTTCAGCCTTCCTTATAGTAATATACATGTCCTTAGACTTTCCCTTTCAACCACTGTCATACTCATATAATATCTCCGCACACCATGATGTGCTTTCACCATTTCTATTCATTTCCAAAGATTTATATACAACCTTTTTTTTACCAATTCTGCACAGATTAACCCTCAGCTTTCCATTTTCTAACCTCATTCTATTTTCTGGTAACATATTCTAATTATTAACTCCATGAGTTTACACAATATATTTAGTTCATAATAGCACAATCATACAGTATTTATCCTTTTGTGTCTGGCTTACTTACTCAATATAATGTCCTCCAGGTTCATCCATGTTGTCATATGCTTCATGACTTCATTTCTTCTTACAGCTGCATAATATTACATTATGAGTATACACCACAGTTTGTTTATTCATTCATCAGTTGATGGACACCTGGGTTGTTTCCATCTTTTGCCTATTGTGAATAACAGCATCAGTGTGTACATGTCTGTTCGTATCACTGCTCTCAATTCTTCAGGGCATATACCTAGTAGTGGTATTGCCGGGTCACATGGAGAGTCTGTATCCAACTTCCTTAGAAACTGCCAAACAGTCCTCCACAGTGGCTGTACCATTCTACATTCCCACCAACTGTGAATAAACGTTTCTATCTCTCCACTTTATTCTCTCCAACATTCACAGTTTTCTAACTTTTTAATAGTGGCCAGTCTAATATAATAGGCAGGAAATGATATCTCATAGCTTTGATTTGTATTCTCCTAATCACTAGTGATGTTGAACATTTTTTATGTGTTTTTTCACCACTGGTATTTCTTCTTTGGAGAACTGTCTATTCCTGTCTTTTGCCCATTTTTTAAATCTGATAGTTTGTCTTTTATCATTGAGTTGTAGTATCTCATTATATACCATGGATAGTAAACATTTATCGTATATGTGATTTCCAAATATTTTTTCCCATTCAGTTGATTGCCTTTTCACCCTTTTGCAAAAGTTCTTTGAGTGCAAAAGTGTTAAATTTATCTATTTTTTCTTTTGTTGCTTGTGCCTTGGGTATAAGGTTTAAGAAACTACTGCCTACCACAAGATCTTGAAGATGTTTTCCTACATTTTCTTCTGGGAGTTTTATGGTGTCACTTTTATGTTTAGGTCCTTGATCCATTGTGAGTTAAATTTTGTATAAGGTGAGAAATAGGGCTCCTCTTTCTTTGTTTTGGATATGGATATCCCGTTCTCCCAGCACCATTTGTTGAATAGACTGTTCTGGCCTAGCTAGGAGGACTTAATGGCTTTGCCAAAAATCACTTGACCGTAGATGTGAGGGTCTATTTCTGAATTCTTAATTCAGTTCCATTGGTCAATCTGTCTGTCTTTATGCCAGTACCACGTTGTTTTTACCACTATAGCTAGATAATATACTTTAAAGTCAGGAAGTGAGAGTCCTCCAACTTTGCTCTTTTTAGAGACATTTTTTGGCTATCCAGGGGCCCTTACCCTTCCAAATAAATTTAATTATTGGCTTTTCCATTTCTGTAAAAAAGGCTGTTGGGATTTTAATTGGGATTGCATTGAATCTGTAAATTAGTTTGGGTATAACTGACATCTTAACAATATTTAGTCTTCCAGTCCATGAACACACAATGTCATTACATTTATTTAAGTCTTCTTTGGTTTCATTTAGCAATGTTTTATAGTTTTCTGAACACAGGTTCATTATGTCCTCGGTCAAGTTTATTCCTAAATATTTGATTCTTTAGTCGCTATTATACATGGAATTGTTTTTCTGACTTCCTCCTCAGATTGCTCATCAGTGGGGTAGAGAAACGCTGTTGATTTTGGTGTATTAATCTTGTATCCCACCACTTTGCTGAACTTGTCTATTAATTCTAGTAGCTTTGTTGTGTTTTTTTTCAGGATTTTCTAGGTATTGGATCAAAGCATAAGCGAATAGTGAAAAGTTTTACTTCTTCCTTTCTTATTTGGATGCCTTTTACATCTTTAGCCTACGTGCTCTAGCTAGAACTTCTAGCACAATATTGAATAAGAGTGGTGACAGTGGGCATCCTTGTCTTGTTCCTGATCTCAGCAGGAAGCTTTCAGTCTCTCACCGTTGAATATAATATTAGCTGTAGGTTTTTCATTTATGCACTTACTATACTGAGAAAGCTTCCTTATATTCCTATCTTTTGGAGTGTTTTTATCAAGAAAGGATGCTGTATTTTGTCAAATGACTTTTCTGCATCAATTGAGAGGATCATGTGATTTTTCTTCTTCAATTTATCAATGTGGTTTATTACACTAATTGATTTTCTTGTGTTGAAACATCCTTGCATACCTGGGATAAAACACACTTAATTGTGGTGTATAATCCTTTTAATGCACTTTTGGGTTTGATTTACAAGTATTTTGTCGAGGATTTTTGCATCCATATTCATTAGAGATATTGGTCTGTAATTTTCTTTTTTCATAGTATCTTTATCTGGTTTTGGTATTAGGGTGATGTTGGCTTCATAGAATGAATTTGGTAACATTCTTTCCTGTTCAAGTTTTTGGAAGAACTTGAGCAAGATTAGTATTAGATCATATTTGAATGATCATTAGACTCACCTGTGAAGCCATCTGGTCCTGGGCTTTTCATCTTTTTGATGACTGTTTCAATCTCTTCACTTGTGATTGGTTTGTTGAGGTCTTCTATTTCTTCTAGGATCAGTGTAGGTAGCCGTGCATTTCTAAGAATTTGTCCATCTCTCTACATTGTCTAGTTTTTTGGCATACAGTTGTTCATAGTGTCCTCTTATTATCTCCATTATTTATGAGGGGTCAGTGGTAATGTTCCCCCTCTCATTTCTGATTTTATTTATTTGCATCTTCTCTCTTTTTTCCTTTGTCAGTCTAGCTAAGGGTTTGTCAGTGTTGTTGATCTCAAAGAACTAACTTTTGTGTGTTTTTTTTATTCTCTCTGTTGCTTTTTATTCTTGATTTCACTTATTTCTGCTCTGATCTTTACTTTTTCTTTCCTTTGGCTTGGCTTGGGATTAGTTTGCTGTTTTTTTCTAGTTCCTCCACGTGTGCAGTTAGATCATCAATTTTACCTCTTTCTTCTTTTTTAATGTAAGCATTGAGGGCTATAAATTTCCCTCTCAGCACTGCCTTTGTGGGGTCCCATAGGTTTTGATATGTTGTGTTCTCACTTTCATTCATCTCAAGATATTTACCGAATTCTCTTGTAATTTCTTTTTTGACCCACTGATTATTTGAGTCCGTTGTTTAATCCCCATATATTTATGAATTGTCCCCTTTACTATCCATTATCAATTTCCAGCTTCATTTCATTCTGATTAGAGAAAATGTTTTGTATAAAATCAATCTTTTTAAATTTATTGAGACCTATCTTGTGACCCAACATATGGTCTATCCTGGAGAAGGATCCATGAGTGCTCAAAAATCATATATATTCTGCTCTTTCGGGTATAATGCTCTATAAATGTCTCCTAGGTCTAGTTCATTTATCATATTATTCAAGCTCTCAGTTTCTTTATTTATCCTCTTTCCCAGGGGTTTGTAACCAGGGGCCCATGAGATTGAATTGAAAATTCAAAAAACATTATTCTTGTGGGGAACGTGTTGGTGCGAGTGTGATACATTTATTAAATAGTACACAATATAGTGTGGATTTAGTAAGAGGTCCATGGTTTTCACCTGACTGGCAAAGGAATCTGTGGAACAAAAATGGTTAAGAACCCCTGCTCTCTCCAGATTTTCTGTCTAAACTGAGAGTATACTGAAGTCTCCAACTATTATTGTACAGACATCTATTTCTCCCTTCAGTTTTGCCAGTGTGTGCCTCGTGTATCTTGGAGCACCCCAGTTAGTTGCATAAATATTTGTTATAGTTATTTCTTCTTGGTTAACCACCCCTTTTATTAATATACAGTGACCTTATTCATCCATTATAAAAGATTTGCATTTAAAATCTGTTTTGTCCAATATTAGTATTGCTACTCCAGCTCCTTTTTGATTACTATTTACGTGGAATATCTTTTTCCAACCTTTCACTTTCAAACTGGTTGTGTCCTTATGTCTCAGGTGAGTCTCTTGTAGACAGCATATATATGGCTCATAATTTTACCCATTCTATCAGTCTATGTCTTTTGATTGTGCAGTTGAAGCCATTAACACTTAAAGTTATTACTGTAAAGGCATTACTTACTTCATTTTGTCCTTTGGCAAAATGTCATATCTTATTATTGTCTGTCTTTCTACCCTTGAATTTACCCTTCCTAATCATTTTCTTTTTTTTTTTTTTTAAATTCACTAAAATATATTAGAAGTAATAACCAAGTTCAGCAAGGTGGCAGGACATAAGATTAATATACATGTGCAATGAACAATCTGAAAATGAAATTAAGAAAAATAATTCCATGTACAATAGCATAAAAAGAATAAAATATTTAGCAATAAATTTAACTAAAGGAATACAAAACATATACAACAAAACATTATGGAAAGTAATAAATAAGACCTAATAAATGGAATATCATCCCACGTTTATGAATTGGAAAACTTCATATTGTTCAGATGGCAATACCCCCCAAACTGATTTATAGATTCGAAAATATCCCTATCAAAATCCCAGATGGCTTTTTTTAATATAAATAGGCAATCTGATCCTGAAACTTTAATGGAAATTCAAGGGATTCCAAATAGCCAAAATAATCTTGATAAGAAGAACACAGTTGGAGGACTCATACTTCCTGATTTTAAATCTTACAGTAAAGCTTCAATATTTATTATTACTTCCTTAATAGTTGACATACAGATCAATGGAACAGAAATGAAAGTCCAGAAATAACTTCTCACATTTATTTTGTGGGTTTTTTTTTTTTTTTTTTTTTAATGATCAATTTATTTTTGATAAGGTGCCAATACAATTCAAAGTGAAAGAATAAGCTTTTCAACAAATAGTGCTGGGACACTGGATATCCACATGCACACACACACAAAAAATCAGACCCCTACCTCAAACCACATAGAACAATTAACACAAAATGGATCAAGATTTAAATATAGGGGGTGGATGTGGTTCAAATGGTTGGGCGTCCATCTGCCATGTGGAGGGAACTGGGTTCGATCCCCGGGATCTCCCGGTAAAATTAAAAATATATATATAGAAGGCGCATGGGTTGCCAAGCTCTGTGTGCCAGTGAGGCACCAGGCCCCGGGAGCCATGCAGCAATATGATGACCTATCAGGAGAGACACAGGGGAGAAACAAGACAATATGCTCCAAAAGCTCTGGAAACCAGGAACCGAAGTGGCGCAGGCGGCAGAATGCGTCTCTCCTACATCGGAGGTCTCCAGGATCAAATCCTGGTGAAGACTGGAGGAGGAGGAAGAAAAGATGGGAGGAACAGACACAGAGAATTGCCCAGGGAATGGACACAAAACAGCAAATGGGGAAGGGGGGGGTTTAAAGTGGATAAAGTAAATAAATAAATCTTTAAAAAAAGAAAAAAAGATTTAAATATAAGAGTTAAAACTATAGGACTCTTAAAACTTAGGTTTAAATATTCATGACCTTGTAGTAGGCAACAGTTTCTTAGATATGCCCCAAATCACAAGCAACAAAAGGGGAAAAAAAGGTAAATTTAGCACCACAAAAATAAAGAAAAAGAAAATGTTTTGAACTTCAAAGGAGTCCAAGTAAGGGAAAAAACAACTTAGAGAAAGGGAGAGATTTTTCTTTTCAAACTATGTATCTGACAGGCAACTTATATATAGAATATAAAAGAACTCCTATACCTCAATAATAAAAAGACATATCCAATTAAAATGGGCAAAGTTTCTGAATAGACATTTCTCCAAAGAAGCCATACAGATGGCCAACAAGCACGGGAAAAATGCTCAACATCCTTAGCCATCAGGGAAACACAAATCAAAACCAAAATGAGATACCACATCACGTATACTAAGATGGCTGTAATCCAAAAGACAAATAATAACAAATGCTGGGCAGAATATGGAGAAATCACAACTCTCATGCACTGCTGATGAGCATGTAAAATGATACAACCATTTTGGAAAACAGTTTGACAGTTCCTCTAAATGTTAAACATATGTTATCACTTTACCCAGCAATTCCATTCCTAGATATATATCAAGAGAAATGAAAACATATGTCCACACAACAATGTGTACATGATTGTCATAGTGGTATTATCATAATAGCCAAACAATGGAAATAATTAAAATGTAAATGTCTACCAATTAATGAATTGATAAATAAAATCATATATATATATATATATAATGGAATATTATTAGGCAATAAAAGAAATAAAATACTCATACAGGCTTCAACATAGATGAACCTTGAAAACATTACACTCTGTGAAAGAAGTCAATCACAAAAGCTGTATATTGTATAATCTATTTATATGAAATGTCCAGAATTGTGAAATCTATAGGGACAGAACATAGATTAGTATTATCCTTGGACTGAGGGGGCACAGGCTGCGTGAAATGGAAGATGATGGTAACTGCTACAGAATTTCTTCTGAGAGTGATAAAACTGTTCTATAATTGATTGTGATGATGTTTGCATAACTATGTGTATCATCTAAAATCTATTAAATTAAATGAATTGTACATTTTAAATGGGTGAGTTGTATACTAAATGAATTATATCTCCATAAAACTTCTATAAAAGTGAAGCTGAGTGAAAAATGGAAAGAGGTACAGTAGATGCATTTTTCAAAGTAAGAAGAGGAACAACAAAAAGCCTATTAATTTCTATATACATATTCAGAGTTGTGGGTATCTATTCAGAATTTTAAAATGTACAAGTACATATAGAAATATTTTGAATGAAATTATTTGATGTATATTTTTTAATGATAAAAAATGGAAAAAACTTGAGGCAATACTGAAATAATTAAAATAAATTATGTATATAATAACCCAGAATTTGTAATTATCAGCGGGGCTAGTCACACAGAAGTGCTGGGCTTACCAGGGGCTTACACTTGGTTTAATATTCTCCTGTTGCTATCTTGGAATTCTCAATTATTGAGCAAAGGGTCACACATATTCCTTTTGTACTGTGCCCTACGAATTATGCAGCCAATCTTGATAAGCAGGCAACAGCTTTAAAGCAGCTAATATAAACATTCAAGAAGTTAAAGGAAAATGTGGCAATAGTGAATTAACATGTGGGGAATAGCAGCAGAGAAATAGAAACTAAAATAGAGTCAACTGAAAATTCTGGGACTGATAATTACATTAAATAAATAAAAAAAAACAAACAATGGATGGACTTATTGGTTTAGAGATAGCAAAAGAAACTGGCAGGGAAACTGAAGAAATATAAATATAATTTTAAAAATATTTATGAATACAGAAGATAAAAAGATTGAAAACAAAATGAATAAAATGAACAGAGTTTTATGTTGTCTCAGAAGAAGGGAAAGAAAGGATAGGGAAGAAAATTAATTGAAAAATTAAAAGTCAACTTTTTCTAAACATGGGGAAAAGTGTAAATTACAGATTCAAGAAGCTTGTCAAATGCAGCAAGATTCAAAGCAAGCAATTCAACCTAGGTCCACCTTAAGTAAATTACTGAAAAATAAAAATAATAAACCTTGAAATCAGGTAAGAACAAAAATATCCCATTATATACAGATGAGCAACTATATGAATGGCAGCTGGCTTCTGGTTATTAAAAATTGGAAGACTGAAAGACAATGGAATAACATCTTTAAAGTGGTGAATGAATCTCCATCAACAACAATAGAAATCCAACATGTCATCCCAGAATTATATATCCAGCAACAATAACCTTTAAAAATGAAAGCTAATTGTCTTTTTTTGCCAGGCTGCTATGACAAATATTATACAATGGGTTGGCCTAAACAATGAGAATTTACTGGTTCATGGTTTTGAGCCTAGAGAATCCAAAATCGAGGCCTCAGCAAGGATGTGCTTTCTTCCAAAAATATGTAACATTCTGGTGGTGGCTGCTGCAATGCTTGGGGTTTCTTGGCTTATAGCCCTGCCTGGGGTCATATGATGATGTCCCCTCCTTTTTCTTCTGTGTTCTGTTAAGTTTTGGCTTCTGGCTCCTCCTCATAGCTTTTTCTCATGGTCAGAATTTTTTCTGCTTATAAAAGACTCCAGTAATCCAGATTAAAGGTCATCCCGCCTCAGTTGGCCGCACGTGATTGTGGAGATGCACAAGTCCAGGTTCCACAGGCAGGCTGCAAACCAGGGGCTCAGGTGAAAGTCCAATCCCTAATCCTTTTCATTTCTACACTCTTCTCCAAGTCTCTTGCCCTTGTTTTTTCCTTTCAAGTTGCAGCACTTCCTTTAGTTTCTCTTGTAATTCTGGTCTTCTGCTAACATATTCCTTCATTTTTTGTTTGTCTGTGAAGACTTTGAACTCACCCTCATTTTTGAAGGACAGTTTCATAACATCATACAAGGCTCCCACATATCACCCCACCACAAATACTTTGCATTGTTGTGAAACATTTGTTAACAAATCATGAAAGAGCATTGTCAAAGTATTACTACTAACTATAGTCCATATCTTACTCCCCTATACATTTTTTTAAGGATTTATTTATCTATTTATTTACTTTTATCCATTTTTACCCTGCCCCCCATTTTTACTGTTTTTGTGTCCATCCACTGGACAACTTTATGTGCCCATTTCCTGCCTTCTCTTCTCATCCCTCTCCTCCTGACTTCACTGGGATTCGATCCTCGGAAACTCCGATGTGGGAGAGAGGCGTCCGACCGCCTGTGCCACCTTAGTTCCTGTTTTTTTTCAGTGCATCTCATCTTGGCTGTCCCTTGTGTCACTCTCCTGTTACATCACCATCTTGCTGTGTGGCTTGCAGGGCCTGACAGCACAGCCATGTACAGGGCCTGATAGCATACCCACACACGGGTCCTGGTGGCTCACCTGTTCACGGGGTCTGGTGACGCACCTGCGCACAGGAACTGATGGCTCCCCCGCACATGGGGCCTAGTGGCCCATGCACCTTCTATATTTTTCTTTTTTTTCTTTTTACCGGGAGGTCCCAGGGATCAAACCCATGTCCCTTCATATGGGAGATGGACACCCAACCATTTGAGCCACATCCGTCCCCCTGCTATATCTCTTAAGGTTGACCAAAGATACCTACAGTTACAGTCTTTTCCCATACAGGATGGTCATATAATAAATCAGGCTTAGTTTATCACCAGCATTCTAAAAACCAAACCTAGGAAGAAAAACTAGGTCTGGGGACACATGCATGGTTTCTAATATAGCGAATGTTTAGCCTACCCTGATTATCACAAAAGCAAGACAGCAAGAATATTCACACTCAAATTGTTTTCTATGCTCACCCATTGTCTTCTTAATGTCCTTTATCTCTTTAGTCATCTTTTCCTTCATTCGTTGAATTGATTTAGGAGATTTGTGTGATTATCACTGATTCGTTGTCTTAAATCCTGCATCTTGTCAGGATATTTGGTTTGTTCCTTGGGCTGGGCCATCTCTTCCTGTTTCCTAGTATGGCTTTTACATTTTTTCTGATGTCTAGACATCTGAATAATTTGGTGAGTTTACTCTCATGATCAATTTCTCTCTCTTGCCTTCTTTGATTTTTGGTTCAACTTATCTAAGTCTTTAAAATTGCCCAGCTTAGGTTGTCAAAATCAGCCAGGGACTCACTGGCTGGGCACAAATTTTTTCCCAGGGGTGGGGTAAAGAGAGAACTAAAGGCAGTTTTTCTCCTTGCAGTTTCCTGGATGGCCAGCAGATGGAGTGTGTAGGTGAACTGTTCCAAGGAGGTGTTTTCTTTCAGTCTCTGTCTTTCCATATTTCTAGTCTGGCCAGAACCAAGGTTCAAAGCAGGCTCTGTTGGCCAAATTCACTGAAGAAAAGCCCTCCAACTCACCCTACCTCTTCCCTTGCAACAGCTATCAGGGAGGAAGATGTCTCTTCCTCTCAGTTGGCTGCAATGAGCCAGCGATTTTTTCCCGGCTTAATGTCTTGAGGGTGAGAGATGGGAGCTGCTGCAGGGGGTTTAGTAACTCCGATTTGTAGTTTCCGGTTCCTTGCCTTTCTGTCCCTTGCTCTCCTGGGAGTTGTGCAGCACTGTTCTGGTCTGCTGACCCCCAAAGCAGGGCCCTTGGATAGCTTTTGACCCCTCTCCATTGTTTTTGAAAGAGTTCAGTCCTGCCTGCCCACTCCAATGCCATCTTCCTGGAACCTCTGCAAACACTGATTTTTCTGTATAGTTTTAAATATTTAATTTTGTTTTGTTTTGGTTTTGATTAGTTCAACTCAGCTGACCAAAAAAGGAGGAAAGGAGTGGAGTCAGATTCTGACTCTTTAAGTTTGCTTATTCTAATTATTTCATATCAGTGAAACCATACAATATTTTATTAATCAGGTACTTGTGAAGTTATTAATAAGTAAATATAGGCAGTAAATCTTTTTGTAGTCATGATAGTCAAAGGCTTTACATTTCATTGTAAGATTGTAAGTTGGTCGTAAAGACCAGCTTATTTTACCCACAAACAGCTGGAAGACAGGATTTCTTTTATTGATAAATTAGAAAACTAAGGTTGAGAGTGGCAAACTGAATATGTATTTTTAAAATGTTAGCTAATTTGGCTGTATTATCTTTAAGATATATTAGCTAGATCAAAACCAAAACCAAAAAATATTGGGTCATGAAATTCAATATTCATTTCTATATTTATTCTTACATTGGAAAAAGGAACTTTCCTTCTTTTCCTATTCCCAAATAACTTCCAAGCTGAAGTGAATTATTCTAAAGAAAGAAAATCTTCTTTATACCTTTGCAAAAGCAACCCTATTGTAATTACTAAATGGCTCTTGTGAGTGGCAGCTTCAAAATTTCTTTATTGCAGGCGCCTAGACTAGAGGGCTATTTTAAAATTTGATTTGCATTAAAAAACACACTCTTTTTACTTATATTATATGTTGTTTGTGTTTCCCCTTTTGCAGGGGGGAGTGGAAGGGTGTGATTGTCCAAGATGGCTATTTTAGCGCCAGTTATTAAGCCTATATTACAAGTTGTAGGAAGAAGGAAGGGCAAAAGGGTGCCGAATCAGCTCCTCCAAAGTCTCAAACAATCTAATATTATGCATATATCTCATTGGTCAGAATTTAGGGAGATGGCTAATCCTACAAGGGAGGTTGAATAATAAAATCTTTTGGCTGGGTACAATGAAGTCTTGAATAAAGGAGAGGTCATATTCGGTTTAAGGAATGAGGAAAGATTTCATTAAGGAAGTTGTATTTGAGATAGCCCTTAAAGGATATGTGGGGTTTTGACATGAAGGGATTCATAGAGGAAATGAAACAATAATAATTCAATTGGGAAGGTGGTAATCTCCACAAGAGTTTATTAATATCATTCACTTAAAAGATCTTTGTGCTATTCCTTAGGAAATTGAGGCAGGCTAGTTTAGGGAATGGGAAGACGAATCTAAAATCTGGCAGAAATACATGGCCATGAAATACCTGGCCATGGAACCCTGCCTGGAACCCCCCTGAGGGAAAGACCCCACCAGAAGGCTACTGGAAGAACCCCAAGAGAATCCTCTATTTGGAATGAGATTTGGTCCGGGGTCAAGGAAAAGCCCCAGATCTTTTGAACAGGCCTTATCATTGGTACCCCCACAAGGCAATTGACGGGTGGGTAATCAATCAAAACAGCAAGCAGCTGGTACCCCTCCCCTGAACATTAGCTAGAGGAGGAATAATTAATGGTTTTAAAAGTAACTGCACAAGCTAAATCTCTCTCTCTCTCTCTGCCTGAAGCAGCCCACAAGTACACCCAGGGAACTGTAATCTGTTATTTTCTGTTATTTTCTCCTGTTTCTCTTCTCTTCTCCCATTTCCTTAGTAAATTACTGGCCTAAATAAACCAGCATGTTTTAAATTCTTTTATGTAACATAGCCAAGAACCTAGAGGAATCCAACTACAAAATTACTTCCTTCTTTGTAAAAATGAGGGTGCCATTTCTCGTACCAGACTTGTGATTTTGTCATACTTACTAGATGGAAATGCCATCCATAATGATGATCAACTGAAATTTTTCTTTTTAAGTTAATGTTAAATCTACTCTCTGTTTTCATCTAACTTTATCCTCAGCAATAATAACTAGGAATTAAGTGTTTGGTGTGCTTGATATATTTTTTTAATATACATCAAAATAGGATGGAAGGCAGGAAAAATGGCATCAAACTGAATAGGCAGAGTCCAACTCCCTCACTAAAAAAGAACAGGGAATGGGAAAAAAAACTATCTAAGGGAGCTGCTTTGGAGATATATAGAATGGGAAACTGCTGTGCATCATCCATGAAAGAACTAGACAGATA
This sequence comes from Tolypeutes matacus, assembly GCA_026826555.1. Taxonomy (NCBI): domain Eukaryota; kingdom Metazoa; phylum Chordata; class Mammalia; order Cingulata; family Chlamyphoridae; genus Tolypeutes; species Tolypeutes matacus. Next base: position 7,062,237 of record JAKSZT010054466.1, on the reverse strand, counting down.
AAGAAGCCAAAGGAAAACCATGTATGTCCAAGAGACTTAAACCTTTGGTCTGTCCGTGTGCCAGTTGGGCTCTAAGTCTCAGCAGAGTTGCAACACCTACTCTCCAGTTCACTGGACTCACCCAGGACAACTAATAAGGACAATGCCCATCCCAAGGAACAGAGAGAGTCTACAACTGCAAACAAGAGAGTTCCATCCATCTGCCCCATGGAATCTAAGCCCCCTCTCAATTAGAGGCAGAGTGGTCATCACTATCCCCAAATCCTCAAGATTGGGGAATGAACAATGGACTAAAGTAGACTTACTATAGACATTGTTATTCTAGCAATGGCAGAACTTTTATCATTGATGTGGAGGCAGGTGTAATATGGGGGTATTTTTGGATCATTGGACATGACATTGCAAAGACAGATACAGGCCATTATCTATTTTGTAATAACTTACATAATTGCATAGAACAGAATATAAACTATAATCCATTGTTAGTGGCAGTGCTTCAATATGTGTTCATCAATTGTAACAAATGTACCACACTAATGAAGAATGTTGTTAATGTGGGAGAGTGTAGGAGGGGGAAGGAGTGGGGCATATGGGAACCCCCTAAATTTTTAATGTTACATTTATGTAATCTAAAGTTTCTTTAAAATACATCAATTTTTTAAAAATCGAATGATACGTTCCTGAGCCTATCTAAGGCTAGCCTGTCTGCCTCTCCATAAGATTCCACCCTTTCTTTTTTATTTATGATAGAGTATTTGTTTACTTTTACAGCTTCATTGAGCTGTACAAGGAGCTGTCCTTAAGTGCACAATTTGATGAGTTTCAATACATGTATGCACTCATGAAAATGTCATTACAATCAAGATAATGAACATATTCATTCATCCTCAAAAGTTTCCGTGCTCTACCACTTTCAGACGAACACTGATCTGCTTTCTGTCACCATAGAAAAGTTTGCATTTGCTGGAATTTTATACAAATAGATCAAAGGTATCTATTCTTATGTGTCAGACTTTTTTTTGATATTGTGTATATGAATAACTCATTCCTTTTTATTGTTCAGCAATATTCCATCATATGGATATACCAAAATTTATTTATCCATTCACCCGTTGTTGGACATTTGGGTTGTTTCCAGTTTTTTGCTATGATGAACATTCATGTTCAAGTCTTTATGGACATGGGCTTTCATTTGTCTTGGGTAAGTGCCTAGGAGTGGAATGATTGGATCATATGGGAAGTTTATGTCTAATTTTTAAAAAGAAACTAATAATCAGTCTTTTGTTTCCACCATTCACCAAAAGTGTTGTGGGGGTGCCAGGGTCCCCCCAAGTCCTCAGCATGTAGCTGCCTGCATGACCTAGACATAAGTTAAAGGTTAACAACCCTCCCCAGAGGGGAAAGAATGCATAACTGGTTCATAAACTATAATCTTCCCAAAGCAATAAATGTCCTTGGTAAACATCACTCCTATGAGCATAGTGAAAACATCACCTGTAGCAGTTTGATATTGTTTATGAATTCCAAAAATAGATATTGGGTTATGTTTGTGAACTGGTCTGTTCCACTGGGCATATTAGATTATATTAGATTCAGAGGTTTCACTTTTACTTGACTAAATTAAGATTGGGGTTCTAATTCGGCCACGTCAGTAGGACGCTGGTGGGCGGGGACTCACAGAGAAAACAACAAGGTGGAGGAGAGAGTTAGAGTTTTGATGCTGGAGCCCAGGGAAGTAAACACACAGGAGAAGAACACAGAGGAATGGAGACAGCAGTGGCCCCAGGAAGAGAGAGAACCTGATAGTCTACAGCTGACCTTGTGGAGAGACCAGAGCAGCTGAGCCTGGAAAGAATTGAGCCCCGGGAAGAGATGAGGCTTATGCCTGCCTACAGCTGAGATCGGAAGAAGCTGTGTTCAGGGAGCCTTAAGTGGAAAGAGGAAGGCTGAACGCTCGCAGGCATCAGCGACCATCTTGCTCAACATGTGGCAAATGACTTTGTGTAAGAAAGTACCTCTTATTGTACCTTGAGTTGGACTCTTTAGGGCCTGGTATCTATAAGCTTCTACTCCAAATAAATACCCTTTATAAAACCCAATAGATTTCTAGTACTTTGCATCAGCACCCCTTTGGCTGACTAATACATCACCAGACCCCATGTGTATGGTTCACGTGACCCTAGCAATAACTCTATTCTCATACCCTAAGGAATGTCCTTGTTCTGAAACTCCTTATATATCACCCCTCATTTTCTCATCTTTTTGGGGAGCACTATCTTTTTTCTCTGAACCACTACCATCAGAGAACCTCTCCTGTCTGTAAGTCCCAATAAAGCTTATGCCTGACTAAATGCCAGGTATGTTCTTTGGTCTCACAGCTGCATCACCTGGTGCCTTTCAGGAGTTGGGTTGTGATAATTGGTGACCCATAGCCAGGAGACCGAAGGACCACCAGGGAAAGGAGAATCCGTGAGGGAAACCCTGGGTTGGCCTATGACATCCATGTAGGGGAGGGGTGGCTGCCCTTTCTGGACGAGCAGGACTGCCGAGAGAATATGGGGATGCTCTAAAAATTCCAGCAAGTATGCTGGCTGTGCTACAGCAGGTAGCAGAGCAGCTGCACTTAAATAGAAGGGAGACTGCCAGATGGCGGCGGCTATAGTCTGGCCCGTTAGGAGCCTTGCGGGTGGCTACCAAGGCAAAACAAGTGGCCAAGCCCTCTGTGTGCCACTTAGAAGGAAAGTTAAAGTTAAGGGATATGTGCCCAGCACAGGCGGAGATGAAAGGTTCCTTAACCCATCACCTGTGTCGAGTTGATCAGTTTTATCGCAAACTGTGTAAACTGGAAGAGTTTAATGGGATGTTATTTTGACAATGTTTTAAGTTTTATTCACATTTTATTTTGATCAGAATTTTTCTCAAGGTGTTAAAAAGAACTTTCATTTTTTAATCAGTAGCTTACTCCTGAACATCGAGTCTAAGTGTACTCCTGAAGAGTAATCCAGAATATGTGTTAAATGTCTATCTGTCTAGGGAAGTGGCTGTGGCTCAATCAGTAGGGCTCCCGTTTACCATATGGGAGGCCCCGGGTTCGGTTCCTGGGGCCTCCCTGGTGAAGGCAGGCCCGCCCGCACAGCGTGGTTGGCTGACCCAGCGAGCACAAGCAGCAAGGGGAAGATAAATGAATAAATAAATAAAATCTTAAAAAAAAAAAAAATGTCTATCTGTCTAAACTGCTAAATTAGTGCTTAACTGCATTTATACTGCTCAAGTATTCCTAACTGGTTGCTGGCTACTAATAAGTGTTTCCAAGAACAAGCTTGCATATTACAGGCAACACTGATTCCAGAAGAGATCTTAAAAGCAGTAAAAATTAGAGTTGTGAAATGATGGAGAACTTGGATATAGCCACACCAAACAAGTGAGAATTATGAGTCAAATTAGCGAGTTTTATGTGTCTGTTGTGTCAACTCTTTTTGTATTCGTCTGTTAGTTCAGAGTATATTTTCATACCTTCAGATGGTAATATTAAATTAACAAATGAAGATTCTTAAAAGAGCTCTATTCAAATTGCTAAAAATTAAATGGGTGCTTATATAGATAAATGAGTACTCCTGAAGCCCAAATTGGAGAAGCCAAACAGGATAAAAAGTCACATAAAATCTGAATAAAGAAACTATTTAGGAGCAGATGTGGCTTAAGCAATTGGGCTCCTACCTCCCACATGGAAGATCCCGGGTTTGATTCCCATTGCCTCCTAAAGAAGATGAGCCGCAATGAGCCACAATGAGCCATGAGTGGAAGTGGCTCAAGCAGTTGGGTACTTGCCTCCCACATGGGAGGTCCTGCGTACAGTTCCAAGCAGACAAATGAGGCAGCCATCTCAGGGGAAGGGGGGGATAAAAATAAACAATAAACTATTTCAAGGAAAGAAACTAAAAGGCTTATCCTGAATTCTCCCATAATCTTTCTATAGCCTATTGTGCCCTGAGGGTCTTCTCCTAACCTTGACTGAATTCCAGTGACTTCTTAAAATCAGTTGAGGAAACTAAGGGGATGGGCTGAGTGTGGAAAAAATAGGGGAGATTTGAGTTTAGCCTAGAGTTCTGTCTAGTAGGCCTGGAAATTAAAACGACAGGGACAGAGGGGATATTACAGAATAAACCTTACTTTGTATAGTCTGCTCCTGTAATTACCCAATTAAATTTTAACAGCTTTTTGAGATGACAGTAATAATGCAATGGCCAAATTTCAGTAAGTAAAGAAGTCCTTGAAAGCTATGAAACGATCTTTTCTAAATTATGATTACAACAAATTAAACAATTATAATATATTCCAGAGTTTGGCAATCAGTATGCTTTTAAGGTTATTTACAATTTTATAATTTTATTAAGAGAAAAAAGTTTTAGCTTCCTGTGAAGGAAGGAAAAAAGAACATATCTTGCATAAACTATAATGGCTTCAATTTTATTTAGCTTGGGTGTAATCCCCCTAGGTTTATAGGAAATAAATTATGAAATAAATTAGCATTATATGTATAAATTGTTAAAATGAAGAAAAATGTAAGTTTTTGGCTAATGAAATTATTACATATCCCCCCCTTTAAAAAAAAAGAAAAAAAAGCTTTTGCTTAAATTGAAATGAATAGTTTTTTTCCTTCACAGAACAGAATGAGGGATATGAGACAAGTGGATATAGAAAGAAGTAAAAGTTTTGTGGAAGTGAATTCATAGTCAATGCTGACTAAAATTTAATAAGTTTGTTTAAGGGAATATGTTTTGTCCTAAGATAAAATGGCTGATTTTCATAAAATCAGGGTGGAAAAATGTAAGACAAGCTTGAATGAATACAGAAAGTTGCAGAATGTATTGTAGAAGATAGCATTAAGTAAGGGAATGTATTTTGTAAAGGTGAAATTTGTCTTGAGATGAAGAACTAGTCAATGTGGTTATGGTTGGTTATAGGAAGTTTGCAAAAGCATTTTCTAAACTGAAATATTTAAATGACTAATTCTAGGAAGCCATTATTAAATAGAAACCTGAACTGATATTGATATTAAAAAGTAACTTCATAACAGGGAAACCCATCAGGGGTACCTCAATATGCATATTAAAGTGGTTGTAGGGGGATGATTATCTTGATTCCATTTGGATTCTTAGATTTTTATAAAATAATGGAGAAAGTAATTTTCCCTGTACTGCTAAACTAAAAAACATGTTAATTAACGTATTCATGGTAAAGGTATAGAGGTAAAAGGTGAAGTACTAAAATAGTTAAGTTCATTTGATATGTTGTACATTGCATTGAAAGTGTTTAAAAAGTGTATAGAAAATTAAAAGACATAGACTTCAGTATTGTCAAACTCTTTGGTGCATTCAAACCAGGCCTCAATACCCTGATGGTGCCTCTCCATTTGAGTTATTGGCCAGGTTGGTCACTACAACCCCTAAACTAATAAAAATATTTACTACATCTCTGAACATGCTGCTGAAGTGGATGGAGAGTACGTTTCAGTTTTAGACTTCTGCAGCAGCCGGCAATGGCTTGATACAGCAGATGTACAATGGACATTGTTTCCCGACTGGCTCTATTTCATAGTGCTGAAGGACGCTATGCACCAGGCCAGTGAAACACTGGAGCCTTACCTTCCTAGTCTCTCTCTAGGGCCAACAGTGCTGCAGCATGCTGGCTGTGTGAAGGATGTACCAAGTGGAGCAATAATTATCAGAATAATGTGAGTAGAACTTAAACAAACACAATTGGCATTATGGCCTGTTCCCATGGAGAGACAACATGTATGGTATTGCAAACCTGGATCTTAGATCTATTAACTGCAGCTCAAAGAGGAAATTATGCATTGATTAGTATTAAGTGCTGTACCATATACCTGATGAATATAATAATATCTCTTCTATTCTAGATCATATTCAGAAGACATTGAACATGTTAAAACTCTTTGTATGTGAATATTCTTGCTGTCCTGATTTTGTGATAATCAGCGCAGGCTAAACATTCGCTATATTAGAAACCATGCGTGTGTCCCCAGACCTAGTTTTTCTCCCTAGGTCTGGTTTTTAGAATGCTGGTGATAAACTAAGCCTGATTTAGTATATGACCATTCTGTATGAGAAATGACTATAATTCTAGGTATCTTTGGTCACCCTTAAGAGATATAGGAGGGGGATGGATGTGGCTCAAATGGTTGGGCATCTGTCTCCCATGTGGAGGGACCTGGGTTCAATCCCTGGGACCTCATGGTAAAAATTTAAAAAAAGAAAAATATAGAAGGCACACGGGCTGCCAGGCCCCATGTGCGGGTATGCCATCAGGCCCTTTGCGTGGGTGCACTGCCAGGCCCTGCAAGTGGGTGAGCCCCCCAGGACCCACGCATGGGTGTGCCATCAGGTCCCGTGCATGGGTACGCCGTCAGGCCCCATGAGTCATGCAGCAAGATGATGATGTAACAGGAGAGTGACACAAGGGAAAGCCAAGACAAGATGTGCTGAAAAACCAGGAACTAAGGTGGCGCAGTTGGTAGGATGCCTCTCTCCCACATTGGAGGTTCCAAGGATCAAATCCCAGTGAAGACAGGAGGAGAAGGATGAGAAGAAAGGGCAGGAAACAGACACAGAGAGTTGCCCAGCGAATGGACACAAAAACAGCAAAAATGAGGAGGGGGGAATGGATAAAAGTAAAAAATAAATAAATAAGTTCTTAAAAAAAAGTATAGCGGAGTAAGATACGGACTATAGTTAGTAGTAATACTTTGATGATGCTCTTTCATAATTTGTTAACAAATGTTTCACAACAATGCAGGGTGTTTGTGTGTGGGGGTGATGTGTGGGAGCCCTATGATGTTATGTATGTTTATTTTGCAAGTTCACAATGTTTACTAAACACTTATTGTTTGTGTATGTTCATGTATGAATGATATACTTCAATAAATTGTTTAAAAAAAAAACCCAACACTATGGCTAAAATAATATGACATCAGGAAACAGTTAAAATATTTTTCCCATCCTTTTTTTCTTTAGTACATATTTCATTAAGGATGTGCAAATTACTGTTTTAAAGTTAATTAAAAGTTACTCTTTGTGCAGTTAAAAAAAAGTTTTTGTAACCTTAATTCATTTTCTAAGTAATGAATGTGCTTATAAGATTAAAGAATGTCTCTCTTAAGTATTGTCTTTATTTTGCTTGCCATATGCTTATCTTCTTGTTTCTTGTGTTGTCTTTGTGAGTTTATATCTAGGGCAGTGCCTCTCCTTATACTTCTCCTAGCTGTCCTAGGCATAACCACTGCTGTTGGAATAGCCTCTGAAGTCACCTGGCCTTTCTAATTCCCATGGTCCAGTATGTCACAGCTGGCCCCCTATCTGGGGCTGCATACCATCATTTTCTTTATCCTTTAGTAGGACCATATATCTTCAAAATTCTAAGTTTATTTCTTCCAGAATATTGATTCTGAGCCTTCCAGAATAAGGTATTAGTTGTGTGGGGATTTCATCAAGTTCCAACCACAGTGCTGGACTCACGTTCCCTCAAATCAATAGAATAGCCAGAGAATTTCACACCCTGTTAGGCAGGGTCTTCTGCCCCTAACCAGCAAGAAGCAGCTACAGAAGAATGACCATCATCCTTTAGCTCCCTTTAGGAATAAGGGTGTAAACTCTCTGAGGGGGTAGTTAAGACAGGTTAGTAGACGAAACAGGGAAGGCAGCTGGTCAGAATAAAGCCTGCCAAAGACCTGGTCACAAGGTCCAGTTTGAAAGTCCTGGACTCAAAAGACATCCTGGATAACTCCAAACAGAAGGGCCTCCTCATTGATTCCCTGAAAGCTGACAGGTGAAGGTAGAAAGGCAACCAGTCAGGACAGCAAATAGCTGGGGCCCTATGTGTGTCTATGTGGACTCTCCTTATGCCTAAACTAGTTTTTGATGTCACCATAGAAAACTCAGAGAATTTAGAAGGGGAAAACGTATGGTATTGGAAGCCTCCACACAGGATTCTGCTACCTGGTACTTTGTTATCTACTAATGGAAATGTTGCTTGTATACTGTTAAACCAGCATCTTCTGCCCCTTATTGTTCCCCATAAACATCTTTCTTTTTGCCCGTAGCACCCTAGCCAATACCTTTCTGCTGTGGGCTTTGGTAGTAAATATTTTACCCAAAATATTACACGGAACCCACTGGGATTCCCATGTTGCCCACCTCCCACACCTCCCACCACATCCCACACAAACGGTCTTTTAATTGGTCTCTCTGCTTCTTCTCTTGCCATCTATAAAGTGTATTTCCATGTAGTGGTCAAAGGAATCCATGAATGGGTCAGGTTATTCCTACAGCTTCCCTTCTCACTCAGAGTAAAAGCTACTCCTTCATTGGTGTAGATGACCCTCTGTGATCTGACCCCACATTACCTCTCCAGGCTCCTTTCCTTCACTGTCCTCTTTGCTCACTCTGGTCCAGGAAAAATGGCCTCCTAGCTTTCTTGAATGAGTCAGACCTCAGGGCCTTCACACTTGCTATTTCCTCTGACTAAAGCACCACAAAGCTTTTTGCTCTCTCAGTTACTTCAGGTCTCTGCACAAATAACATCTTATTAGAGAGGCCTTTCCTGAATTCCCAACCCACCACCTCCCATTCCACACTCCCTTCCCCTGCTTTACTTTTCTCCATAGCCTTTATCAGCCTCTGCTATACCATACATTTACTAGCTTCGTTGTTTATTTTCTGTTTTTCTGCACTAGAATATGAACTCAATGAAAATTTTGTTTGTGTTCACTACTCTATCCTCAACAATTGGAGCAATGCACACCATAGTAGGTAATCAGTTATAATTTACTGAATGAATGGATGGATAATCTCTAATGTCTCTTCCAATTCTTCAGTTATGTGATTTACCAAAGAAAGAACTTAAAATATTTTGGACATACAAAGACAAAATTTATCTCAAAATCAGTAAGTGGCTAGCATGTGAATTCTAATTATTGTCACTTTCATTAGAACCCAAAGATATTGACTATGTTCAGAAAAGCCAGACATGTGTTATACCCTTTTTCTAATTTTAAATGGTTAGATTAACCACTGGAGGGCGCCTGGTATACAATCACAGTGGCCACAAATTCCAGAGAGCCGAAGAATATATTGGCCAAATATTTGTTAAACTGCTGGTAACTTAGATGGTCTGGAATAAAAGTTACATGATTTTGGCTACAGAGGAGTCTCTTCATAAGAGTCTACTGGCATAGGAGCATCTGCTTATTTGGTTAACTTCAAAGGAACAGATACAGTAGCAGAAATTACTTTAATTTAAGAATATTATAGAACAAAAGATCCTGTCCCAGGCTATTCTGTTCCAGCAGCAGAACGCAGTACCATAACAGCTTGGGGGAAAGACGATGAAAAAGATGCTTTTGAATATACAGTAACATAGTTCTCATCAGTGCCTGTATCTGTCGTCAGGCATAGCGATGACATTTGTAACACGTGTGAGAAAATATGGGGTGGAGATCTCAGACATTTAATAGTATCAAAAGTACAGAGGAACCTCTAATAATCAGGCCTGATTCTTGACACTGTATTAAAGGTTTTGGATATTTTAGATAAGAAGTTCCCAGTTACTGAGAACTCAAAGAACTACAAGTGGCTGTCACCTTATCTTAGAGTTATTCAAGGGGATGGAGTAGATATTAATACCTTACAAGAGATTGTAGAAGGCATGAAGCAAAAAAAAAAATTCTTTTTTAAATAGAATATTGAAAATGTTTCCTTCGGTTCTGGTGGAGTTTGCTACAGAAGTTAACAAGAGATCTGTTGAATTGTTCAGTGTTGTAACCAATAGCTTTGGGGTTAATGTCTTCAAGGACCTGTTGCCAAAACCAACAAAAGTTCCCCAAAAGGTCGATTATCTTTACATAGGACACCAGCAGGAAAATTTGTTACACTTGAGGAAGGAAAAGGAGATCTTAAGGAATATGGTCATGATCTTCTACATGTTGTCTTTAAGAATGGGAAGGTGACAAAAAGTAAGAAAAAATGCAAAGCTGAATATTGAACTGGAAGCAGCACCTCACTAGGCTTTGTTTTATGATTGAGTGGGTGAAAGTTTGTGCATAGATAATGTTTATTATACAGATATATGGGGTTTCTTTGTCTTTTATGATACATTACAGCCAAATTATTGTTGTTTTATGGACGTACTGCCCTTTAATTTGTCACTTTTTTAAAGTGATCTCAAATTAGAAGACTCAACCATGTAAAAGATTAATACTTAAGTAAGCTTTTTAGGGCCCTTTGCCAATAGGTAGTAATTCAATCTGGTATTGATCTTTTCACAAAAAACAAAACTAAGAAACTTTTGTATATAACTAAAGATGACATAAAATGAATCGGCATAAAATTATCATGATTGCTTTATGTTTATATTTAACTAGTATTTTTGTACAAACAAGATTGTATAAGATATATTTAAAGTTTCTGTGATTTAATAGTCCTTCCAACTTTTCATGATTTTTATGAGCACAGACATTCAAGAAAATACTTGAAAATAAATTACATTGCCCTTTGTCCATTAATCAGCAAATAAAACATGGCCTTAATAAAATTGCTTTGCAGTTGTACAATTTGAATATCATGTCAGGACATACCCTGTAGAATTACTAGCCTCACTGCCCCTTGTAGAATATGTAGTAATTGTTCTACATTAAGAAAATAATGAATCTTACTGGAATGTTTAGGTACTGTACAGTGATTATACACCTTGGTCATTGTATTATACCAGTGGAATGCCAAATTTGAAAAGCCTGTACTGCAATTTTATGCAGATATTGCCTGTAGCTCTAATATCTACCTCAAGATTTTAAGAAGGTAATGTTTTTAGAATTCCTGCTTCCACTATAGAATCTATAAATAAATGTAAAATATTGACAAAAGTGGAAGTGGCATATTTTAAAGTAATTACAATTCTGAATTTATTTTTCATATTCTATAGCTGATATGACTTGATTGGATTACTTGAGTGGGTAGTGAGTGTAATTATTTTAAATGCTTTGATTCTGTTATTTTTTCATTAAGTTTTTAAAATATCAAATTGAATATTAAATTGTATGGACATCAAAATATATATATAGTGAAATGGTTAGATCAACCACTGGAGGGCGCCCGTGGCCCTTTCTTTTTCACAAGAAAATTACATCGTTTGACAAAATGGCCATATAAAAACTTGAGAGAAAACTGATAGAAGAAATTTTAGGTCTTTTCAAGGTTAATTTAATTTTGCATTATTGTTTCTTTTGTTCTCCTCTTCCTTTCAGTTTTATTGTACATTTTCCCCATAAGCCCTACCTATCTCTTCCTCTTTGGGGACAATGAGAACCATTGCGTCTGCCTCTGGACAAATCTATAACCCCAGGCTCATTGGGTTCAACCATTTTTGTTTGATATTTCTCTTAAACCATCCAAGCCAAGTTCTTAAAGTCAAAAGGTTTCTCAGGAATCATCTAATGATTTTATTTTCTATGCTTTCACACTTAAAAACTCAAAGGACAATAACATTTTAGTTGGCTTTGAAAGATCTTTAATGATTTGGGGGAGCAGGGAGAGGATAACTAGCTCCTTTGTTGATAACACTGCATGTTATGCCAATATTTAAGTTCAGAAGGGTAACAGAAGCAAAGGCTTGCCCTATCCTTTTGTCATATTTCTTGGATGTGCCAGATGAACCTGATGCCATTCACAGTTTTATTTTGTAGGACCTCCTGTTACTGCTGGATTAATTTAGACCATAGAAAGATTAGTAATCTAGTTGAGTTTGGGTGTTTCAGATTTTCCACATTAAGAAAATTCCCACAATGGAACCTAAGATTCTCTCATACCACTGTAAAATTTTTCCATCTCATGGGAAATAAAATGAACTGTGACTAGTATTTTTTTTTTGTTTCGACTATAAGCAAGGTATGCAAGGATTTCTAGGTCCCTTTTCAGAAAACAAGCTATATATTTACAATAAGGGGAGAGAATATATAGTGTCTATAATTCCCCATCTAAAATCTTTGTTTCTAAATCACAGTTGCTTGCTTTTTTATTTCTGTAAAATACTAGAAAGAAACCTGTTCCTTTGTAAACAAAATGTTGTAAGAGTTGTGGTGAGATGTTCTCTAGATCTATAACTTCTGTCAATCAATCAATAAAAGTACTCTGTGCATATCTCCTCTCATCTGGTATGTTTTCCTGGTTATATCCTCAGGGACTTGGTTATAAAAGGAATAGCCTTCCCTCTGTTGTTTGTCCTTGCTATCTGAGGGACCCTCTGGGTAAACTAGACAATGGGAGAAACTTACCTTCAGGCAGAGGACTGGAGCAGTGTGGGAAACATCTTGACATTATTTGGTGTCACATTTGTTGGGGAAGAAAGAAACCCTTTTGTATCTTCTAATTTCTATCTCATTATTTTAAAAATAATCTAAGTAAAACAGATGTAGCTCAAGTGGTTGAGTGCCTGCTTCCCACATACAAGGTCCCAGGTTTGATCCCCGGTACCTCCGAACAACAAAAACAAACAAGCAAACAAATGAAAAAACCAGCTTGGGGAGCTGATGTAGCTCAATGGTTGAGTGTGGGTCCCGGGACTGGCCCTGGTAACTCATACACATATAACAACAATAACAAAAATCTAAGACCAGAGAAGAGAACTTCCCACATTTTGTTGTTCCTAAAATTTTTCCCCATGGGAGTCTATTTTAAAATATAAATATATTTAAAGGAGTACAAGGAGCATCATTCTAAAAGGTGGCCAATGTGAGCCAATAGTACTCATCAAGCAACAAGTATGGTGTACTTGACAGAACATTGAAATGGGGACAAAGCTTGGAAGAAATCAAGAAACTTTAGAGATCATAGTCTTTTATCCTTCACTTTGCAGATGAGGAAATTGCTACCCAGAGAGGTTCTGTGACTTGTCCGAGGCTACTCAGCCCATGAGTGGCAGGCAGTTCAGCCCATAAAGGCAGGACATGGAATATTGTCTAGTCTGTTGGTTTCCAGCCCTTGCTTCTACTTCCATCTCTAACGTCCACCCCATTAATAACATTCTGTGCTAGAGGCTATAAGAGACAATAATAAAGATAACAGCAGCCAATATTTACCCATCAAAATTAAAAGTATATTATATGTAACCTGTGTCATTTGGGTCCTCTAGGAAGCAGACACTGAGACAAAAATCAGATATGCAAGAGGTTATTGGGGTAACTTCTATAAAAATAAAAGTGGGAGGAAGTAGAATTGAGTAGTGAGAGCCTCAAACTGTGGGGCAGAGCTGACAAAGTTTCAGCCAATCCAATGGGGAGCTCCCAATTAAATATTGCTTATCAGAGAGGTCCTGCTTTGGGCTGACATGGCCAGCCCCAAGACTTTCATCTCTGTATTTGGTCATTGACTGGAATCCACCAGTCAAAAGTGATGCTTTTGAGCATCACTTCAGCTCAAAAGCTGAGCAGGATCCTGAAGGTACAGCTGAACAACGATCTCTCTATTAAAGGGAGATCCAAGCTGGTGTGCACTTGTGTGGCTGCCACAGAACCCAAAGGTCCCTAAGTTTTTTTAGCATTATGGTGTTACCTTCAATATCCAAATACAGTAAAGTGACTTGATCCCCTTTTCCTCCAATTAATAGAAGTTCAAAGTCTTTCCCAATACTTCCAGAGAGCCCTAGGAATGCTTACATGCTAATATTGAATATTACAAATCCACAACAAAGTTATTAGAACTAATAAACGGATTTAGCAAAATGGTGGGGTACAAGAGCAACATGGAAAAATCATAGTGTTTCCATAAACTAGCAATGAATAATTTGAAGAGGAGATCAAGAAAAAAAATTCCATTTACATTAGCAACTAAAAGAATCAAATATGTAGGAATAAATTTAACGAAGGTTGCAAAGGACTTGTACTACAAAACATTGCTGAGAAAAGAGAAATAAAAGAAAACCTAAATAAATGAAAGGACATTCTGTGTTCATGGATTGGAAAACTAAATGTCATTAAGATGTCAGTTCTACCCAAAGCAATTTACTGATTCAATACTATCCCAATCAAAATTCTAACAGCCTTCTTTGGAGAGATGGAAAAGCCAATCTTCAAATTGATATGGATGGGTAAGGGACCCTGAATAGCCAAAATCATCTTGAAAAAGAAGAACAAAGTTGGAGGACTCACATGTCCCAATTTTAAAACATATTGTAAAGCTACAGTAATCAAAACAGCATGGTACTGGCACAAGAACAGACATATAGACCAATTGCATTAAATTAAGAATTCATAAATAAACCATATCTATGGCCAATCGATTTTTTAAAATAAAAAAATAATTTATTTATTTTTAATTGTGATAAAATTTACATAACATAAAAATTATTTTAACCATTTTGAGTGGACAATTCTTTGACATTAAGTACATTGCCAATGTTATATAACTTATACCACTGTCTATTCCAGACTATTTTCATCATCCAAAACCAAAACTCATACTCCTTTAGCAATAACTCTCCATTCCATCTCCTCACAGCCCTGATAACCACCATTCTGCTTTCTGTCTCTATGCATTTGCTTATTCTAAATATTTCATATAAGAAAAATCATACAATATTGGTTCTTTTGTGCCTGGCTTATTTTACAACATAATGTCTTCAAGTTTCATCCATGTTGTAGCATGTAACAGCACTTAATTTCTTTTTTATGGATGAATAATATCTTACTGTATAAATATGTCACATTTTGCTTATCCATTTATCTGTTGATGAACTCTTGGATTGCTTTCATTGTTTGGCTATTGTGAATAATGCTACTATGAAGATTGGTGTACAAATATCTGTCCAAATCCCTGTTCTCAATTCTTTTGTGTATATTCCTAGGAGTGGAATTGCCAAGTCACATGAGAATTCTATGGTAAACTTTCTGTGGAACTGCCAAACTCTTTTCAGTAATACATTCCCACCAAAAATATGTGAGGGTTCCTATTTCTTTGCATCCTTGCCAACATTTGTTATTTTCAGTTCTTTAATAATTGCCATCCTAGTGGGTGTGAGGTAATATCTCATTACAGTTTAGTAGTAGGGGACAGTCATAGCATGCCCTGGCACCTTTCCTTGGTACCCACAGATATAGCCAATGCTCAAGACCTATTGTCCTGGTCTTGAGCATATGCAAACATTACCTAGAGACAGTCTGACTCTGGTGACCTTGTTTTGTGACATCCATCGCCAGTTGTATATCTGTCTCTGGCAGGGAGGGAGCAGGACTCCTCCAGTGCAGCACACAAACACAAGAGAGGGGCGCTGTGTGTAGAACATTCTCCTGCCTTGGCCTTGGATTGAGACCCACTGACAATGGGGAACCAACACCCACTGGTAAAGCTGACCTTGCTCTGTTTCTTCTCTATGTGAGTAAAACATCTTTCTATCAGAGCCTATGTGAAGCGTGCTTTTGTTAGCGATCCCAACACCAGTACTGAAGTGGGTTGACATCTCTTTAAATGTCTCACTTTCTAAGTTTAATTTGCATGTCTCTAATGGGTAATAATAATGTTGAGCATCTTTTCATATACTTATTGTCATTTGAATTTCTTTGGAGAAATGTCTATTCAAATCCTTGGCCCCTTTTTTAATTGGGTTGTTGTCTCTTTGTTGTTAAGTTGTAGGTTTTTTTTTTTTAATATATTCTGGGTATTAAACTCTTATGAGTATATAGTTTCTAAATATTTATTCCCATTTGTTAGGTTGTCTTCTCACTCTCTTGATAATGTCTTTTTTTTTTTTTTAGCAATATGTAGGTGATTTTATTAAAAATGCCTAGTCAGTAAGTATTAATATTAATAAATATGTTGAAATTCAGAAAAAATATACAACATGGATCTGTGATTAATGAACAGATCAGATTTTTTAAAAATGTTATTTTACAGTCTAGTAAGTTCTCAAAACAAAACAACACA
Source organism: Tolypeutes matacus (assembly GCA_026826555.1). Taxonomy (NCBI): domain Eukaryota; kingdom Metazoa; phylum Chordata; class Mammalia; order Cingulata; family Chlamyphoridae; genus Tolypeutes; species Tolypeutes matacus. The sequence continues at coordinate 7,046,251 of JAKSZT010054466.1, read as the reverse complement.
ACCTAGAGCCAATATCAGATGTGCAGGTGGGGAGGGGCAGATAACAAAAAATTGACAACTTCCAAGTTTGCCAAGTTATGACATTAAAACAAAGTCAGTCTCTGACCACTCCCAGCACTATTTTATAAAAACACATTTTTCCACGAAAAGTAATATTTCAGACAGTTTTTGGGTAGAGTGAATTAAAAATATGAAAGTAGTAGTAGAGAATGGAGAGTGCTTTTTCAAGAAATTTGACTTTGAAAAGAATGGAGCGCAATTGGGAGATGGGGGTTCAAAACAGGACATTTTTGTTTGTTTTTTGTTTTCAGATTGGCTGGTAAGTACATAGATTTAGAATTGATGTAAGAAAAAATAGAGCCAACGGTTGAAGGCACTGGGGCGAGTTCTAAGGATGCGCACCTGAGGAAGTTCACTAGAAGGTCATTTATCCAGAGCAGGACCCTGGCAGGCAGCAGCCCACAGGCTGCGTTTCTGACCTGCCTCGGGGCATGGGGGACTCCGGGCTTCTGCTCCGGGTGGGGACTTCAGCTGGTGTTGCTGTAGCTGCTGTTGGTCCAATCCAGGTGATCTCTTCTGGCTCTGGAAACATTGTTTATACAGGAATCTCTTCCTTTGGAACCAGCTTCTAACCTGATCAGGTGACAAGTCCAGAAACTTTGCCAGCACTTGTGCCTGGTGGGCTTTAACCTTTCTGGAGTGTCTAAAATGGATCCACAGAGTCTCCAGGTTGGGTTTGCTTCTCGGATGCTGTCTCAACCTCCTAGGATGCTTCACTCTCTTGGAGTCAAACTCTTCCTTACTCCAAATCTTTTCCTTTTCAGGCATCAAGCTGCACTTCTCAGTATTGTAATCACCTCCTGCTGCTTTGTGGGGATCCTCCATTCTCCTAGAAGTACAAGGAGTATAGCTCCTAGTGTGAGACTTTCTGATCCTTCCAACACAAGGCTTAGGGTGAGCAGAAATATTTCTTAGAAATTCCTACTTCTTCTGCAGCACAATTGCACTGGGAGGTGGGGGGGGGGCAGTGGAGTTTCCGGAAGAAGAGGGGAAAAAAAGACCATCTGACAATTCTCTAAAAAAGATAATGTCTTTTGATGCACAAAAGTTTTTAATTTTGACGCACTCCATTTTATCTATTTTTCCTTTTGTTGCTTGCGCTTTTAGTGTAAAATCTAAAAGTCCATTGCTTACTACAAGGTCGTGAAGATATTTCCCTATGTTTTCTTGTAAGAATTTTATAGTATTAACTCTTATATTTAGGTTGTTGATCCATTTTGAATTAATTTTTGCATATGGTGAGAAGTAGCAGTCCACATTCATTCTTTTATGTGTGGACTTCCAGTTGTCTCAGCACCATTTATTGAAGAGAACATTTCTTCCTCATTGAATGGACTTGGCACCCTTTTCAAAAATCAACTGGCCATAGATGAGTGGAATTAACTCTGGACTTTCTCAATTTTTATTCCATTCTTCTATGTATCTATCCTCATGCCAGTACCACACTGTTTTAATAACTATAGCTTTCTGGTAAGTTTTAAAATCAGGAAGTATGATCACCCAACTTTTTTCTTTTTTAAGATGGTTCTGGCTATTGGAGTCCCCTTGCAATTCCAAATGAATTTGAGGGTCAGCTTTTCCATTTCTGCAAAAAAGGCTGCTAGAATTTTAATAAGGATTGCATTGAATTTGTGGATTGCTCTGGCAGTATTGACATCTCATGAACACAAGATGTCTTTCCATTTATTTATGTCTTCTTTAATTTCTTTCAGCAGTGTCTTGTAGATTTCAGAGTACAAGTGTTTCACCTCCCTTGTTAAATTTATCCTCAGGTGTTTTATTCTTTTAGATATATCATTTTCTTGATTTCCTTCTTCAGATTATTCATTGCTGGTTTATAGAAACCCAATTGATTTCTGCATATTTATCCCATATCCTAAAATTTTGCTGAATTCATTTAGGAGTTCTAGTAGCTTTCTTGTAGATTCTTTGAGATTTGTGGTACACACACACACACACACAGGATCATGTCATCTGCAAATAGGGATAATTTTTTTTTGAGGTACCGGGGGCCGGGGAATGAACCCAGGACCTCATATGTGGGAAGATGGCGTTCAACCACTGAGCCACATTAGCTTCCCTGAGTTGGTTTTTTCATTTGTTTTGATTGTTGTTTGTTTCTGTTTTTTCAGGAGGCACTGGGAGCCAAACCTGGGACCTCCCATGTGGGAGGTGGGAGCTCAACCTCTTGAGCCACATCTGCTCCCATAATTTTATTTCTTCCTTTCCAATGTGAATGCCTTTTATTTCTTTCACTTGCCTAACTGCTCTGGCAAGAACTTCCAGGACAATGTTGAATAACAGTGGTGATAATGGGCATCCTTGTCTTGTTCCTGATCTTAAGGGGAAAGTTCTCAATCTTTCACCATTGAGTATGATGTTTGCTGTGGGGTTTTCAGAAATCCTTTTATAATGTTGAAAAACTTCCCTCCTATTTCTAGTTTTCTGAGTGTTTTTTTATCATGAAAGCATGTTGGATTTTGTCAAATGCATTTTCTGCATCAATTGAGATGATCACGTGGTTTTTTTCTTCATTTTATTTATGTAGTGTATGACTGTAGCAGTTTGGCATTGTTTATGAATTCCAAAAATAGAAAATATTTTATTGGATATTGGATTGTGTTTGTAAACTGGTTTGTTACTCTGGTGTATTAGATTGTATTGAATTCAGAGGTTTCACTTTTACTTGACTAAATTATGATTAGGGCTTTGATTTGGCCACATCAGTGAGATGTTGAGTCCCTGACCCCTTGGTGGACAGGGACTCACAAAGAAAACTACACGGCAGAGGAGAGAGTTTTAGTTTTTTGATGCTGGAGCCCCGGGAGAGAGCTGAGCCCTTCGCCTGATAGTTTTCAGCTGGCCTTGTGGAGCGAGCAGAGCAGCTGAGCCTCAAAAGAAACAAGCCCTAGGAAGAGACATGAGCCTTATGCCAGCCTACAGTTGAGATTGGAATAAGCTGGACCCATGGAGCCTTAATAGGGAAGAAGGAAAGCTGAACCCTTGTGGACATCACCCACCATCTTGTTTCAACACATGGCAACAGACTTTGGGTGAGGAAGTAAATTTGAGTTGGACTCTTCAGGGCCTTGTGACTGTAAGCTTCTACCCCAAATAAATACTCTTTATAAAAGCCAGCAGATTTCTGGTATTTTGCATCAGCACCCCTTTGGCTGACTAATACAATTACCTTGACAGATTTTTTCATATTGAAGAATTCTTGCATTCCTGGGACAAATCCCACTTAATCATGATGTATAATCCTTTTAATATAGTGTTGGATTCATTTTGCCAATATTTTGTTGAAGATGTTTGTGTCTATTTTCATAAAGGATATGGGTCTGTAATTATCTTTTCTTGTGCTGTATTTATCTGGCTTTGGTATCAGGATAATGGTGGCTTAATAGAATGAGTTTAGAACTTTTCCCTCCTCTATTTTTTGGAAGAGTTTGAAAAGCATTGGTGTTAAAACTTCTTTAAATGGTAGAATTCAGCAATGAAGACATCTGGTCCTGGACTTTTCTTGGCTGGGAGATTTTTGACTATGATTCAATCTCTGTACTTGCTATAGGTCTATTGAGATTTTATATTCTTTCTTGTGTCAGATTAGATAATTTGTATGTTTCTAGGAATTTGTCTATTTCATCTAGGTTTTCTAATTTGTTGGCATATAATTGTTCATAGTTATTTCTGTAAGGTCAATAATAATATCCTAACTTTCGTTCCTGATTTTAACTATTTGTGCCCTCTCTCTCGCTTTTTCTTTGTCAGTCAGGCTAAAAATTTCTCAATTTAATTAATCTTTAAAAAAAAAAAACTTTTAGTTTTACTGATTGTCTTTATTGTTTTTCTATGCTCTATTTCATTTATCTCTGCTCTAATCATTACTATTTTCTTCCTTCTACTTAATTTTGGGTTTAGGTTGCTCTCTTTTTTTACTTTCTTTAGGTGTGAAGTTAGATTATTGTTTTGTGATCTTTCTTCATGTTTTATATAGGCATTTAGAGCTATAAAATTCCATTCGAGAATTAGAACCATATCTCTTGCCAGGAGTGGCCACGCCACTGGGTATTTAAGCCAGGCCTGCCCTGTCTGCTAGGCTGCATCCTGGAAGCTCCGGAGACAGGGAAATCATGCTGGCATCACAGAGGTACTAGCTAGCATGTGTCTGTAAGTTATGTTCATTTGAGACTTCTGAACAAAGCCTGGTATTACTAGGTGTCTGCTGGAACCAGGGTTTGCTGCCTGACTTCTTGCTATGTCAAACGAAGTAGAGATGAGTGCAACCAATGGTCAGCCTGACCAACAAGTTGCACCGAAAGCACCTTCAAAGAAGGAAAAGAAGAAAGTCTCTGAAAAGACAGATGAGTATCTTTTGGCCAAGTTCAAAAGTGATGGTGTGAAATACAAAGCCAAGCTAATTAGCATGGATCATGTGCCAGATGTAAGAGAGGAAAAAATTAGCCAAGATTCTATGATGAAGCTAAAGGGAATGGTGGCAGCTGCTCAGTCTCAAGGACAACAAAAACAAAAGCTCTGGATCAACACTTCTCTTTCTGGGATAAAATTAATTGAGGAGAAAACTGGGGTAATAGAATATCCAGTGAATAAAATTTCTTTCATTGCCCGTGATGTGGCAGACAACTGGGCATTCAGTTATGTATGGGGAGGAGAAAGCCAGTACCAGTTTTTTGCCATAAAAACAAGGCAACAGGGAAGCAGCTGTGGCTCAATTGGTTGGGCTCCTGTTTACCATATGGCAGGCCCTGGGTTCAATTCCCAGGATCTCCTGGTGAAGGCAAGCAGGCGCACGCGGTGCGGTGAGCCGATGGCCTGCACAGCACGGTGAGCTGAAGGCCCGTGCTGTGCGGTGAGCTGGCGCAGCAAGACGACACAACAAAAGGGAGACAAGCAGACACAGAAAAACGCAAAGCAAATAGACACAGCAAGCACAAGCAGCAAGGGGGGAATAAATAAATAAATAAAAATAAATCTTAAAAAAACCAGAAAAAAACAAACAAACAAAAAAAAACAGGGCAACAGGCTGAGCCATTAGTTGTTGATCTTAAGGACCTTTTCCAAGTTATCTATAATATAAAGAAAAAGGAAGAAGAAAAGAAAAAGACTGAAGAAGCCAACAAAACAATAGAGAATGGGGATGAGAGTCTCCTGATCTTGATGACCAAGGTAACAAATTGAAATGGGTGTTGACCAGATGGATTTGTTTGGGGACATGTCTACAGCTCCTGACCCAAGTAATCCAACATCTTCAGCCAGTGACTTGCTTCCATCAGACCTTTTTGCTCCTCTTGTCTCAGAATCTCCAGGCTATACATCACCTAAAGGACAGCCTGCAACACAACAGATCAATCCTCTGGATCTGTTCAAAGCAAGTGTTTCTGCCCCAGTGGGGCCCCTTGTGGGTCTAGCTGGTGTATCAGTCATACCCCCTCACGCAAGACCATGGAACCCCCCACTATCTTTAGTCTTCAACCAGCCCCCTTCAATGGTCCTGGGAGCTATTATGGGTGGTCAACCTTCAGGATTTGGCCAGTCACTCATTTTTGGCACAAGCCCAGTTTTTCCAGGTTGGAACCAGCCTTCATCCTTTGCAGCTTCAACTTCCCCACCAACCCCTGCTGTTTGGGGCCATTTAGCATCCCTGGCAGCTAATGTTTGGCCATCAATGACGTCTTTGGGAAATCCTTTTTCAGAACAATATTCTTCCATCTCCTGCTGTGTCAGTCCAGTCCCCTTCTAGGCTCTCCTCTCTCAGTTGCTACTCCTCAGCCAACTCCCAGAACTGCTACTGCACAAGACATTTCCAATGATGCCTTTACTGCCTTAGACCCACTGGGGGATAAAGAAGTTAAGGAAGTGAAATAAATGTTTAAGGACTTACAACTGCAGCAGCCACCCGTTGTACATCCAGGGAAGGGAGAGCAGACTTCCTCTGGGACTTCCAGTGCCTTCTCCAATTATTTTCACAGGAAAGTTGGCATTCCTCAAGGTAACGTAGACCATGATAACTTTGATGCTAATCAACTGTTGAGCAAAATCAATGGACAACCAAAGTCAGCTCCCATACAAGGTGCCCTACTGGTTACCAAATCTGCTGACAACGCATTTGAGAACCCTTTCTCTAAAGGTTCTTTCAGTTCGTCACTACAAGCTAATATGATTCTTCATCCCATAGTTCCTGATGTATATAGGGGTCCTTTTGGAAATCCATTTGCATAATTTCTGAACTTGGTATGCTGATGATCTAGAGGAATAAAAAGGTTGGCTTTTGTAGTAGTCAAGGACAAAGCTAGATGCGTTTTGACCTCTGCTCTTGTTCTAGCTTTGATCTACTATCTGTTCTTATTTCTTGCTGCCTCTTCCACTTGTAAAATGCCTTTCACTTTCTGTCTAGGTTAAAGCTAAACTGAGTCCATGGCTTTACATTAAGAAGCTAAGCTCTGTAGCCTAAATGTAAATGAAGTAGTTTCCTTACTTGAACCCTTGCCACTTGTGTCTCTTCTAAAAAACTCTGCCATGTACCCTCTGATTGGGAGCTCCAGCCACCACAAACCCCTCAGATCATACTGTTTTGAATACATTTTCAAATCGTTACCATTCAAAGTTGTTTGGGTTTCTGTTTTAGGGTATAAAATCTAAAGATTGTAGTAGAACAAAACACCTTTTAAAAGAAATCTTGCTTCAGATCATCACAGAGAATTTTTAAAGCAAAACTGAAGCAAGTTTAACTTCTCCTTAGGCACTTTGAATCTAACAGATGTGGCTTCTCCTCTTTCCAAAACTCAAATTTCTCCCCAGGGCAAAAGCAGCCTTTTCTCACCTCTTGCTAGCTATTGTAAATGAGAGAAAAGCTGGTGCCTCCTCTCTCCTTTGCCCTCTGATTTCTCTTTGCATCAACTTTGCTCCTAAGCTCATACAGCATTTCCTCCCTTTCATATACTAGAGGGTTCTGGGGCTGGAGTTGGCAGGAGGGGGGACTCTTAAGATTTGCAAATCTGGAGCCTCTCTACCTTCTCAGTAATTAGAATTGCAAATGATAAAACCTTTATCCTTTCTATGGAAAAGAAGGTCATCTTCTTGAGCTGAAGTTCTACAAGAGTGGTTGATGTTGACTAGCAACTGAAATCAACTCAGCAATGAAGACTGTATTCTGAAGAGCAACTTATTACAAAGCTAAACGTGATTGTGCCAAACATATTAGGTGCCTATTTGGGATCATACTAGCCCTTTATCAAGTAACTGGAAAGTTTTCTTAAAGCCACAGTCTCATAGTTAGTAGGTAGATAAGTGGAAAAAAGAATTATAACAAGTATTTGTTATTGTCACTTAAATCTAATATCTACAATATTTTTTCCCTCATAAGTGCGGAAATTTTCCCAGTTTTCAAGCCTATTGTTATCACAGTTCTAAAGAATGTTCTTGCCAAAATGAATTTTATATTTCTAAATGTTGTCTCTTAACCCTTCCCTTAATGCTCAGTTTCTTGTGGGTATTAATCTGCCACATATAATGTTACTTTAGGAAGAAGAGGATGACTGCTAGGGATCCTAACAAGATGGTGACTCATGAACTCTACTGATTAGCTCAAAGTAGTCCAAGTTAAAGTCCTGTGGTTAAATGTTTAATGGTAAGAACTGAACATGTGTGGTGTAATTTTCCATCTGATTTCCTACTCAGTAATTATAAACACAGATGTAGTGTTTTGTTTTCCAACATTTTTTTTATTTGTAAAATGATATATAAATATATATGCATATATGTGCATTTGCTTACATAAATGTTATTTTATATATATATATATATATATATATATATATATATATATTTTTTTTAAAGGTGCTTAGATTACCTAGATATTACACAGAAATTACAGGGATTCCCATGTTCCCCACCTCCCACACCTCCCACAACATCCCACACAAACATCCTTCATCAATGTGGCACATCACCCGTAATGGATATACACATCCTGGGGCCTTGCCACCAAGCATAGACCACAGTTCACATCGTAGACCACACTCTCTCCCACACAGTTCTGCATTGTATATGCTGATGTAAAATAACTCCTCCCCCCATGGCTTCATTGTTGTCTGTGCATTGTTTGCTCTCAGTGTCTGCTCGTTGTATCCATTTGTTATCTGATTGTTGTGTCCGATCGTCTTCACGTCTTTTTTTAGGAGGCACCAGGTATCGAACCTGGTACCTCCCATGTGGGAGGTAGGTGCCCAACTGCTTGAGCCACATCTGCTCCCCTTGACATAGTGTTTTAAATGTCCAAATACTGAAAGTGCTAAATTGGAGGCAACTATTTCTAGATAATGGAATTTTTGAAAGTGATGTTCAGCCACACAGCTCTTTTGTATGTTCTTATTTTCTCTTGTGCACTATTCTGTATACATATCTATAAATTTATTTATTTTAGTAAACTTGAGTGATAGAAAAAAAACTCCCTTTGAGCACTGCCTTTGCTGCCTCCCATAAATTTTGGTGTTTTATGTTTTCATTTTCATTTGTCTCAACATATTTCCTAATTTCTCTTGTGATTTCTTCTTTGACCTATTGGTTATTTAATAATGTGTTGTTTAATTTCTACATGGAGGCATACCTTGGAGATCTTGTGGGTTTGGTTCCAGACCACTGCAATAAAGTGAATATCACAATAAAGCAAATCACAAATTTTTTGGTTTCCCAGTGCACATCAAAGTTATGTTTACACTATACTGTAGTCTATTAAATGTACAATAGCATTACATCTAAAATAACAATGGACATACCTTAATTAAAAATACTGTATGAAATAAAAAAAAAAAACTATAAAAAGAACAAAAAAAAATAATGTATGAGATAACAACCTACTGAATAAAATAATAGAACACAGGAATCCATAAGGCTATAACAAATAAATAGGAAGCAAAGCAAGACCTTCTTATGGTAGAAGTGCTTAGTACAGAGCATGACTCAGCATCCATACCTCACTGTCCATCTTAATCCTTTTTCTTGCATCAACTCAAGGCCATCATCTGTTCTTGACTGCCCACCTCATCCATGCCTCTCTTCTGAATCAGCTCCTCTGGCAGAAGGTTGGTGGCATCATGTCAACAGATAAAGGGCAATATTTCTGCAGTTTGCTGCTGGCCAGTCATCTAATTCCTAATGTACTAGGCTGAGCATCTACTTCATCTGCTGAGATGGATGTATACTAGTTATGTTGCTGTGTAATAAATTATCCAAAAACTTAGCATCTTAAAATGCCAAACGTTTATCTCACAGTTTCTAAGGGTTAGGAGTCTGCAATTGGTTTATATATGGTTCTGGTTCATGGTCTTTTATGTTGTTGCAATCAAGCTGTTAGCTGGGGCTTCAGAGTTTCAAGGCTTGACTGGGGCTGGAGAATCTGATTCCATGCTCACTCATGTGGTCATGACAGGTCTCTGCTACTTGCAAGTTGTTGGACTGAGGACCTCAGTTCCTTGCTGGCTGAGGTGCTGACAGCACAACTCCGTGATGAAAATGAGAGCCACTGAGTGTACAGTTTGAATAGATTGTCCATAGCATAGGATTGTATAACACAGGGAATCCCATGGTGGAAGATGGACTGTGGTTAATAGAACAAATATGAGAATGTTCTCTCATGAACTACAACAAATATATAATACTAATACAGGGTGCTAATAACTGGTGGGTTGGGGGAAAATACACCAAAAGTAATATATTGGCTATTGTTATTATTAATATTTTGATGATGCTCTTTCATAGTTTGTAAAAATGTTTCATGGCAATGAAAGTTGTTGGTAATGGAGTGTTGTATGGGAGCCCTGAATGATGATATGCATATTCATTTTGTAAGTTCACAACTTTCACTATACACTTATTGTTTATGTATGAATAATATACTTCAATAAAATCTTATTAAAAAATATTGTATGGCTAAAAAGTGCTAACCATCATCTGAGCTAGTGGAGGGTTTTGCCTTGATGTGGATGACTGCTGACTCATCAGGGTGGTGATTGCTGATGGTGGGGGTGGCTGTGACAATTCGTTAAAATAAGCCACCAATGAAATTTGCCACAATGATTGACTCCTCCTTTCATGAAAGATTTCTCTGTAACATGTGATGCTGTTTGATAGCATTTTACCCAGAGTAGAACTTCTTTCAAGATTGGAGTCAATCCTCTCAAACCCTGCCCCTGCTTTATTAACCAAGCATATGTAAAATTCTAAATCCTTTGTTGTTATTTCAACAACTGTATCTTCACAGGAGTACTTTGCCCGGATCCTCAGAAGAATCACAATCTATGGCAGCTATAGCCTTACAAAAATGTATTTCTTAAATAAGACCTGAAAGTCAAAATGACTCCTTGATCCATAGACTGCAGAATGGATGTTGTGTTAGGAGGCATGAAAACAACATGAATCTCATTGTGCATTTCCATTAGAGTTCTTGTGTGATGATATGCACTGTCAATAAGAAGTAATATTTTGAAAGCAATTTTTTATTCTGAGCATAGGTCTCAACAGTGGTCTTAAAATATTCAGCAAAGCGTGTTGTGAACAGATGTGCTTGTTCCATTTATAGAGCACTGGCAGAGAAGACTTAGCATAATTCTTAAGGGCCCTAGCATTTCTAGAATGGTAAATGAGCATTGGCTTCAACTTAAAGTGACCAGCGCATTGGCCGTTAACAAGAGAGTCAGCCTATCCTTTGGAGCTTTGAAGCCCGGCTTGGCTTCTCCACTCTAGATGTGAAAGTCCTAGATGGCATCTTCTTCCAATAGAAGGCTGTTTCTTCTACATTGGAAATCTATTGTTTAGTAGAGCCATCTTCATCAATGATCTTAGCTAGACCTTCTGGATAACCTGTTGCATCTACTATATCAGTATTTGCTGCTTCACCTTCTGCTTTTATACTATGGAGATAGCTTCTTTCCTTAAACCTCATGAACTAACTTCTGCTAGCTTCAAACTTTTCTCCTCCAGCTTCTTCATCTCTCTCAGCCTTAATCAAATTGAAGAGAGTTAGGGCCTTGTTCTGAATTAGGCTTTGGCTTAAGGGAATGTTATGGCTGCTTTGATCTTCTATTCAGACCACTAAAACTTTCTCCGTATCAGCAACAAGGCTGTTTTGCTTTCTTATCATTTGTCTCTTCACTGGAGTAGCATTTTTAATTCCCTTTGCAGTCACAATGTGATTGTTTGGTGCAAGAGACCTAGCCCTAGCTTTTGGGCTAGCTTGGCTTTTTATTATTATTATTTATTTATTTACACCCCCATCCCCTTTTGCACTCTCTGGCTCTCTGTGTCCATTCGCTTTTTGCTCTCTATGTCTGCCCATCCCCTCCCTAGGAGGCACCAGGAACTGAAAGCAGGACCTCCTATGTGGGAGAGAAACACCCAATCACCTGAGACACCTCAGCTACCTGCCTTGTGGAGTCTTCCATTGTCCCTCCTTTGTGTCTCCTTGTTGCATCATCTTGTTGCATCAGCTCACTGCACCTGCCCATCGTGCCAGCTTGCTGCCTTGCTCGTCTTCTCCAGGAGGCACCTGGAACCAAACCCGGGACCTCCCATGTGGCAGGTGGGAACCCAATCACTTGAGCCACATCCACCTCCTTAGCTTGGCTTTTGACCTGCCTTCCTCACTAAACTTATTTCTAGTTTTTGATTTAGTGAGAGATGTATGACTTCTTTTCACTTGAACACTTAGAGGCTATTGTAGGGTTATTAATTGGCCTAATTTCAATATTGTTGTGTCTCAGGAAATAAGGGGGCCTGAGGAGAGGGAGAGAGATGGCTTGTCAGTGGAGCAGTTAGAACACACATAACATTTATCCAATAAGTTCACTGTCTTATATGGGCATGGTTCATGGTTCCCCAAAACAATTACAATAGTAACATCAAAGATCACACAGATCACAGATTACCATAATAGATATAATAATAATGAAAAGTTTGAAATATTACCAGAATTACCAAAATGTGACACACTGTTGGAAAAATGGCACCAATGTACTTGCTTAAAACGGAGTTGCCACCAATCTTCAATTTGTAAAAAATGCAACATCTGCAAAGTGCAATACAAAAAAGCACAATAAAACAAGGTATGCCTTACTTGTAAATTTCCCAGGTTTCCTTTTGTTATTGATTTCTAGCTTATTCCATTGTGGTATGAGAAGACACTTTGTATGATTTTAGTATATTTAAATTTATTAAGATTTGATTTGTGGCTTATCATATCTATCCTGGAAAATGATCCATGTACACTTGAGAGAATATGCATTCTTATTGTTGGGTAAAGTGTTCTATATAACTCTGTTAGGTCTAATTGGTTAATAGGGTTGTTCAAGTCCTCTTTTTCCTTATTAATCTTCTGTTTAGAGGTTCTATCAATTATTGAATGTGGTATATTGAAGTCTCCAACTATTATTGTAGAACTACAAATTTCTTCCTTCAATTCTGTCAATGTTTGCCTCATATTTTGGGGCTCTGTTATTAGGTGCATGTATATTTATGATCATTTTATCTTTTTACTGGATTGAACCTTTTATCAATATATAGTAATCTTCTTTGTCTCTTGTAATCTCCTTTGACTTAAAGTCTATTTTGTCTGACAATAAAAATAGCCACTCTAGCTCTCTTATGATTAATCACTGTTTGTATGGAACATCTTTTACCCCCTTTTTATTTTCAATATCTCTGTGTTTTTGTAACTGAAGTGAGTCTCTTATAGGCTGCATATAAGATGGACCATGACTTTTCATTTAATCTGCCAACCTCTGCCTTTTAATAGGGGAGTTTTAATCCATTGCTGTTTAATAACTGAGAAGGACAGATTTACTTTTGTTGTTTAGCTATTTGTTTTCTGTATGTCTTATATGGCTTTTGTTCCTCAGTTTCTCCATTATTCCATTTTTTATGTGTGTGTTTAGTTACTTTTTTTGTAGTGTACCATTTTGAATCCCTTCATCTTTCCTTTCTCTATATTTTTTAGTTTTTTTTTCTTGGTGGTTACCTTTGTAATTACAATTAACATGTTAAACTAATAACAACCTAGTTAGACTACTACCAACCTAGTTTCAGCAGTACAGACTCTTTGCTTCTCTACACCTCTATCCCTCACCCTTTGTATTGTTATTGTCTCAGATTACATCTTTATACATTTCATGGCCATCAACATAGATTTTAATTATTATTGTACACATTTGTCTGTTAAGTCATATAGGAGGGGAAGAAGCAGTTACAAACCTGAAGTACAATAATATAGGATTTTATATTTAGATTATGTAGTTACCTTTACCAATGTTGTTTATTTCTTCTTACGGCTTCAATTTACTGTCTCATATCCTTTTATTGCAGCCTGAAGGATTCCCTTTCACATTTATTGTATGGCATGTCTTCCGGTAATGAACTTTTTCAGGGTTTGATTAACTATAACTGTCTTAATTTCTCCTTCCTTTATGAAAGATAATTTTTTCCCCTTTCTAATGATAAATATGCTGTTAGTCTTATTGGGGATGCCTTGTATGTGTCAAGTTGCTTCTCTCTTGCTGTTTTCAATATTCTCTGTCTTTGGATTTTGACAATTTAACTGTAATATAAACCTCTTAGAGTCTATCCTGCTTGGAGTTCATTGGATGTGTATATTCACATCTTTCATCAGATTTAGGAAGTTTTTGTCCATCATTTCTTCAAATGCTTTTTAGCCTCTCTCTTGTTCTCTTTTCCTTAGGGGTCTCCAATGATGCATATGTTGATACACTTGATGGTGTCTCATGGGTCCTTCAGACTCTGTTCATTTTCATCATTATTTTCCCTTCTGCTCCTCACACTGGATAACTTCAATTGTGTTATCTTCAAGTTCACTGATCTTTTCTTCTGTCTGTGCAAATGTGGTATTGAACTCCTCTAGTGAGGTTTTTTCAATTACTTATTTAGTTGTTTAGTTTGTAGTTCCAAAATTTGTTTGGAAGAAATAAAAAAGAATAAAAACAAAAATAAGCAAAATTTGTTTGGTTTATTTTTATAGTTTCCATCTTATTTTTTTCAGACAAAGTTTTCCTCATTTTCTTTGGTTCTTTGTACATGGATTACTTTGGCTCATTTTTTTTTTTTTTTTTTTTTTTTAAGATTTTATTTATTTATTCATTTATCCCCCCCCCTTGCTGCTTGTGCTCGCTGGGTCAGCTAACCATGCCGTGCGGGCGGGCTTGCCTTCACCGTGAGGCCCCGGGAACTGAACCCGGGGCCTCCCATATGGTAAACGGGAGCCCTACTGATTGAGCCACAGCCGCTTCCTACTTTGGCTCATTGAACATATTTAAAATAGCTGACTTAAAATCTTCGACTAATAGTACCAATGTATGAGTTTCCTCATGGATGGTTTCTGGCAAATTCTTTTTTTCCTGTGAATAGGACATACTTCCCTGTTTCTTTTTGTGTTTTGTAATTTTTTGTTGAAAAGAATAGGAAAAACTTTGTGTAAAGGGGGTATATGGGAATTTTGAACTTTCTGCACGACTTTTCTGTAAATCTAGAACTTCTCTAATAAAAAATATAGAAAAAAATTGGATATTACACAGCACTATTTTAGGGTTGGCCATCCCCACCACAGAAAATTTATCACTGGCAATCTTTACCTTCAAGCCCTAGTCTGTTGCCATTCTTACAGGCTCACCATCCCCTCTCTTTTTTTTTTTTTACTGTTCTAGGATCCCCACCACCCTCCCTGGCTGCCAGAGATAATTTCTGCTTCCTTATTACCCAAAGAAATTTAGCTCACTTTTTGCTTTAGCTTCCATACTATAAAAATTCCTAGACTAGAGAGTGGATGTGGCTCAAGCAGTTGAGTGATTCTTCCCAAATAGGAGGTCCCAGGTTCAGTTCCCAGTGCCTCCTAAAAACAAAGACAAACAACAAGCAATCAAATGAAAAGAAAAAAAAAAACCAACTCAGGGAAGCCTATGTGGCTCAGTGGTTGAGTGCTGATTTTCCACTTAGGAGGTCCTGGGTTCAATCCCCGGCCTCAGTACCTCAAAAACAAAGAAACACAAAAAAATTTCTTAGACCAGTCTGGCTCTAATCAAAGGCCCCAAAGAAAAGGGACATCTACCCTGAGGTAAGTTCTGCTGCTTTCAATGTTTTAGAAGTGGTTGCTGACATTGCTTTAAATAACATTTTTCCAGCTTCCTGTTATATGACTTATTTTGGCATTTCTCCTCTCATCTTTTATATTTTTGGTTTTTAATTACTCATTCCCAAGGCTTTTTGAGTTCAGAATGTCTACGCTAGTGGTTAAGGCTGACAGTGGATGGCTATACCTATATAGAGAAGGCAGAGGCTGAGGCTAGTTCTCTGGTAAAAGAGATACCAGCAATTCTTTCCTTTTCAGTTAAAGAAGTTCTTTATTGAAACATTTGACTTGAAACAGCATAATTAAATACTATATTGAAAGAATGAGATTAATTCATCTGTATAGCAAACACTTAAAGAAAGCAAACAGATACCTTCCCAACTAACATTTTATCAATTTGTTCCAATTCATAAACTTATTCACAGACTTAAATTAGACTGCTTTTTCGTTGTTGTTGTTGTTTTTTAATTTGCTCACTTCCTTAAAATGTAGGGTCAAAAACCTTCCTGGGAACTTTAAACCAACTTGGTATCAAAATGCCTTAAGTGGCTTCTTGGCCTTTGACTACTAGTTAACTTCCTATGAATAAGGAAGTTTGCCTCATTTTTCTTCTCACTTGATTTCATCCTCTGCCTTTACAGACCAAAAAAGAAAGTGACAATATTTGGAAACATCTGTGATGACAACATCTTTCTTTATCTTCCTTTCAATAAGAAAGCACTTTTCCATTTTCCAGGAAGGAATAAAGAAACCACAAATAGCTTTCTCTCACTTAATTGACCAAGAGATCACTGGCATTTAAATTTAAAAGTACAGTTTAATGATTAAATACATTAAAAAAAAATTCTTTTACCAATTGCTCTCATACAAACTGTGATAAGGTCCAAACTGTTTTCTGGTATAGTAAAATATAACTTAAAATTTTAACCAGAAAATAATAATTATTATTTTAAGTCTTTTAAGACAGGGGAGTCAGAAGGGAAAATTTCTGTTTGGCCAGTAGTACCCTAGGATTACGTTATGGAAAAGAGGGATTTGAATCATGTATAGGTGGGAGTCAGACAGATTGGGGGCAAAAGAGCATGAGCAAAGCTAAAGGCATAAATGAGCATGATATGTTTAGATGACCATAATAAGAATAGTTGTGATTGATTTGGAAAAAAGCTGGAATTAAAATTAGAGTGAAGCATGTATCAATCGATTAAACAATACCTGTATAGGAACCTCCTACATGCCAGGCACTGCTCCAGGCACTAAGGATGCAGTAGTGAACAGAACAAGGTTTCTGCAGTCAAGGAACTTACATTTGTGTGAGGCATGGGGAAGGCAAAGAGAAGAAAGAAAGAAATAAAATAATTTTAGATTGTAATGAAGCTTAAAAGAAAATGCAACAGGCTACAGCCACCAGAATTTTTAAATAGTGTACACTTCTAGGTAAAATTAGAGCAGGCATCTCTTATAGAGCTTCTTTTATTCTTGTCATTAATGTTTGCATTACTAATATTATCCTCAGTATGAATCCCTTAGCAGGAATCTTTAAAGCCATGTGCCCATTTTGTGAAGGTTAGTGCTATATCTTTTTTTTTTTTAAACAATTTATTGAAGTATATCATTCATACATGAACATATATAAACTATAAGTGTTCAGTAAACATCGTGAACTTACAAAACAAACATGCATAACATCATACATGGCTCCCACACATCACCCCACCACAAATACTTTGCATTGTTGTGAAACATTTGAAAGAGCATCGTCAAAGTATTACTACTAACTATAGTCTGTATCTTATTCCCCTATACTTTTTTTTTTTAAGGATTTATTTATTTATTTACTTTTATCCATTTTTACCCACCCCCTTCGTTTCTGCTGTTTTTGTGTCCATTCGCTGGGCAACTCTGTCTGTCTGTTTCCTGCCCTCTCTTCTCATCCTTCTCCTCCTGTCTTCACTAGTATTCAATCCTTGGAATCTCCAATGTGGGAGAGAGGCGTCCTACCGCCTGTGCCACCTTAGTTCCTGGTTTTCCAGCACATCTCATCTTGGCTTTCCCTTGTGTCACTCTCCTGTTATGTCATCTTGTTGCGTGGCTCACAGGGCCTGATGGTGCACCCATGCATGGGGCCTGGCGGCTCACCCACGTGTGGGGCCTGGGGGGCTCACCCGCAGGACCTGGTGGTGCACCCATGCACAGGGCCTGATGGTGAACCTGCTTGAGGCACCTGGCAGCACACCCACAGGTGAAGCCTCGGGGGCTCAACCGCTTGTGGGGCCTGATGGCATACCCACACATGGGGCCTGGTGGCCCACGTACCTTCTATATTTTTCTTTTTTTTAAATTTTTACTGGGAGATCCCAGGGATCGAACCCAGGTCCATCCATATGGGAGACAAATGCCCAATCATTTGAGCCACATCCGTCCCTGTGCTATATCTCTTAAGGTTGACCAAAGATACCTAGAGTTAGAGTCTTTTCCCATACAGGATGGTCATATACTAAATCAGGCTTAGTTTATCACTAGCATTCTAAAAACCAGACACATGCATGGTTTCTAATATAGCAAATGTTTAGCCTGCCCTGATTATCACAAAATCAGGACAGCCAGAATATTCACATAGTGCTATATCTTATAATCCTTAAGTCCACTTAACTATGCACACATAAATGGTAAACCATTGTTGCAATAAGCAGAAAGTGATTGACTGAGGGCACATGCCAACCCCTCCTACTTGTGGAAGTCTCACTTTTTCCTCAGGAAGTCAGCATGTGACATACGGCCACCTGACATGCATTGAGGGAAGATGCTAGTGTCAATTGCTGGGCTAAGATTTATAGTAAATTTTCAGTTCTTTCTTATTGTTTTAGACAAAAATATACATACTAAATATTTTCATTTCATCCACCCCATAAGGTGCACATATCCTACTATAATAGAGAGCCTGGGGATATGGTGGTTATTTTGCTAAGAGTGATAAAAGGAGACTCTGAGGTGATGTTTAAGTTGAAACTCAAATAATGAGGAAGGAACAGGAAAACAAAGAAGAATATCTGTCAGGGAAGCAGAGCCACAATGACTATTATAGGAATAAAGGATTTATTATAGGAATCAGGTGTTATACAACAAGGGAGGATCTGGAGACTTGAAAGTCTGAAAGAGAGAGACAGAAAGAATCACTGATCAGTCCATGGGAAACACTGGCATAGTTGGACAAATCAGATTTTATAAGAAATTTCAAGAAATCAAGCTTATCCAGCTGCCAAATTGAGGCTGCCAGGAGTCTATGGGAAGCTAATACTTCTGTGTAACTACTGCCTCTGTGGTCCATTGTTAAATATCTGGTGGAGGACTTGGGACCACTGCTGGTCAGGAGACCAGCAGTTGGGAAGATGAACTGGATGCAGAGGAGGAGAGCAAAGACAAACTGGGGTCCACTGAGTAACTCTGTGTCTGTGTGTCATTATATTTACTCAAGAGTAATGGCCTGTGCTTCACTTCTGCCTTTCAAATCTCACCAGAGTTCCTCTTTTAGCTAACTCTAATCCAGAACCACATAAGATAGGGGATTCTGGAGAACATAGTTCCTAGTTTAACCAATAAGGAACAGTATATACAGAAGCCCTGAGAAGGAAATGAGCTTGGTGTGCTCAAGAGGGGAGGGTGAAGCTTAATCAATGAGGGGGAACGGTGAGGGGGATAGGGAGACACAATCAGGTAGGGCTTGGTAGACCAAAATTTTTGACTTAATTCTAATTGTACAACTTTAAGCCAGGCAGTGGTATTTTATGAGTTAAGCTTTAAAAAGATAATTCTGGCTGTCATGTGGAGAATGGACAGTAGGGAGCAAGAGAAAAGTTGAGAAAAAGTGGCAGCAGGGAAAATAAGAGGCTATTGAGGTGGTCCAGGAAAGAGACAAGGGTGACCTGGACTAGGATAATAAAAATGTAGCTACTGAGACCTGGTTAGGCAGGCTTTTGGTTTTCATCTATACAACATCTTTTTCAGTCCCAGAAACATTTCTTTGTGTATGAGATGTGAATATCTTCTGTTGTAACTGGTGGGGTAGGGTTAGGACTAACATTGAGTACTTTCTATGCGTCCACATCTATGCTGGGCATGTTCCTCACAACAAGCCTGAATGAAGAAACTGAAGCACAGGGAGGATAAGCAGTGTATATGAACCAAGCTCACACAGCTAATAAGTGGTGAGCTTATTACCACTAACCCCAGTATCTCATAATCTAGAAACTTAGCTTTTCCTACAGCAACCTGCTGCCTCTCGGCGGCTTTTACCTGCCCAAACATCATACTTGCCTGCCCCAGCTATCTCAAGTGTAGAAGTCTGATGTTCTTTATCCAATTTCAACCCTCTTAGAGACCCCACACTGCATAATATCTCCAGCCCAAATTTCCTGGATTCTTAAATCACTTATCCGATGTTCAGTTCTCCTCAGTTCTTGAGGTTTTCTAATATTTAAACATATGTAATTTTAGAAGATGCAAAAGGGTTAGGACATTTTTTGATTCCTATATGTATATTTCATTGGGAATAGCATCATTCTTGAGAATTAGGAAATAAAGTGCATTCTACATAACTCTGATAAGTCAATGTTGTTATAAAGCAGTGTTGTCATATTTTCCATAGCAGGTTTTTTTTTTCCCCAAACAACCCTTTAGAGAGCTTCCATATCTTTATCTCAATTAATGCTACATCTTGTCTGGAAGGAAAGCTAAAAGGCAAATGAATACAGACATGTGAGAACTACTGTTAAACATGCAATAGTTGAGGAGCATGTTCAAGACAAAAAAAAAAAAAAAACACCTCAAGATTTGTTTTCTGATCAATGGTCTATTTATTGATAGTATTGTCTTTTAACAAAGAAAATATTTCAAAGTACAAGGTATATATGTCATTTCTTTGAACTTAATTATTTGCTTAGAAAGCACAGATGTATTTATACATGATGAATGATTATGTGTGTATATATATATTTATCATAGCTATTTAGTTAAAACATGTGGTCTTTGGTTATCATTTATACAATGTCTACTTTTCCTGTGAATTGTATGGTAACTGGGTTGCAGACTCTCCAATAATGGAACATTTAGATTTTTCAGGGTAGTTACACAAAAGGAGCTAAAGAATCTCATAACTAGATAAAGGGTTGCTTAGGTTAGCACTCAAAGTCATCTGCAGTGTGAGGAGTGACAAAATTTCAGAATGTGCAGAGGATAAATTCTGGCCAAAGACATCCTCTCCTACACAATTCACTGAACCCTTAGGGATTTCCAAGCCCTGCAGGGCTTAATTGGGTACCATCCATGCCTCTATCTAACAGGATTTGCTGCTCCCTCGAGTTCCTGGTATCTTACTGCCCCCTTTCTTCATGAGAGGTGGTGTGGAAATTGATAATCACAATACTTTACAAAGTCTGAAATGAGCTAAACTGACAGTGAAATTCATATTTGCCTAAAATGAATTTTCACAAGAATCTTGGTAACAATCTTCTCAGATCACAGGAAGCTGAGGCTTGTCAGGAATGGGATTGAAGGAATTTTTGTATTGGTTGGGGAAAGGCTAGACACTGGCTGATCTCCAAAGCCCCTTCCCGTGGAAAGATTCTATGATTTCATGTGTCCTGTATGTTGTAAGAAAACATCCCAGAAGATGCCCAAGTGTTTGAAACATGTGCTTCCTTTTGTTGGAGAGGCCAAGTTAACATCCTGTTATCACAGAATGAGGATATTTCATCACTCCCCGCCCCTGCAGTGAGAGTGGGCTGAAAATAATGAGCAAAAGAGGTTACTAGCGATTAGACAGTATGGAGCACCCAGTAAATAACCAGTCCTTGCTCTGAGGTGATGGGTCAGGTTGCCCTCTTCCCTTTAACAACTGCATTTAAGAAATTAATCAAAACCCATTTCCACTGTATAGTAGGCATTGTGGCAGATTCATGGAATATACAGCCCCTGTTCTCAAGGTGCTGACAATCTGCTTCGAAAGACAGAATAAACACATAAAAATTAACTAGATAACAATTAAGTGTTCACCCATGTGGTACTGAAAACAAGTAAAATAGGAGTTTTAAGATAATTCAAGTATCCAGAAAGGTTTTATTTAAGACTCAGCACCTGAGCTGAGCCTTGAAGACTGGATCAAGTGAGAATGAGTGGGGAAAAGAAGGCTCTCCTGTGGGATGTTGGGGAAAGGGTGAGAAAGGAGTAAATCCAGGAGAATGAGAGAGTATGAAATGTGTGGCGCAGAGGAGACAGACATTGAAATGTGGTACGAGGGTGAGGAACTGGCTTGACTGAAGCAAAGGCGAATAGTGAGAAATAAACTGGTCGGATGGAGTCACGTTATGGAGGACCTTGAAAGCCAGAGAGAAGGTGCTGAAAGACAAGCACAGGTGATCTCCTGTGGTAATCCCCCAGAAACAACCAGCATGGATATCCCAGATACACTGTGTTGGAAGCTTGTAGGCTGATTTAAATGCAGATGCTGACAGCCAGGCAGCTTGGCGAGGTCCTGCTCAATTCCAAGATGCCTGGTTCACTGGCATGCTGACAGGCTTGAGGCTTGCTGGCTACGCTTCCAAATGCTCTCTGGAGGCTATAGTTAGTGGCCCAAGAGCCTCGGGCTGCTCTCCCAGCAGCTGTTGTCTGTGGGATGTGGTTGTGTAAGCATTTGTCCAGGTGTGGGTGTTACTAAGATTGTGGTCTTAAGCACGGTAAAATTCAGTAGAAAAACAATGAAAACTATAGGCTCTAACAATTCTTAATATTTGGATTTTAAAGGCAATTTTCTAGCTTTAGTTAAAATTTCATAATAATGCTCTAACTTTTCTAGTCAAATCAACTTGCTTAGGTATTAAGAAACCTTCCCCTTTTGGAATTATTTCATTACCAAAAAAAAAAAAAAAAAAAAATTCAACACAGAATACTTGGTAAAGTGGCCTCTTAGGTAGTCTTCTTTTGTTGAGGATGTTGAGATTTTTTAACTTTTAGAAACTTCTTGATTTTTTGATGTTTTTTCCCTTTCTTTTGCTTTTTCTTTTGGCTGAACTGCAAGGAGAGGGAAAAAGCAGATAATCTTTCTTTCTTTCTTTTTTTTAAAACAATTTATTGAAGTATATTATTCATACATGAACATAAATAAACTATAAGTGTTCAGTAAACATTGTGAACTTACAAAACAAACATGCATAACATCATACAGGGCTCCCACACATCACCCCCCTCACAAACACCCTGCATTGTTGTGAAACATTTGTTAACAAATCATGAAAGAGCATCATCAAAGTATAATTACTAATAATAGTCAGTGTCTTCCTCCCCTATACACTTTTTAAAGGATTTTATTTATTTATTTATTTATTTATTTATTTACTTACTTACTTACTTACTTTTAGATAATGTTTCTTTATCTTACCATTTTCCTTCCTTATATCATGTTATTAATTTTCCTTCCTTATATTATATTTGGAATCGCCTGTCTTTCTTGATCCTCAAAACTGGTTTAAAGTTACTTCTCTCTCCAGGGGGCTTCTTTTGAGTCTCTCTACTTTGCTCCGAGAAGGAGGAAACAGCCTTTTAACATACTAGTCCTCCTGTGTTCCCTGGATTATTACTATCTCACCCCGACCCTGCTTACCACCCACCTGCCCCTATTACAACAGTTTGAGGTAGGTACAAATTATCATTTGTTCTTTCACATATGATGAGAACAAGGCTTAGAGAGGGTGCTTGCCCAAAGTTTCACAGCTAGTGTGTGGCAGAATGACTAGCTTGTCAGACTCCAGAATCCAAACCCCTAAACCACACACTCCATGGCCCTCTTCAAGCCCAACTCCTTAGCATATCATACAGGATTCTTCCCATGCTGGTCTGGTCTACTTTTCTACTTCGATCCCATCATTCCTTCCACACAAACTCCAGCCACATGAGCAGTGGCTCTCTGAACACAACAAGCTCTTGTTTGAACCTATACTTTTGTTCATTCTGTCCTTACCCTTTTGGTTACTACTTATCTTTCAAGACCCACATCAAATGTCACCTGATCCAAGAAGCCTTCCTTAACACTCACCCTGCATTTCAGGCGAAGTTCATTACTCCTTCCTTTGTAATCTTCAAGACTCTTGTACATATCTTTATTTTATATATCTCATATTATACCATAACTGTTAGCATATTTGTCTTTACTTGCTACAGAGCGAAGGAACCATATCTTATTACCTTTGTCTCCTCAGTGTCTGCCATTCAATTCAATACATATTTATTGTACTGAATAAGAAAGACAAGCTCCCCACCCTTATGGAACACATATTCTAGTGGGGAAGAGAGGCAAGTGATATGCAGGGATACAATTATACAACAATGTGGTGACATTATTCTAGGAATCAAACAGCACAATAATATGAATGAAAAATGTATCCTTAAAGGAGCTGCACAAATTCTTTGTCTTCCAAAGTTGATTTCTAAAAGAAAGAAAAATTCCTTTTTCACCAACCTGTTCCTCCCAGTCTTTCATCAATTTCTTCACATATGTTGAATCTGGATTTAGACATATTTGATCCCCATTCTTCATTGTAGCACTGCCAAGAAAATAGCAACGTGATTTTTTTTTCCCGTAAGCAATTGCTTCATCTCTCACTGAGAACTCAACCTCCCATCTAGAATGTATTTATATTATCACTATAAATATCTGAGACTTCCAGTCTTTCTCCTGCCTTGTTATTTTCTAAGTGGCTGCGTAGACAAATGAATTGCTAGTATAGCATATAAGCCTAAATTAAAAAATTCCAGCAGGTTAATACAATGGGAGAAACATATTAATATATTGTTCTATCCTGCTGGAAACTGTTATTTATATTCAAGTGAAGCAGATAGAAAAGTTGTCAATGTATCTATGTTTTGGCAGAAATAATGAAAATCAGCATGAATTCTGCCGATTTTTCCAATGAAAATGCTTAAAATACAATAAACTTGTTGAATTTTAAATATTACCTATAGCATAACTTCCAAAACTAATTTAAAGATTTTTATCTTTAATTCCTCTGTATGAACCGAGAATAAGAGTAGTCATTTTATAAATCATCCTTGATTTAGATATAAAAGTCTTAAAAATATATATATCCTTTAAACTAGCAATTCTATCTCTACGAAGGTAATAGGAAAAAATTGAAGATACAATATTGCTACAATAACAGATGATTTCAATAGGAAAAACTTGAAAATAACTTACATTTCTAACAATAGGAGGTTGGTCATATAAATTTTGTATTGTACATCCATATGATGGAACACAAGTTGGCCATTAAAATGATATTATTAGGGGAAAACGATATTATGAGAGAAGAGTTACTGACATAAGAAAATGTTTTAGGGGAATTGATGTGGCTCAAGCAGCTGAGCGCCTGCTTCCCACATGAGAGGTCCTGGGTTCAATCTCTGGCCCGTTACCTCAAAAAAAAAGTTTGAGTTGTTAATGTTAATGATAATATTAAATGAAAAGCTGATTATAAAACAATTTATAAAGTATGACTTTCTTTTGTATGTGTGTGTATATTTGGAAGATTTGGAAGGGGTTAACAGTATTTGTTCCTGATGGTAGGAGTATAAGTGGTTTTTACTTTATTCTTTTGGTTTATCTGTATTTATCATTTTTTACAATGAACATATATTACTTTGCAATATAACATTTGTAGTTTCTGATTTCTATCAGAAAAGTTCCTTGTTTTTTAGGAGAAGAAAAGAAAAGTGCACACCAGATTTGTACAGGGACTAATCATCTGACTTTTAAGTTGATAGATGAGTAAGTATTCCAAGGTTAATATTCACCCTAAATTTAATGTCCCTTCCAATTTGACACATGCATGATGGATGGGTTTTTACTTACATGATTTCAGTTTTCTCACAGGAAGGGCTTGGGACAAATTGTTTAAGATCTTTCAAAGATTGCCGGTGGATCATTGCTCGCCTAATGTCGATGCAGGAGCAGCGTCCATTCCTCATTATTGGAGTTCCTAACGGAAAGAGAAAAGGTAGAAGATATTGGCTTAAGGAAATGTCTTAATTTAGGCAATCCATTAAAATGATCCATTTGACTAAATAATAATTACTGCTATCATTTACTGAGTTTTGGCAAATCATCTCCACAAACTTTTTTTACCAGGAGGTCCCGGGGATCGAACCCAGGTCCCTCCATATGGGAGACGGACCCCCAACCATTTGAGCCACATCCGTCCCCCAATTTATTTTTATTTTTATTTTTTTTATTTTACTGGGAGGTCCTGGGGATCGAACCCAGGTCCCTCCATATGGGAGATGGACGCCCAACCACCCGAGCCACATCCGCCCTCCCCCCACAAACTTTTAAAGTAGGTATTATCTTCATTTTATAGATAAGAAAGGTAAGGTTCAGAAAGATTAAGTAAAGAACAAAGTTATACAGCTTTTAGAGGACTGGGTCAGAGTTTAGCTTAAGTGTCTCTGAGTCCAAAGATCTTGCTGTTTATTAACTAGCATAACTTACAACACTAGGAGAAAAAGAGACTTTCACAATATTTAATGAACACATATAACAGGTCAGACACAGAAACAAAGATACCTAAAGTGCAAATTCATGTGTGATATGCAAGCCACAGTTTTTCAAACAATTTCCAAAGCACTGATTACTCATTTATTCAGTATTCATGTCTGAACTTAGTGGAATGGAGTTGGTGTTGGTTTGAGCAGAAAGTTCTGCTTATAACCAATTATCACCACCATCCCCATACTCCCCTGACCCCACTGCCTCCCTTTTGTATAGTGCTTAATTTTTCAAAACCCTTTAAAATACATTATCTTCATTCCTTCATTCTTTTATTCATTCAACATCTACCTACTCAGTGCTTACTATATGCCACACATGGCGTGGTATGTAGAAAAGACTTAAGGCAAAACCTCCATTTTAAAGAGGAGGAAAGTTAAGTAATTTGCCCAAGTCAACAAAAGTAGCTATTAAATAGATTAGGGACACTCTCTTTCATTATTATATCCTCAAGCAATAACCACAGACATATTTATCAAGAAACAATATCAGGGTGATGAAATTAATTGAGGAGAAAAAGTCTTTAATATCATTACTCAGTTCAACAAACATTTACTGAACACTTATTACGTGCCAGGAATTCATACACATAGCCTGAGAAGACTTGTGTTTGACTTTGTAGATCCAAGTTATGAACTTTGGTTATTCGATCACATTACTAGGAAGCTTTTATGAATGCCTCACGTCACTTTCTGATGCATGCAGATCACTGAACTTTATCAGATGAACCAAGAGGCTTTTATAGTGATTCATATCTCTGACTTTACTAGCCTAATATAACTCAGAACCCCTTACCTTGAACTCCAGTCAGAACCTGGAAGATGATTCCCAAGAGGAGAGAAACACCACTTTTCTTCATAATGGTGGGGTGGAGGTCTACTGAATCACCCCTATATTGGATTTCAAGCCTGAGAAATTCTTTAGAGAATATGTTCCTGGGAATCATATTTATTTAGGAAATCCATTTCTCTCCTAAACTGTGATTGGCTGGTGTTTTAGCTTATCTAGCTAAACTGACCACAAACTTGATTGTTTTGGGGGAAACCCTACTCTCAGATCCAAGGGAATTTCTTCATGTTTTATTTCCATTTCATATAAATGGGTGGTTTATAGTAAGGGATGTGAAACCAGCATCATTGACAGCCTTTAGCACACTCACAGCTGCTTACCTGGATGAAAAATAGGTTATATAATGAATACAATAGTGTCATGCCACAAGAGTTGGAGATGTGGTTTCCAGATGGGAAATATTAAAATCCAGATCTTTCAGATCCTCTTAATATCTTTCTGCATAATATATAGCTACATTTATCTTTTCTTATATTGCCCACTCAACGACTTAAAGCATCATAATTTCCTCAGGGAGCAGGTCATTTTCTGATAGTGGTAAGTTCATTTTATTTTTATGTAATCACTGTTACAGTTTATTATTTTTAAGTGATTTTATTATTTAGAATAAGAATTTGGTGGCGTGTAACAGAGACCCCCCCCCTTGAAAATGCATGCTGTTGAATAAGGGGAGAACAGATATTAGCAGTTTCTGCTATGTGATGCATATTTTTGACCTGGTTTCTATGTGAATTACTAATGCTTAAATAGAAAAGTACAGAATTCATTTTTAAAGAAAACTTGTGGTGACTGTTGATGCAGCTTATTCATTTGATTTTCCTTAAGTTTGATAATGACTGTGGCCATGTATTTAGTGGAACTGGGTTCAGGTCCCAGCTTTGCTACTTAATGACTGTGTGCAAAATACTTCACTTCTGTGAGCCTCAGTTCTCTATATTATCTGAGAAAAATATTACCAATTTCACAGTTTATTTTTAGGATTAATGCATGGGAGCAATGCATTGATAATTGCAAAGCATTTAAATGGTTACATGGTTATTCTTTGTAGCAAAGAAAAGAGGACGCAAGCTTCTTAAGATAAAGACTACGGCCCAGTATAGTCTGTCCCTGACACTGTTCCAGCCCCTTCTTGCATAACTCTCTGTACGTAACAGCCTGCCTTCTCTCAGTTTCTCAAAGGGACATTGCACTGTTTTTGCTCCTGCAGTTTCCCTGCCCGGAATGCTGGGACTGCTCCTCACTCTACTCTACCCTATTGCCCCAGATTTCAGACACCTTGTATTTCGCCAGCACAAGCATCATTTCCCAGGGAAGACTTCCTTGATACCAAGGCCTGGTCAGGTCCCCCGCCATATGCTCTCATGGCACTACATGCCTCTCCTCACTGAGCTGTTACCCATGGCAATGTTAGATTTATCCCTGATTCTATCGTTAACACCTCCCTCCATCGCTACACCCATGAGGGTCCATTCAGAACACAGTGCTGAGCACAGTGCCTAGCATACAGTAAGTGATCAATAAAGATGTGTAGATTAGAGAGTGACCGAGACAGTGCACCAAAACCCTGTGCCTGGCTCGTGGGGCTGGCGGTTGGCCAAAGGCAGAGAAGCAGTACCCTCCCCGCAAGCTGAGGCGTGTGCATTGCGCATGCCCAGTGAACGGGCTTCCAGAACCTTCGGTGGGGAAGGTTGCAGCCGCTTCTCGAGGTGCTGCTGCGGCTGGGTGTCTACTGCCCGCGCAGATCCGGCTGGAGAGGAGAAACCCACCGGGGAAAGGTAGTGGTTGTGATCCTCGGCCTCTCCCCTTTCTGGTCCCTGGCCGGCCCAGAGGGCTCTGCTTCCTTGGGGGCCTTGCTTACCTGGGGCCTTGCAGGCGGGAGGCGGGAGCGAAGGGCCGTTTCCCAGGTTCCATACGAGGCATGGGTGACAGCACCAGGCAGGCGGGGTTAGGGCCCGCAGGGAATGATCCCCAGAAGGGCTTGATAACTGGGGTGAAAGCCTCAAGGCAAGTCTAGAGAGGAAATAGTTCGATAATGGGCTACCGTGGCTGATGCAGAGGCCCTTTGGCCCAGAGGAAGGAGGTGATGTGGTCAGTTAGGAGTCGCACAAGACCGGGTCTTATTTATTATCCAGGAGGAGCAAAATGTCTCTGGTAACAAGCAGAAGGGGAGGGTACCTCTGGATCTGTCCAGCTGAGTGTTGGAGCTTCCCTCCCATGCTGAGGCACCTCTGCTCAGGCTTGGCCCATAGAAATTAAATCTGGGGCAGTTAGTCTCAGTTTAGGCCTGTTCAGACACTTGTTTCCCAGGCCTCCTTTTGGAAAGTTGTTAAAAAGACTCTAAGAGAAAATAAGTTCCTGGCACGGCAGAGGAGGAAGAAAATCCCACTGATTTCGAGTTTATGGCTAGACAGGGCTTTTAGGAGAAACAGAAACCTGGTAAGAGCCTATTGCAGACATTTCTCACAGTCCCAGGAAAAGGAGCCAAGGGTTATGACTGTTGAAATCCATATATTATCCCAGTTTCCCTTTGGACCAGAGTTTTAAGCCCCTTTGCCTTAAAAAATTCCAGTTTTGTGTCCCAGGGGAACCAAATGCTGATGTGACCCCTAAGAACCTCGGGCCTGTTCTTAGTTTTCACATGTATCCCTGGACCTCTCCTTCCATCTTTTTGGTTATGGAGTCAGAGTGGTTTGTTTAATTATGTACAAAGTGTGAACTACTCTGTCATAGTGAAAGTAAAAGTCTTCATTTTACTCCTGAGAGGGAAGTTTCTCTCATAGTAAAACCCCCAGGCGTGTTTAAATTTTTTATAGTATGGATTTCCCCTTCTCTCTGCAGCTGTTGCTAGTGTTAAAAGACACTTACTTGAAAAAGGGTTTATTCTTGAAAGTCTCAGAAACCCCTACTTAGAAAGCTTGTTTTTCCTCTTTTTTCCCCATACAGGGGGTTATTCCTTCCTTCCAAAGTATTATAATTTATTAAACTGTCTGCAAGCAAATCAAAGTTGTGGGAGGTTTCATTGTCCTGTCTACATTTCAGGTAACTAAGAGAAAGGAACTCGTACTTGCTTCGCTGATCTTAATTACCTCCTAGTTTATATTTTCCATCTAAAGCGTAAGGACTGGGTTAAATCTATAAATAAACTATACTGAGAGGGAATGTCAGGACATCATTAAAAGGACAGCTGTGGCTAAATGCTGACAGTTAACACAACATTTTTGCTCTGTGACTTTTGGCAAGTCCGCTTATAGTCTGATGACACATAACCTGATCATTAAGAGGCTGCTGCCTAGTTTAAAGAAAAATTATCCTGAAAAGGGAGAAAAGATAAATAAGTAATTATTTGTGTTTAAAATATCCATATTTATTTAAAATAATTATTTAAAAATCGCTTTATCGAAGTAACTTTACAAGAAAAAAATCTACATTTTTAAAATGCTTGCTATTTACCATTCATTTAGTTGATTTGTCAACTATTATTATTCTAGATTCTGGGAGCACAAATAGGAATTATAATCTCTGCCCCTAGCTTGATGGGGGAAAGCAGCATATAAATTAACAATTACTATAGGAGAAGTGGTATGATAAAGGATTGTACAAAGTTATTGTAGGCATAGAGGAGTCAGCACCTTTGGCTGATCTGCTGGGAGGGTTCCCCAGAGGAGCTCTTTGAATTAGGTCTGGAAGGAAGAAGTTAGTTGGAATTTGTTATTAGAACAAGGTAGGGGAAAGGCATTTTGAGAAGGTATGAGAAATTATGCCAAATTTGGGAAATTGCAGGGGTGGTGGGAGATGAGGCTAGACATGTAGCAGAACCAGAGGATGAAGAGCCTTATAAATCCTTACGTGGAGACATTGAAGGATTTAACCCAGGGAGTTACATGCGGAGATTTACACACACACATACATGCCTGACCCTTGTCACTAAATAGTCTATTTTAATTAATCTTATTTTATATAAACGGTTCTTTTTATCTACATAGTTTGTTTATTCTCTGAATGCTGGGCATTTGAGTTGTTGCTAATATTACAGTAATAAAACAGTGCTATTATTATTTATTAAAAGATTTTACTCCCTATGAATTATTGCCAGCTGTGTATAAGTGTGGATGTAAGTTAATTGATCTCCAAATTAATATATTAACTCTCCCACCAAAATTTGTTAGTGGTTTTTCTCCATTATTTTGGTTCTCATAGTTTATCACACATGAAGTTTGGATATACTTTTGAACAACTTTTGAAAATTTTTATTCTGATAGTGTATTTATAAAGTTATTACCACATTGTTTTGATGATTGTAACTGTATAATTTATTTATTTTTTTTGCTCGTTGTCGCTCGCTGTTTTTTGCTCGTTGTCTGTCTGTGTTTTTTTCTTTAGGAGGCACCAGGAACCAAATCTGGGACTTCCCATGTGGGAGGTGGGCACTCAACTACTTGAGCCATATCCTCTTCCTGCTCGTTTTGGGTTTTTTCACTTGTTGTCTGCTCGTTGTTTGCTTGTTATTTTTGCTCAATGTCTGCTTGTTGTTTGTTTGTCGTCTTTAGGAGGCACTGGGAAACGAACCTGGGACCTCACACGTGGGAGGTGGGCACTCAACTGCTTGAGCCACATCCACTCCCCCTAACTTATTTTAAAAGACTTAGATGAAATAAATAAAAACAAAAACTAAAACTAAAAAAAAAGAGAAAAAAAAAAAACAAAAAAAGAAAAAGACTAGTGAAAGTATGATTTTATTTTAAAATGTTTCATCAAAATGCTTGCTGTTTATTTCCCATCAACAGTTTACTGTCAATTTGCCATGGCCTATAAAATATATTATCTGCTTTAAAACTGTATATTACAAGTATATCTTTGTTGTATTTAGATAACTTGTTTGTTTTTCAAATTTGTTTTATATATGTCCCATTACTTAAATACATTTTTATTTTCCATTTGTCTTCTGTCTTCTTTGTGTACTTACATATCTCTTTTACAAAAAAAGAGACTAGCTTTTCTTTAGTTTCTTTGATAGCTTGAGGAAAGATTTGTTTAAATATTTTCTTTTGCTTTATGGACTAAGTCAACTGCTTTGTCTTTTTTTTTTTTTTTTTTTCTCTTTCCTTTCTCGATTCCAGTGTCCTGAGAGCTCACTCTTCTCCTGTGATTACAGGCTTTATCTGATTGTATGCAACTGTACACTAACTGTCCACACTGATCCAGTTGTAACCTCTGGAGCTTTTGAGAGGCCTTTTACTACTACTTCAAGGACTACCCATTTTATTTGCAGATGTGACTCTAACCTTGTGTCTAGCCTTCTGGAGCCTGAAAAGACTCAATTCCTCCAACAAACTGTCTGAGGCCTGGTTAATATTCCTCTTGTCATCATGTGAAGTTCCTCTGGTCTTTTTGGTTGGCCAGCATGTCTTAAAGTGTAGTATAGGTCAGTGGTTCTTAAAGTTTTTGGTCTCATGACCCCTTTGTGAAAACACAAATAATATTTGGAAATAGTTTCAACTTCAGGGATCCCTTGGAAGGTGTCCCCAGACCACACTTTGAGGACCACTGTTATAAGGGACAGAGGTCAACAATGGACTTTCCTCTTGTGTAATGATATTGGATTAACGTGATCCAAAGTTTCAGTTGTGCTTTTTGCCTCCTTTGACTTTTTGTGGGCACATTGAGTCATTTAGTCTTACCTGGGAGAAAACAAGGATAAGGAACCACTAGTTTCAACCTGGGGGCGAAAGTTCTGCATTGTGTGCTCAGTGCAGAACTGTAGACTGGGCATGTCTCATGACTCAGGAAAATTCCTTTTATTTATTTTCCATAGTCAACTAACCATTTAAAAAGCATATATATATATACAAAAGAATTATGTAAATTATAAAATGCAATAATACAATGAAACCCTGCAAACACAGCAACAATCTAAGAACTAGACCCTTACCACAACTTTGCATCTATTTATGTATTCCTTCTATAGTCCATCATTCCTACCCTGCATTCTATTCCATTCCTATCCCAGGAAACCCGAATTTTGTAGTCATCATTTCCTTTCTTTTTATTTTGAAAAAATTTATCCTTGCTGTCTTTTTTGTGAGTTTTATCATGCTATAGAAGTACCCTGAGGCTTGTTTTTTCACCCACCATAGCGTTTCTTCATCCATGTTGTTGCATGGATGTCATTAATTTTCACTGCTTATATAATATTCATTTTTATAAATATACCACAATTATCTGTCCTCTTATTGATGAACATTTGAGTTCTCTCTTTTTTTTTTTTTTTTTTTTTTTTTTGCTACAAAGTAGTGTGCTGCTATGAACATTTTTGTGCATGTTCCTGGACTCATGAAAAAGTTTCTTAGGGGTATATACTTAGGCATAGAATTTGAATTGTTGGTCGTAAAGTATCAGAATGTGAAATTCTATAAGATAACAACAGATTGTTTTCCACACTGATTATTCCAATGTATGCTTCTACCAGCAATGTATAATAAGGCTCTCTTTTGAAATATCTCTCTCCAATATTTGGTGTTATCATATACATCTCTCCAATTTTGAGGGTCATCAGAATTGTCAATGTAGTAGGTATAATAGTTCACTATAGTTCTAAATCTGCATTTCCCTAATTACTAATGAGACTTAATATCTTTTTATATATTGTCCATGCGTTTCATCTCATGACCATTTTTTACTTTTGGGCTATTTGTGCTTTTTCAAAAGTTTATTTGTAAGAATTCTTTAATATTCTGCATACTAAGCCTTTGTTAACTTTATGAGTTGCAAAACTTCTCATTTATGCCTTCACTTTTCACTTTTTTAATGATGCATTTTGATGACCAGAAGTTATTAATGTAGCCTCATTAAGTTTTAGAATATTTGGTAAATAGGTCTTGAATATCACATACTATATTGTGTATTTAGAAAAAATTTTTGGCAGCTTTTATGAATATAATTTCTTTCTATTCCTATTATATTTTCTTACTGTATGCTTCTAATATGAGGAATATAATTGATGCTGTGGATGTTTTTTGTAATTTAAAAATATACAGTTAGTAGATAGAAAATAATCTCATAGTCAATGTTTGGTAATTTTTTAGATTACTTTTAAAAATGGATTTAACCTTGTCTTTGATAATACGTAAAATCATTTACCCTTTTACAGACTTTTTCATCTTTAAAAGAGACGTTTAGAAGAAAAATATTATCACCTTGAAAGATACTAGTACAAATATAAAAAATAAAAAAGTAAAACCAAAGCAAACCAAACAAAAAAAGATACTAGTACGTATTTATTAATTTGATTTGATAGCAATGTGAGCCTTATCTTGTTGACAGAAACTTTTAAAAAATATAAGTAGTATAGAGAAGGTGAGTGTAGTGCAGAACACTTTAAATATTTACTTTGTAGTACTCTCAGAAAGGTGGAAAACACATTTGTAAATACATGTCAGTAGAATTGGGATGACACACAAAGCTTGCTCATGTGTGTTAAGGTAAAAAATTATCCAAGATCAATTTCAGGAGGTTATCTTTGAGACCTGAATCAAAGTCAGATTCCAAGCTTTTGGGATCTTCTTTAAAATGAGAAATTTGGACCTCATCCTTTGCAATATATGCAACTTCATATTTGAAATAAGTAAAAATTTTGTTCCTTTTTCTTAGATATCTTTGTTCACAATGTAATAACCACTCCCTTCTAATCTCACTAGTTAATGGTGCCACAAGTAAGATCTAAATGGTGTTTTTTGGAAAATGCTCTGTTTTCTACCTTGCAGTGTCAAGAGGACCTGCAAGTCGTGAGATAGAGAAAATAGTGGATGTAATAAAAGTTAGCTTTGGGGAACTCATGGCCCCTATTTGTATTACACTATAGTAACCACAAAAATCAAACTTGATTTACAAATAAAACATATACTTCCTTTGAAACTGAAAATGCCTATTATGTTTATAGCAAACAAATGTTAATACACCATTATTAATAAAGCTTGCTCTAAAACCTTTTTCATTCTATCTTCTGAGAATCTCCACTAGCCAAGAAGATTGTATAAGATTTTATTCTCTGTAGTTTATTTTATAAATATAATAGTTACTGTTTTATTTACCAAATTATAAAATTGAATATGCATTTTCAAACTACATTCACCTCTCACCCCAAGATTCAAATATACATCTGGTAGGAATGATGGTAGTTCTCCCATTTGAAAATTGATCTCCAATATTCAAATTGTGTTATGATGTCTGACATTGTGGAATATTCTTTTAGGTTCTTGCTTAATTTCCTCCTCTGGTATTGTAGTATTTGTTACTTTATAGTTACTTACATGTCATTTATGAAACTTCATTTGCTGTTACTTAAAATTCAGATTTTTATTTTGAATGACTTAGCTAGATGTAGGCATGTCATTACCCATAATTCCATTTTTTAAAAAGAAATATATAATTCTAATTTAATTAAACATTTTTTTGGAGTACATGGAATTTTTGGTCTTTTCTATGTCCATCCACACTTTCTCACCAATCTAAATAATTGTTTTACTTAGTCCCAGAGGTATATTGAGCTAATTACTGAGGTCTCTATGCGTATATGGATCATGTGTGGCTGATATGCCAATTCTTTGATTTTGCTCTCTGGCCATGCTGAATTTCTGTATGC
The DNA here is from genome assembly GCA_026826555.1 of Tolypeutes matacus. Lineage (NCBI taxonomy): Eukaryota > Metazoa > Chordata > Mammalia > Cingulata > Chlamyphoridae > Tolypeutes > Tolypeutes matacus. The sequence goes on along the minus strand of JAKSZT010054466.1, from coordinate 7,010,968 downwards.
TCCTCAATGAGAGTTTCACTTAGAATTAAACTACTTTGAGCAGATAACTACTTCAGATTCCATTTCCTTTGTTAAATCTTTCCTGAATACACCACACGCCATTGTCATCTCTCCCTTTTCTGAATAATTCTTACACTTATTTTTAGCATTTATAATGGTGACTCTTACTCTACTTCCTTTAGCATTCCTTCTGTGTAATGATAGCATCAGTAAGAATAAGTAAGGCAACAGGGATCCACATACATTTATTTAAACTGACCACCAGTCATTAGGAGATTTAATTGTACTGCCATATGTGCTTATTAGAATCTCTTAATTGTAATCTAAGATTCCTTTGTGGGGTTATCCTTGCTTATTTTACACATGGTTTCCAAACTTCTCACTGTAACTTGTGCTAAGGTGGAGCAGCAGACCGTGTATTGTTCTGCCCCTTATTATGGTTTATTTTATTTATATTGGACTTTTATTAATAAAACATCATTAATAAGATGAGAGGTCCTATTACCTAGGCAATTTAGAGTGTTTCAGTTATGGTTTGTTCTCAATTTTATCCTTTATTCCATTTAATCAAATTATAACTTTGATCTCTGTTCATCTATTCTGATTGTAAGACTATGAGCATTCTTTAATTTCATCTTAAAAGAATTTCATCTTTTATTTTGCATCTGTACAGTGTCTTGGTGATATTCATATGTTCCCCTGATTTAACACATTATATTTCTTCTAACTATAATTAAGACCTCTATCTCTTCCAATAGATTTCCTTTTTGATTAACACTATCTTACAAATACCACTTCCCTGAAAGTTACTATATGCTACATTTTGTTAATGACCTTTGTTTATATTTGCACTTTGTTTTCTCAGCCAGATTCTAATAATTTTGAAGTCAGTTACCATACCTTAATTGTCTTTGTTTGCCCCACTGGGTCTTGAAGATAGTAGGTGCACTGTAAATATTTATTAAGTTGAATTTGATTGAATTGAGAATACTCCAGAAATCTTTACCTTTAATGTCCAAAATACAGTAATTTGAAGGAGGCCTTTACATTATAGCAAAAAGGCAAGTTTGTGCCCTGGGTCTAGAGGTTAAAAAAAGACTGTCATGGTCAGATAGTCTTTGAAATTCTAGAAATACCTTGGAAATAAGAGCCATTAATGTCTTCTCTAGGGCCCCAGATTTTTTAGGTCCTTGGTTTGTTAAAAAAAATCTACAAACTAGCCAAGTATCCAGTGTCATTTGTGTGTAAGATTATCCATATACACATACATTCATACACACACACATGCATACACATCCGAGATCTAAAACTCTAGGTTATTGGTGTCCCTATGGCCTACAGTGAATACTTTGTAAACTGATATAGTTTGTTCAAGGTCTGATATAAAATTAGAACAGACTCATTTTTCAGCCTTTTTGGTATTCTAGTTCCCTGTGAGAATCTGATAAAAGCTATGTATATGTACACATTTATATAACATTTTGCATATTATTTCAGGGAGATTGTTGAGCCTCAAAAGACATACATCCCAAAGTAAAAATCTGGCCTGTGTTTGATGGCATTGCATAAACTCTGTCCCTCCCTAAGCTCGGATTGTTGTCAAACTTTTTTCAACTACTCTTTTTTCTTTTATCTCCTTTCCTATTCTAAACTTTTATAACTAAGGGAGTTTCTCTCCAGCATCTGAGCCTAGGAAATGAGATGTCCTTGATATTCTTGCTCTAATTAGATTTGAGTATCCTGGGAAAATGTTGCAAAATGTGTAAACAACATGCATGACTCAATCACAAATGAAAATAAGGCAAGCTATTTTTTATTTTAAAAGAAGTGTCCCTTAAAATGAAACCCTGGGGGTATGGATTTCCCCTCCCCTTAACAGCTGTTGATGCTGTTTAAAACTCAGATTTGAAACATTTTCATTTTTGAAAATCATGTAAGTCATTGTTTAAAACTGAATTCTTTTCCCATGTAGGTGCTTGCATAGTCTAGTAAGCACTTTTCAGGTAGACATGTTGGACAGGTCATCCGTCATCCTGTGCCTTTCTGATGATTTAATGAAACTAACAAGCTCCTCTTTATTTCCAAGTTTACTTTCTCATAAGGCTTAAGAACTAGCAAAAGTCTTTGGGAAAATGCCCTGTATTTGAAGCAAACACAGATTACCATAGGAGTCTGGCTGTGGTAAATGTAGTTCATTTGTTCATTTAGTCAATAAGTATTGAGCACCTACCATGTGCTTTTGTAGGTACAGGAGATACAGTGGTAAAATAAGACTGGTGTCATCCCTGCTTTCATAGAGTTTTATGGAGAAAGAATAAATGGAGAAATAAATATATGATTACAGGTAGTAATAAGGGCTAGAAACAAAATTAAAGGACGATAAAGAGATTGGCAGTATGGAAATGGTGCTATTTTAATAGAGTAGTGAGGAAACCCCCTCTGAAAAGGTGACATTTGAGCAAAGACCTGAATAAAGTGAGAGTGTGAGCTACGGAAACCATGGGGATATGATTGCTTGTTTGTGAAGCAACAGGAGGCCCGGGTGGCTTGAGTATAGAGATGGGGGGCGGAGAATGGTAGGAATGAGGTGGGAGAATTATGTAGAGCTTTAGAATACGATGAAGGATTTTTGGATTGCATTTTAATGTTATGGGATGCTATTGGAAGGATGAGAGTAGGGAAGATTTATGTTTTAAAAATACATAAATTACATTTTTATGTGTAGAGGATAGACTATTAACAGGAAGGAAGCAAGAAGATTAAAAATGACAAATCCACTATATCTGGTGACCAGAGATATATCCATTAATAGTGCAGTGGTTTTTAAAACAAGTCATTAAATATTAGTCTAGTATGGAGAAAGAAGTTCTGGTACATATATTATTCTGCTTTCAGTTTAGATCTTTCTCAGACATGAATAATTTTATGAAGGTCACTGAGAACATAAATCCCAACCTGTTAAGATGAACATTTATAATCTGGTGACTGAAAAAATTGTTTCAGGTTGCTGAACCTTATTTCTGATTTTAAAAAGTAATAAATAGGGAAACGGATGTGGCTCAAGAGGTTCAGCGTCCATCTACCATATGGAGAGACCGGGGTTTGATCCCCGGTACCTCCCGGTAAAAAAAAAAAGTAATAAATATTATTTGTAGAAAAATTTGAAAATAAAGTAAAAAGAAAAAAACTAATTCCATTCACCCAGAAATAGTATAATAAAGAAAAGTAAAAATAAATATAAAAGAATCTATAATCCATTCACACAGAAATAGTATTTTAATGAACTCTTGACAGTTATTTCTCTAAGCAACATTTCTGAAAGATTGCTATTTCTCCGACTCTCTAGTAAAAAGATTGATGAGAAAACAGAGGCCCAGGCAAGCTTTAATGACTTGTTCAGAATCTTATGCTACACTTTTTTTTTTTTTTTTTTAAAGAATGTCTATCTAGACTTCACCCTCTCTGAGCTTGATTTCTATATGATTCTTGTTTTTTGGCTTATATTATTATTTTTAAAAACCTCATTCTTTAAAATTTTGATTTGTAGCAGAGATAGTACTTTCCCTACAGTTCCTACCCCTCATTGTGGTTAGGTAGGGCACAGTGACCTATATGAGACAATGTAATGTGGCCTAAGGCATTTAAGAGCTCATATGCCACGTTCATCCCTCTCTTTTTCTGTTACAGCAACCCTGGATTGAGAGAGAGAGAGAGAGAGAGACTATATTCCTGAGTTAGATAGAGGAGAGGCTCTGTCAACCTACCTAGATCTTTGTGTGAGCAAGAAAACTTTGGTTGTGTTAAGTCATTATTATTTTGGGGATTTTGTTATTATAGTGTAGTCTAGTAATATATATTGTTTTGTATATAACATTTATTTAACAAGTATGTTGCTGATGAATGACGTACCTACCATGGCATAGGAAGGCTTTCATGCTCTAATTCCCATTTATCTCTCCAGCATCATTTCCCACAATATCCATACATCTTAACTTTTTACTCACATTCTACCAGATTGAACACACACCACCCTGTCTCACACTTATGTGCCTTTGTGTATTCTTTTTCCTCTACTAGAATTAAATTTTTCTCCTTCAATCTGTTAGATACATATGCATCTTTCAGAATCGAGGTCAGACATCAATTTCTCAGTAAAGGCCTCCCTGATTTTCTCTATTTTCTGTGCACATTTAGAGTTTGTTTTTTTTTAAAACCACTATGTGGAATGGCTTATTTACTTTTATCTTTGTCTTTAATAGTGAATTATAAAAATCATGATTTAGTAATTCTTATAGCCTGGTATATAGTGGGCATAAATAAATTTTTGTTAAATGAATGCCTTGCCTTTTGACAGAGCAATTTAAACTTAACATTGGTTAAAGCTTTACTGAAAATTAGTTGGCTGCTAAGAATAAGATAGGTAGCCTTTGTATAGGTTTAAGGGGTCAGGAAGAAAAGGAAATAGAAACTTCCAACTTCACAATTTTACTGTGATCCAATTAAGGCTCCCATAATAATTGTCATATGCTGTATTTTTGTCATATACCAGAATATGATATCTCTCTTGTTCTTCCATTTTGCTATGTGAGATTGCTTACTATTTGTGAAACATATCACAATTGTTAACATTCTGTGTTTTTTGCTTCTTTGTTAGTTTTTTTAATCTTTTTAAAGTAAAATAGAGCGTGTGTTCAAAATAATGAAAGTATATAGGTATAGATTAAAGAGCAAGCTCCCATGTACCCATCACCCAAGTCAAAAACCAGAAACTTACTATAGTCCAGAAGCCCCGCTAAGTGCCCCTACTTGATTGCATTCCTTTCTCTCCTCAGAAGTAACCACCATCCTGAATTATCCTCTTGGTTTTTGTTTGTTTTCACCATGTCTTTATTCCTAAATAAAGTAAAACATTTGCCTCTTTTTAAAAAAAACCTTAAAAATACTGCATGCATTCTTCTGTGACATGGTTCTTTTGTACAAGATTGTTTTTGAGATTCACCCATGTTCATATGTGCAGTTGTACTTCATTTATTTTCACTGCCATATAATAGTCTATGGAATAATTATATCCCAAATTACTTATCCTTTCTATTTATGGACATTTGGACTGGTTCCAGTTTTTTTTTTTTTTTTTTTGCTATTAGGAATGATGTGTCTACAACATTCTCATACATGTCCTATGCAAGAATTTATTTATTGTATATACCTACCAGTAGAATTGCTAGGACACAGAGTATGTACCTGTTCAACTCTATAAGATAATGCCAAACTGTTTTCCAAAGTAGTCATGATTATTTTTTCTTCCATCAGTAGTTTCAGGGCGTTCTTCATTACTGTACATCCTTGCTGACACTTGATAATAGCCAACTTAAAAACTTTTGCCAATCTGGTGGTGTGAAATTGTGCATTTAAATGTGCAATGATTTAAATGTGCATTTCCCTGATTATTAAAAAAGTTGAACTTATTTGTTATTTTAGGGGCTTGTGCTTTTTTCTTCTGTGAAATTCCTGTTCACTTGTTTCATGTTTTCCAACTGGTTATGTCTGTTCCTTTTTTTATTCATAGGAGTTCTTTATATATTCTGCATACTAATAATTTAATTAAATGTATTGCACATATCTTCTTAGTCACAACTGGACATGAAGGTGAGGAAGAAGGAGGAGTATAGAATTATTCCCAGGTTTCTGGTTTGGGGAACTGAGTGGATGATGGTGCTAGGATATAGAAGAGGATAAACAGATCTGGAGAAAAGGTGAATTAATTTAGGATATTTTGGAGTTTGAATTTCTTATGAGATATCTAGATGCAGATGGTTTTTAGAAAGCTGGCTCTAGGAGTCCTGAAGCTTAGACCAAGCTCTAAGCCACATCAGTCCTGTAGTAATCCTGTATGATGGCCCTTCAGGAGATTATAGTTGGAAGGAGTATGGTTATTCTCAAACTCATTTGTCCTTTGACCATTCCAACTTTTACTCTAGGCCCCAGACAAATGACCCACAAGACATTTCATCTTAGTTAAATGACTTTATTACATTTTGGTTTCTCGACAGTCAGATAATCTTTTTTTTAATATTCTCAGAACACATCATTTTCACTTTGAAAACTATCCAGCACATATTTCTCATATTATTCATTATGTGTAGTACTTAATTATAAAAATTATTTCACAAAACACTGAAAAAGTATAAGAAACATACACATCTAAAATTCTACTACTTGGTGTACAGTCTTTCATTAAATAACATTTACACATACATTTCTAGACATTTTTTAGCTTCCTGTATGTATTTGGAAATATATGTATACAGCTAATGAAAGAATGTAGGCCCCTTGGGAGGATGATAGTAGAAGTCCGTGGAGTATTGTATTATCGCTTTGATTGCATACCTTTTCATTATTTAAGACTAAGAACTCTGTAAATCCAGAGGCTGACAGATCACTTAATAACCCCTAGCATATAGGAAAGTGGGAGAAGTATCAGTCGCAAGGCTAGGACTTGGCATATGCACTAAGAATATAGCACCTCAGAATAGCTTATGGTATAGTGCCAGGGCATAGTTACTACTTGAATAGCTCAGAATGATGGACCATCCACCTTCCTGCAGCAGTGGTAGCAGCTAATTTGGTGACTATTGTTGATCACCTTTTAGGCGAACTGCAAACCAGGGACCATTAGGGCTTAACATACACCCTTTTGTAGGGAAGTGATGGCAGAGGCAGCCTCTCTGATCCATTCTTGTCAGCAGTACAGTGATTATGCTTCTCTCTGGTTCCAAGGAGAGCTTTTAGACCTATAAGAAGAGAAATGGAGTGTAAACATGTGATAATCTTAACGCTGGTGTCAGTCTGGCTAGGAGCATACTGAGTTCACATATAACCCAAAGATCCTCAAGAGAAGGGTGTGGTGAGCTTTCCTGCTGCTACACCATCATCCTGGATTATTGGAGCTGCTTTTTAAAAGAAAAGCCTGAGGGAAATTTGGCAGTTTTTCTTGGATAGGTATAACTTTGCCCCAAGAATGAAGTGACCTACTGACACTTGTAGACAGATAATCAGAGTAACTTAAAGTGCTTACCACACAAGATGGCACTTGAGTATATAAATAAAAGGAGATAGAGGAGGGCATGGAGCTTACACACTTATAAGCCAGGGATCCCACAGCAAAACCCAGTGCAAGTATTTCTAACTTCCCAAGATTGCCATTTCCTAAAGAGCAGTTCTGCAAGCAATAGTAGACCTACCTTTCCTTGTTAATAGCTTTCAGTAAATTCCTGATGCTCTTAGACTCTGGATTCAGACATCTCTTCTCCCCAGTTTTTTTCATTGTGGCACTATAGAAGTAGGTGTGAAAAGTATTTAAAACAATGTTGGGTCAATAAAGCAAATGCAATCTACAGTTCTGATGTCATAAATTTAAGTTTGATATTAGCTGTTTACCTTTGCTATACATAAGTATTAGAATCAATGGACTCTACTGATCTTTCATGATCATCAGATAATATATGATTACAACCATAGAGGTGATCATCAGATGGGATTTTACTCACATAATCTCAACATGTGGGCAAGACAGACTTGCAGGAATCAGTTCAAGTTTTTCTAAGAACTTTGGATGAATAGGTCGTTCAGTAATCTTGATGCAAGTACAGCGTGCAGTTCTAGAAAGAGGTATTCCTATGGGAAAGAAATAGGTACATGAGGGCAGGTTAGTGCAGTGTTTCATTTTAGGCATTTAATCTGGTTTGGGTAGTACTTAACAGAACATATATGCCTGTGTCATTGCAGAGTCAATCTGTAAAGGAATGTATCCCATTAAAATATAGCTCTGAATGATTAATCAGTTGATGATCTGAAAGCATGCTATTGTAACTTTTTGATAATAAACTTACATACTTGAGCACACTTCATGTGGCTATTTAAACTGAGTTAACTTTTTAGGAGTCTACATCTCACCCTCTCTTCATTCCCTCACATTTTCTCTATCCTTCTTCTCCTTCCCCCTTCTGCCTTCCCTACCTTTCTCCTTATTGCTTTCTTTTATTCTACTTGCTTCTCTGACTTTAACCATTTATATAAACTCTGTAACCACAGGGAATCTCTGCTAATTTACCTCTTATTTATAGGCAGGCTGTGAAACTTTTACAAGCACACTTTCTGTATTTCTGAATATATACACAGTCCTATTTCTGACTTTACAAATTAAATATCTGTTGATGTTCCTTACCTTGAGTCCCACTCAGAGTCAGAAAGACAAGGCAGAAAATAAGAATAGCACTTTGGTCCATTGTGCTGAGACCGGAGGTTCCTGTACTGTAGGCTCGGACTGTGTGTGAACAGTGGAGGAGTGTCTCAGACAGCGTGGGGCTAGCATGCAGCATTTATTTGCAAAGGCACTTTCCCTCCTTAACTCTGATTGGATAATATTATCATTGACTCAACAAAAGCTGTGTGTGCTTTGGGGAAGGCCCATGTTAGAGAACTGAAAGTATTTATTGTGTATTTATTGTGGCTTCCTAATTATGGAATTTCCCTCCATTCTTTTGTTTCTCAACAAGCATGAGTTAGGTTTCACTTTCTAAGACATGAACAATTTCTTGAAAACCAGAACTTTATTGTACATATAAATAATATTTTATAATGGAACTCTGATTCTCATCTTCCATGTCCTGTAACTCTCAACCCTTAATTCAGAGTGCTAAATACAGTTTTTAAATGGTGTATGCCTTAACATTGTACTTTGCATCCATTTTGATTTGCTGCAGTAAGGCATGAAAAGGAATATCTTACATTTATTTACTTTATGGATTTCAGGCTTCAGCGGCGTTATATACTTTCTCATTTGAGCCTCACAATAACCTGTTAAGATAGGAAAGTTGCTACTATCTTCATTTTACAGATGGAAGAATAACGTTATTCTGGATGTTAGATGTTGTTGTACGTCACATAAAGGCTGTCATCCATGTATTGTACTATTATACTCTCTTCTCAACATTTATTTAAAAATTTTTGCAATTACTTCAGAGGCTAAGTACTTTCTTTTAAATACTTCAGTAATAGAATTTTTCATCCTTTGTCATTAATCTCACTTTTGGAAACAGCAATTCTATTTGATGATTAGGACAAGCACTCTCTTTGATCAAATACATGGTATTACTATAAAGAAATAAGGTTAGTCTTAGACATGGTAAAAGATTAAGGAACTGGAAACTTATGAAGAATTAAAAAAATGCTTTGATTATTCATAATATCATTAGGATAAGTGAATAGTTTCCAAACTAACTATTTTGATGGAAAACACTATTTATTTGGATATCTTATTTCTGATGTGTTAAGTATCATGTCTTACATCAGTCCTTGAATGAAAATATTATAAGGGATAGCATCCTGAATGGGTGAGAAAAGGATTCTTAGTTCTTTCAGAATTACTGGGAAAAAAATACCAAAAGATGTTTTCTGAGGAAATAAATTTAAAAGGGGCACATAACTGGGGACAGACCTTGGAAGAACTGTCTGAGACAGGAGAGAGACAAGCTGATTTAAGATGGGTACTTTAGTTTCCTAGGCAGTTCAAGCAAATACCATGGAGTAGGTTGGCTTAAACAATGGGAATTTATTAGCTTATGGGTTTTAGGTTAAAAGAAAGTCCAAATCAAGGCATCATCAAGGCGATGCTTTCTCCCCGAAGACTGTGATGTTCTGGGCTGGCTGCTGGCCATTGTTGGCTCCTTTGTCACATGGCAAGGCACATGGTGGCCTCTCTGTTCTCTTCTGGGTTCCATTAAATTTCAGCTTCTGGCTGTTCCCTATGGCTTTTTCTCTCTCTCTGATTTTCATTCTACTTATAAAGGACTCCAGTAATAGGATTAAGACCCATCGTGCCTGAAGTTGGTTACTCCTTAACTGAAGTAACCTCATCAAAAGATCCTACTTAAAATGGCTTCATACCCACACAAATGGATTAATTTGAAGAACATGTTTTTCTGAAGTACATACAACTTCAAACCACTGCAGTGGGGTACTGCTCCAAAAAGACTGTCAAAGTTAAAGCAAAAAAAAAAAGTCTTAGTTGTTGAGCTGGTATCAGTGATAACTGAAATTAGCATAATTTCATTCGGATAATTATAGGTTAGGCAGGCAATAGAAGTTCAAGAATACCCAAAAGATATATTGGTCTTTGATTATCTTCTTTGCAGGTGATTGACAATGGGGGATCAAAGGTGAAAAACTATTCTAGATGCATGTCACTTGGAAATGGGAAATCTGATGTAGGTACAACTTGGAACCCAGAGAAATAACTTTAAATAGTCAGCTAGGCTGCAACAATGTGGGGATAGGCCAGGAAAAGGCAGGAATTCTAGGACTGGGCTAGTGTACCTGGCAAGTACTGGCTCAAAACTTGTAATCACAGGCCAAGATAAAAGTCTGTATTTGCAAACTGGTATGTAAGACTTGGAACCTCAAATGCTCTTTCCATCAGAACAAGGAGTGAGTTGTTGCGTGGGACAGGCAGGAATTGCTGGAGTGCTGAATCACAGGACTGGAACAGAGGTAAGCCTTTAAGTGGGTAGGTCGGTGGACTTAACTGTGGGAAACTGGAAAGACAAAAGGAAGGGAAATGAGACAGGGTCTGATGTTAGAGCCCAGAGATCTTCACCCAGCAAAGATGCTTTGTTCCTGATGAAGTAAAGGCATGTGAGACATGGTGACATGGAATGACCCTCCCATAGCTGTTAGTGCAAAGTAAAATTTGGACTGTGAATAAAAATGCCAAAAATTTCTGGGGTACTGTCTGATACTATAGATGGAAGAGGCCCTAGATAGTACATAAAATTAAATAATCAAAAATATACATGGTGGAGGGACTTTATAACACAGTGAAACCTCATGTGAAATATGAATATGGGTAATACTGCATATATAAAACTGTTTTTACAAAATATAAATTCAAATAAACTAGAGAGATGGAAACAGAATAGCAGCTATGTATGGCAGGGGAAGCATAGAGAGATTGAGAGGTGATGAGTTTTTTTTTTGTTTTTTTTTTTGTTTTTTTAGTCTATTTTTTTTTTTTATTATTACTGGAATAATGAAAATGCTCTTATAATGATTGAAGTGATGAATGCACAACTATGTAATTATACCAGATACCATTGACTGTACACTTTGGATGGATTTATGCTTTATTAATATGTATCAATAAAACTGATTTGTTTAAAAAAATATACATGGTGGTCCCTCTGATCTTACTGCAAACACGTCCCTTGGGGAAGTCCCATGTTACAGATTGGAAGGTATTTATTTTGGCTTCCTAGTATGGAATTCTTCACCCATTTTTTTTGTCCAACCAATCACAGCTTGTGCGATTTCCAAAATATCTGTGCTCACCTACTCTACAGTTCATTGGACTCACCCAGGACAACTAACAAGGAGGTGATGATGGACAACGACCATCCCAAGGAATAGAGAGAGTCTGCAACTGCAAACAAGATAGTCCCATCCATCTGCCCCATGGGATCTAAGCCCCTATTAGAGGTGAAGTGGGCATCACCATCCCAGAATCCTCGGGTTTGGAGAATGAACGATGGACTAGAATAGACTTACTGATATTCTAGTATAGACTTATTGTGATTCTAGCAATGGAAGAACTTTTATCATTGATGTGGAGGCAGTGGCCACTGGAGGTTCTGAGGGGAGGTAGAGGGAAAAACAGGTGTAATATAGGGACATTTTTGTGACTTGGGAATTGTCCTGAATGACATTGCAATGACAGATATAAGCCATTATATAGCTTATCATGACTTAAAAAATTGTGTGGGGGAGAGTGTAAACTACAATATAAACTATAATCCATACTGAGTGGCAATGCTCCAAAATGTGTTGACCAATTTTAACAAATGTACCACACTAATGAAGAATGTTGTTAATGTGGGGAAGTGTGGGAGGGGTTGGGAGTGGGGAATATGGGAATCCTCTATATTTTTTTTGTAACATTTAGGTAATCTAAGTATCTTTCAAAAAAATAAAAAATGATATTAAAAAAAAAAGTCTGTGCTGTCTCAACTGTATGAAGAAAGCAGTGACCTGCATATGGATGTGATGCCAGGTGAGAGCAGCCTTCTGCAGATGGAGGTAGACAGTGGGAGCTGGAAACCATTCCCAAACTCATCTGGCAACGGGACCTCCACAGCACGAGGAGAAGAAGGCCCAGCCAATGGCAGAGCCAGAGGGCAAATGCCCCAACCCTAAGCAGCACCCAGGCCAGTCTTCACTATTAAGTATGATGTTAGCTGAGGGTTTTTCATATATGCCCTTTATCATGTTGTGGAAATTTCCCTCTGTTCCTATTTTTCAAACTGCTTTCATAAGAAAGGATGCTGAATTTTGTCAAATACCTTTTGTGCATCAATTGAGATAATGCGGTTTTCCCTCTTCATTTTGTTAATATGCATTACATTAATTGATTTTCTTTTGTGGAAGCACCCTTGAATAAAGCAAACATTGGGTCATAAAACCAGTATGTAGACTGCAGGACTTTGAGGAAGATGGAGATTTGAGGTGGAGGTATCACTTCTTTCCCAGAAAAAAATAGCTAGAGGACAGGTGGAGACTGGATGGCTGCTCTGGGGCCAGGACACCAGGAAAAGGTGAGACACCACCCAGAAGAGAGAGGGGTGATGGAAAGGAGTTTCAGCTGGCTGAAAGATCTTGTGAGTAGAGCTGCAAAAGCAGCAGCAGGTGCCCTTCCCCCCACCTACTGAGCAAATAGCAGTCTGAGGACCGCAGCAGCTGTGGACTGCAGTGGCTGTGGACTGCAGTGGCTGCAGACTGGGGGTTGCAGGGGTCCTCTTCCCCAAGAAAGGGGAGAGGAAGAGACACAGCCTATAGCAAATACAGATTACGGCCAATGAACTTGGTCTGCTGCATTGGAGGGGTCACACACTTCGAGATAAGGTGGGGCTGCAACATTGTCCTGAGAGCTGAAATTAGAGCAGATATAAAAGAAATTTAGAACAACAACAACAACAAAAAACAGAAAATCAGCAAAAACTAAAATGTTTTTGACAAACCTTCAGCTAAACTAACAAAAAAAGAGAAAATGCAAATAAGATTGAAAATGAAAGGGGGGCAGTTATGACTGACCTCACAGAAAAAAAAAAAAATGATAGAGGATATTATGAGAAACTGTATGCCAACAAACTAGACAACCTAGATGAAATGGACAAATTCCTAGAAATGCGCAATCTACATTGACTCTACAAGAAATAACAGGAACTCAACAAACCACATTTAAAGAGATTGAACCAGTCATCAAAATCCTCCAATGAAGACAAGTCCAGGACCAGATGGCTTCACAGGTGAATTCTACCAAACATTTTGAGAAGAATTAATACCAATCCTCTTTAAACTCTTCCAAAAATTTGAAAAGGAGGGAAAATTACTCAAAATTTTATGAAGCCAACATACCAAAGCCAGATAAAGATACTGCAAGAAAAGAAAATTACAGACCAATTTCCCCAATAAACATGCAAAAATTCTCAACAAATCGAATCCAACAGCATATTTAAAGAATTATACATCACTGTCAAGTGGGTTGGTATGCAAGGGTGGTTCCACCTAAGAAAATCAATGAAAGTAATGCAGCACATTAGCAAATCCTAGGGAAAAATCACATAATCATCTTGATTGATGCAGAAAAGTCATTTGACAAAATCCAGCATCCTTTCTTGATAAAAACCCTTCAAAAGATAGATATAGAAAGAAAGATCCTCAACATAATAAATGGCATATATGAAAATCTTGCAACCAACATTGTATTTAATGGGGAGAGGTTGAAAGCGTTCCCTCTGAGATCAGGTACAAGACAAGGATGTCCACTGTCACCAGTGTTATTCAACAGTGTGCTAGAATTTCTGCTAGAGCAGTTAGGTAAGAAAAAGATAAAAGTCATCCAAATTGAAAAAGAGGAAGTAAAACTCTCACTATGATTCACAGATGACATTATCCTATATTTAGAAAGCCCTGAGAACATCTACAACAAAGCTATTTGAGCTAATAAATGAGTTCAGCAAAGTGGCATGATACAAGATCAACACGCCAAAATCTGTAGCATTTCTATACAATAGTAATGAGCAAGCTGAGGAGGAAATCAAGATAAAAATTCCACTTAAAATAGCAACAAAAAGGCTCAAATATCTAGGAACTCATTTGACCAGGAATGTAAAGGATCTTTATTTAAAAAACTCCAAAACATTGCTAAAAGAAATCAAAGAAGACCTAAGCAATTGAAAGGACAGTCCATGTTCATGGATTGGAAGACTGAACATCGTGAAGATGACAATTCTACCCAAATTGATTTATAGATTCAATGCAATACCAATCAAAATTCCAACAGCCTACTCTGCAGAAACAGAAAAGGCAGTTACCAAATTTATTTGGAAGGGAAAGGGTTCTCAAATAGCCAAAAACATCCTAAAAAAGAAGAGTGAAGTTGGAGGACTCATACTTCCTGACCTTGAAGTGTATTTTAAAGCGACAGTGCTCAAAACAGCATGGTATTGGCATAAAGATATACACATTTTTTTTTTTTTTTAAAGATTTTATTTATTTATTCATTTATCCCCCCCTTGCTGCTTGTGCTCGCTGGGTCAGCTAACCACGCCATGCGGGCGGGCTTGCCTTCACCAGGAGGCCCCGGGAACTGAATCCGGGGCCTCCCATATGGTAAACGGGAGCCCTACTGATTGAGCCACAGCCGCTTCCCAAGATATACACATTGATCAACTCAAATTCAGAGGTCAGAAATAGACCCTCACCTCCAAGGTCAACTGATTTTCGATAAGCCTATCAAGTCTCACTTTTCTGGGACAGAACAGTCTCTTCAATAAATGGTGCTGAGAGAACTGTATATCCATGTCCAAAAGAATAAAAGAGGACCCCCTATCTAACTCCCTATACAAGAATCAACCCAAAATGAATCAAAGACCTAAATATAAAAGCCAGAACCATAAAACTAGAAGAGAATGTAGGGAAACATCTTACAAGACCTTGTAGTAGGTGGGAGTCTCTTAAAACTTCTACCCAAAGCATGAACAACAAAATTGCCCCAGAAATTTCTTCTTTGGCCTACTGGTTGTTTAAGAGTGTGGTGTTTAACTTCCATATATTAATTTTCCAATTCTCCACCTGTTAACTGATTTCCAGCTTAATTTCATTATGGTCAGAGAAAGTGCTTTGTATATTTTCAGTCTTTGTTAATTTATTGAGACTTGTTTTGTGGCCCAACATGTGGTCAGTCCTTTAGATTGATCCTTGCACACTTAAGAAAAATGTACATCCTGCTGTTTTGGTGTGCAGTGTTCTGTATGTGTCTCTTAGGTGTAGTTCATTTATCGTATTGTTCAAGTTCTCTGTTTCTTTAACAGATCCTCTGTCTAGATGTTCTATCAATTGATCAAAGTGGTCTGTTGAAGTCTCCAACTGTTATTGTTGAAACTTCTGTTTCTCCCTTCAGTTTTGCCAGTGTTTACCTCATGTATTTTTGGGGCACCATAGTTAGGTGCATAAATATTTATGATTGTTATTTCTCCTTGGTGGATTGCCCCTTTTATTAGTAGATAGAGTCCTTCTCTGTCTCTTATAACAGTTTTGCATTTAAAGTCTATTTTGTCCTATCTTGGTATAGCTACCCCAGCTCGTTTTTTCCCCCACAATCTTTTACTTTCAAGCTATTTGTTTCTTTGGGTCTAAGTTGAGTCTCTCATAAATAGCATATAGTTGGATTATATTCTTTTTTATCCATTCCGCCAATCTGTGTCTTTTGATTGAGTAGTGTAATCCATTAACATTCAGTGTTATTACTCCAAAGACAGGACTTACTTCAGCCTTTTTATCCTTAATACATCATATGTTTTTCTTTTGTCTTTCTTTTTACTCTTTTAATTATCCTTACTGTTAATCTTATTTCTTCACACTACTCCAGGCCACTCTGTCCTGTCTTTTCCTTTCAACCTGCAGAACTCCTGTTAATAATTCTTGTAGGGCAGATCTCTTATTGATGAACTCTCTCAGTTTCTGTTTAGTTGTGAATATTTTAAACTCTTTTTCATTTTTGAAGGACAGTTTTTTCATATAAAAATTTTTTGGCTGTCAGTTTTTCTCTTTTCAGTACCTTAAATATATCATATTACTGCCTTTTTTTTTTTTAACAAAGTAATATGATTTTATTCACAACCACATGTACCTTTTTTCACATTTTACACACACAGAAGGTGGACTAATTCTAAACCAAATATCAGTAATGCATTTTAAATAAGAACATATTGCTGAAAAATAAATTAAATGTACTACATAATAGTGCAGACAGAAAGTGCAGCTAGCAATTTAATACATGAAAACAATGCTGAATCAGTGGTGTTTGGAGACTGTTTGATTACATAAGTAATACATTATTTTCCCATTTTTTTTGTCAGTCTTGGAGCACTACCCACCATAAGCAGATTAGAAATTGGCACTTAGTCTAATTTTGTAT
Source organism: Tolypeutes matacus (assembly GCA_026826555.1). NCBI lineage: Eukaryota > Metazoa > Chordata > Mammalia > Cingulata > Chlamyphoridae > Tolypeutes > Tolypeutes matacus. The sequence continues at coordinate 6,994,440 of JAKSZT010054466.1, read as the reverse complement.
ACTGTGTATGTGATGTATCACTTTGCTGCTTTTGGAATTCTCTCTTTATCTTTGGTATTTGACATTCTGATTAGTATGTGTCTTGTAGAAGGTTTATTAGGACTTATTCTGTTTGTAGTAAGTTGCTTTTCTTGGACATGCATATTTATGTCTTTCATAAGAATTGGGAAATTTTCTGCCATTTTTTCCCTCAAATAGACTTTATGTCTTTAGCCATATTTTCCTTCATCTCCTTGGATTGATTAGGAATTTGTTTGAACTTCTTTGATGAATTGTTCTAAATTCTGTGTCTCCTCTGTAGTTTTAATTTGTTGCCTTGACTGGGCCATATCTTCCTGTTTCTTAGTATGGCTTGTAATTTCTTGCTGATGTCTAGGTATCTGATTATCTTGATGGGTTTACTCTGAAGGTCAGTTTCTCCCTAAACTAGGGATTTATTGTTGATGGCTTTGTGTTAAAACTCTTCTTTGATGCTTAGTTTGCCTTCTTGTCATCCTTTAGAATAGCCTGTGTTTTATTGTTCAGATTTTTCCAGCTCTTCATCTGATTCTTGCCCTGCATATACTGTATAATTTTTAAGGTTGCACTTTTTGTGCACTTGTTTCACCTCCAGGATTAAGATTCCTTTCCTCTGTTCCTTCTCCATCTATCTTGATCTGCTCTGTTTGTTTTTGTTTTTTCTCTTTTTTTACACTCTGTTCATTGTGTGTAGCTACTTTTGCCTGGAGGGCAAATTCTGGGAGAAGGGCCACCTCAAGGAGGACTTGCCCAAATCAGTATTTCTGAGCTAAAACAGTGCCAGAGACCCATAAAAGTGGCACAGACCAGCTCCAAACTGCCCTGGGAAGGGGATTAGAAAGGGCACCAAAGCCCTCCTTGATGGCTTCCCAAGCTGAGCTTTCCTGGCCTGCCCAGAAAATGAAGCCCCCCTTTGCTGTGTGAGAAAGCACTGTATCTTTAAATCTGTACACCCTCTGCCTCTTTCCTGGGTGGAGTTGAAACAATGGCTGCTGCTTCCTTAGTCTAGGGGAGGTTGAAACAATAGCTTATAACTGGGACCCACAATTCAAATTTGCTAATCAATTGGCATGATCAGTGATCAGCCATGCCCATCCCTGTTCTTGAGGAAGAGGATTACTATGCCCCCGTCTGTCACCAGCAAGCCAACCAGGGACTGGCTCTCACGGTGGCCTGGCGCAAGAGTAGGGGATGGACACTGGCAACTATGGTATGGAGAGACCAACTCACTGTTCTCTACTGTAGTTCATCAGTCTCTACCTCCCACTCTTCCCCAGATGCTGTACTGTGCTCTTCTGGCCTCTGGAGTTTCAGAATAGTTGTTTCAGACAGTTCCTCCCTGTTTAATAGCTGCCTTACTGGAAGGACTGATTGGAGTTCCCTATTCCCTCATCTTCCCACAGTCCTAATCTGATGAGTTGGCTTTTATTGAAGAGCTTTTCCACTTACAGTTGTTCGTCTTACTGAAGAACTCGACTGTGATGACATTATTGATAGAAAGTAGTTATATGCTATTAAAAGTTACATTCCATTATCTTTTAGGTAAATTTCAAATAGTTCCATGCCAATGGAAAGTTTGATCTTCAAAAAGAAGTTTTTGTTTTGAAGAATAGAAGAGAATAGTAGAACTGTGACTGGGAAATTATGAAAAAGGAAGAGAATAGTTTAAAAAAAGGCGGGGGGGAATCTTAGGACTGTTGAAACTTGTTTTCAAGAATGTCATGAAACGTCTATGCCTTTGATTTTGCTATTGATCCAGATTATTTTTCTTGCATTGGTGGAAATAGATCTTTCATATTTGTGTCACTGTTACAGATGGTTTTGTAAGAGTAATTCATGATAAAGACAAACTACCAATAAAAAGCCCACTAATATTAACTATATAATGAGAAAAAAAAAAAGTAAAATGTCCAACTTAGGACACAAGATGTCATTGAGTTATTTGGACTGGAAGCGTATTGAGAAAACTTTGAAAATTCCAGCTTTGTGATCTTTTCAAGCCATATTTTTTAAAGGCTAAATTATTAGTGTAAGATAGAGTTTTCTTCAGTATCTCAAAAGGATGAGGAAACCCCAAAAGAAATATGTATCACATGTGCTATATTTTAAAATGTGTTTCCAAGAGCTTTGTACATGTATCTTGATCATTTAGAAAGCAGCTATGAACTTTTAAAAGTCAAAAATTAATGTGTCCTTAATAAAAAACCTCAACTGTAGATATTAAAATATATATGAAAGTACAAAGAAAACCAACTATTTCCAGCACCCTTATACTAGGAAAAATTTGTTTTATGCCCCCTCTATTTTTTCATTTAACTTGACAGGTGAAAGACTTTATTTGAATGTTATAAGAACTATTAGTGAAAATTGTCAAGTAAAAGGAAAGCCGTTTGAGCCAGTTTGAAGTTCTTTTAGGAATCCAAAAACGAGGAAGATTATGTTTTTGAATAAATCCATTCCTGTGGGTGTGAGACCCTTTTGATTGGACTACGTCAGTGAGATGTGACTCAGTTTGGGTCTCCGCCCTCTTTCTGTGTCTGATATAAATGGAAACACACACATAGAGAGATAGAGGAAAAGGAAGCTGCCATACTGATCCTGCCATGTGAGAGAGAGAGGACTGCAGGAAAACAGAGAAGCCCCAAGGGCTGAGAGAGGTCCTGGAGTCTGGAATCAGGAGAGTACAGAGGCACAGAAAGAGGTCCCCAATGGGCTGGGCCTAAGGAGCAGCTCAAGGCTCAGGAGACAAGCCCTGCCATATATATGCCTGATAGCTTTGCATCAGCAGCCCTTTGGCAAACTTAAGATGCTGTTCATGTTGAACTAAAAAAAGACTTTATGAATAATTTTGCTATCAACATTTAAAGGTTTTAAATCTACCCAGAAATCTACCTCAGTATCTGATATTTCCCTCTGTCTCCTCCACTCCTTAAGCTTGTTATTTGTTAAGCACTAGCATTTGAGGTAACAAAATTTCTTGTTCTGTGTAGGAAACAAAAAATACCCATAGTGGTAGTTTTACTTTTCTTATATTCTAGGTTCTCAGATAAGATGTTGTCTGTAGAGGGAAAGTAAAGAGGAAAGTTGAGGCAGACACCTGTTACTGGACTAAAAGTCTGTTATTTAGGGAGAAAATGTTTCTTATTTATTTAATTTTTATTTTAAAAATATGTTCATAGCATTAATTATATGCCAGACGTTGCTTGAAGTGCTTCATGAATATTGACTCATTTTATCCTTATAACATTCCAGGGATATTATCATCTATGTTTTATAAATGAGAAAACTGGGGTCAAGAGAGGATAGTAACTTGCCTGGTGTCACATAGTACATGACAAAGCCAGGATTTTGACCCAGGCATTTTAGCTCCAGAGTCTATGGTTTCAGCCACTTTGCTGTCTTGCTTTTCCAGAGAGAACGTTAGTCTTGAGTTGGATTTCTGACTTCCATGCCATCTGTCTAATAGGATGAAGCCATCTTTGAGGTTATTTTGGTATCTCAGTAATTAAATACCTAAAAGAGGTTTAAGACAGGTCTGCTATATACTGAATTTCACACTAAAATGAAAAATGCTGTGATATGTGTATAATTGTGCATATGTGTTACCCAATAAATTATCACATAAATTCACATTTATTATTCATTTATATTATTTTTAAAAAGTAGTATTCTTGCTTAAAACAGACCATGTTTGGTTGGATTTTGTTAAGAGATTATAGTGAGCATTTCATATCCTAGAATTTTTGCGACTGCACTGAAGGATGAGTCTAAAGGATGTTTGGCATTTTCCACTGACTGTAACACACCCTGAAACAGTGATAGGGAAAAGATATTTAAAAAATTCCTCACAAAGATGTGAAGAGATCAAATTTTTAAAAAGAAAACTAAAAAAATATATACATTTTAAGATTTTAAAAAATCTGAAAATTGTGCATGCTCATTGTAAAAGTTTCAAGCAGTACCAAAGAATATAAACTAATAATTTGAAGGACCTGAACCCCCAATTCTTTGACATCTCCACTTGGATTTCTGTTATCTCAGAGCTAATGTGAGACAAACTATAGACCATGGTTCTAGCTATGCTTCAATATTTGCTCATCGATTGCAACAAATGTACTGCACTAATTAAAGATATTAATAGGGGAAAATGTGAGAGCGGGAGGGAGAGTATATGCATATCCCCTGTATTTTTGATGTAACTTTTCTGTAATCTAAAACTTTTTTTAGAAATAAAATTTTTTTAAAATCATCTAGAATGAGCATGTGCTCAGGCATTTAATTCTGCTAATCTACAAGAGACTAAGATGCAAGTTAAAAATAACAATTTATTCATTTTTAATGAGGACCTTTCCAGTGACTGGAATGATTGGATTTGTTATCTAAGTCAGCCCTTTTCCAGGATCAGAGTACCTGGGAAGTTGAATTAATAATCAGAATGTTGCCTCATAAGCCATAGAATCATAACAAAGAGCCCTTCTCTTCTTGCTATGAATGAGGGTCTGGCTCAGCGGAGAAACCTTATAAATTTCATCAATGTGGAAAGTAATTCAGAAAGAAATCAAATTTTATAGACAATAACAGGCCCACTATTACTTGCTTCATTCATTGTCACCCCTGTGTGGATCATTTGAATAAAAATCTAAATGTAATTCTTTTTGTATTTATAGTTCTCCCAATTTTTGCAAGGTTTTTGATATATTCACTTTCCTTGGTATTCAATGATCTGAGTCTAGCTTTGAAAGAAAACAAGAGTTAAGGAAATATCTCATGTTTAGTTTCAGTTTTAACTGCTGTTGGTCTAATTATGGCATCAGGCCAAAGAAACAGTCTGCTCTGAGAGACTTGTGAATACAGGTCCAGAAAATAATTCTTTCTGAGAAATGGATGTGCTTATAAGAAATTTCCTAAAAAGGACTTCCGTTGTTTTTGTAGACTGGGGATCCCCTCAGCTGGTGTAGAACACTCCTTAGAAAGTAGGAGAGGAGGACAAAGCAGCCCCTTTCATAGTTTTTACTCTGAGTCTCCACAGATTTCCTTAGCTGGCATTGTCTGGCATTCTGGTTACACACTTTTGTGTAGCCATGTGTCATCATTTACAGCCATCCCGAGCATAGGGCAGAGGGTAGAGACAGTAGACCTCTCCAGTCACTATGCTTTGGAAGTCTGGAAATAGCTTCTGTTTGGATGCATTTTAAACCATGCAGTATTTTTCTTTCCTCACACTTAATAGGGTGATGGGATGGGATGAAATCTAGAGATATACAGTATAGTTCTCTCATTGGCTTTGTGATCTTGGACAAATAGATCTGTCTATACATCATTCAGTTTTCTTATATTCAAATGCAGATTATAATTCCTAACCCATTCATCTTATGGGTTATTCTAAAGATAACTGGAGATAAAATGGTATTTTAAAAAGTCTAAATGAATTTTTCACCAGCCACAGTTTCAGAAATACAGTAGCTCTCTGGTCAAGTTTCAGTTTATCCCTTAGGTGCCATGAAAGCATTCTTTCTCTGGATGATGCAATTAAAGGGTGGTCAGATAGATCTTTAGTGTACAACATTCATAGGCATGAATCTTCTATTACAACTGAAGGATAAAATCATGCTAGCATCTACTCATAGGAAAGAGTTTATTTAGGTAATCTGGCTTACCTACAGATAAAAAAAATACGTAGTGAATTTATAAAACATGACAAGGATACCCACTTCCCCACTTCATTTCATTTTATTGCAGGTCCTAGCCTAAACAATAAAACAAACAAACAAAGAAATTAAAAGCCATAGGATTGGAAAAGAAAAAATAAAATTTTTTCAGATAATAAGATTGTCTGCATAGAAAACATTAAAGAATTTACAGAGTTTTAAAAATAATAAGATAGATCAATGAACAAAGTAAATTGCAGTTTTTATACCAGTAACAAATATCTTAAAATGTTATTTTAAAGGAATAATTTATATTAGCAACATCTACAAAATACTTTGGAATAAAAACAAAAGATATACAAGCTCCATGTGCAGAAATATAGATGAGTCTTTCTAAGAGAATGAGTAAAATAATGTTGAGATTACACACAGCATAATTGCACTCTTGATAAAGTTCAGTAAAACTAAAGTAAAATATTTTGTTTACGTATATAGTGATAAAACTATTTTTAAAAAGCAAAGGAGTGATAAACAGAATTCAAGATAGTACTTATCTTGGGGTTTGAGGAAGCAGGGGAATGATAGGGAAGGAGGCACATAGCTATATTTAAGTTATTGTTAACGTTGAACGTTCTTGATTTGGGTGACGAGTTCGTGGGTTTTCACTATAATACAAATATATAAATAAAGTCACTAAAAGAGGGCCATGCATGGATTAGGTAGGGCAGTGTTATGTTTCTTCGTCTAAAACTATGATTAATCCAAATTTGTGCACCTGAGGTCCATTACAAATTAATTTACTACAAAATCCTCGTTTCGGGGAAAGAGCAAGAGTAAGGTTTAGATCCCAGTTTCCTTATGGACAGGAGCCAAAGAAATGAAGCATAATTATGTTAGCACTTTTCTGAGTCATTTCATATCTTAAATATTGGGAAGTTTCCAAGCTTCTCTTCTTTATTCAATTGCAGCACTATTTTAGCTTAATCAAGTGATTGAGGGGTATAAATCAGCATACCATGCAGAGAGGGTCTTTGAGTTGTTGTTAATCCAGAGATCAAAGAACTGAAGAAGGAAAGCTGGAAAGATTATGGTTAGTAAATTAAATTGAATAGATGGGAAGGTAGGAGATAAAACCAGAGGTTAGGCAGAGGAAAGCAGGAAATAAGAATTGGTTTTCATTCTTTATTGTTTTTTAACATGGCCCCAGTAGGGCAGGAAGACTGTGGATTAAGTGCATTCACAAATCCCAATCTAAAGAGTCTCAAGACATACATGTTTCTTAATATAAAGAATCTGAAGAATGGCTGGTTTCCATATTAAGTGTCAACTGCTTAGTATTGGAAATTATTTCTTTAAATTTAATACACTAAAACTAATACTGAACGTTTTCTTTTGTCTAGACTGTCTTTTTTGCTAGGCTGTCCTAAGTGTTGTATTTAAATTAGCTCATTTAATCTTAATGACTACTCTGTGAGGTATACCTGTTTTATAATAAGTTAAAACCGGATGCTATAGCAAGATTCTTATTTGGCCCGTCTTTCAAGTCTCCCAACCATTCTACAGTACTACCTCTGTGAGTTACTTTTGTCATCAGTCTCTATGAACTTTTTTTAACTTTTTATTTTGAAATAATTTCAAACTTACAGGATAGTTGCAAAAATAATACAAACCCTTACCCCCAGATACCCAGATCCACCAATTTTAACATTTTCTCACTTTTTCTGTATCATTCTGACTGTCATCTGTTTATCTTGTATGTATGTATGTATGTACGTATGTATGTATGTATGTATGTGTGTAACTATATCCATCCATCCATCCATCCATCCATCCATCCATCCATCCATCCATCCATCCATCTTCTGCACTTTTGAGAGCAGGTTGCACGCATCATACTCCTAGAACACATAATACTTCCATATGAATTCCTTATGAACAAGGATATTCACTATGTAACCACCTTAAGTGCAGTTATCAAGTTCAAGAAATTTAACATTGATATAAAGCTTACATTCTATATTCCAGTTTTTTCTTGTGTACCAGTGGTGTCCTTTGAGCCTTTTTCTCCTCCGTTCTTATATTCCATTCAGTATCAATTATTGCATTTAATTGTCACTATCTCTTTTGTTTCTCTTTCCTTTCCTTCCTCCCTCCCTCCTTTCTTTACCCTTCCCTTCCCCTCCCCTTTTTTCTTTTTCCATTTTCATTGTGGAAACATGCATACAACATAAATCTTCCCATCCTCACCCCTCCTAGGCATACCATTCAGTGGGATTAATCCTATTTACAATGTTGCAGCACCCTCACCACATCCATTACTATAATTTTTCCTTTACCCCATACAGAAACCCTACACTCATTTTGCATTTTGCATTAACTCCCCATTACACCTGCCCCCTATCCCTGGTAGCCTGTGCTCTACTTTCTCCCTTTATGAGTTTGCTTATTCTCTGATATTGTCATTGTGGTCACCATGGGGCTTAAATTTAACATCCTAAATCTATAACATTCTCATTTGCTTTGATACCAGTTTAACAACTTCAGAAGTATACATAAACTATGTTCCCATACTTCTCCGTCCCCCCACCTTTATGTACTTCTTGTCACAAATTACATCTTTATACATTATGAGTCCAAAACCATTGATTCATTACATTTTAGGCATTTGTCTTTTAGATCCTATAGGAAGTAAAAAGTGGAGTTACAAATTATACTGGTATTTATATTTACCCATGTCACTATCCTTACTGGAGATCTTTATTTCTTCATGTGGCTTCAATCAATTTTGTAGTGTCCTTTCCTTTCAACCTGCAGATCTCCCTTTAATATTTCTTGTAGGACTGGTCTAGTAGTGATTCAGCTTTTGTTTAACAGGGAATGTCTTAATTCCACTCTCATTTTTTGGAAGACAGTTTTGCTGGATACAGAATTCTTTGTTAGCAATTTTTTACTTTCAGCACTTTATGTCTTCCCATTGCCCTCTTGCCTCCGTGGATTCTGACTAGAAATTGGTATTTAATCTTATTGAGGCTCCCTTGTATGTGACATGTTGCTTCTCTCTTGTGGCTATCAGGATTCTTTCATTATCTTTCACATTCTAGAGTTTGATTATGACATGGTACAGTGTGGGTCTATTTGGATTTATCCTGTTGGGAATTCATTGAGTGTCTTGGGAAGTTGTCAGCCATTATTTCTTTGAATAGTCTCTCTGCCCCTTTCTTTTTTCTCCTTCTGGGACTCTCACAACATGTATATTGGTATGCTTGATGGTGTCCCACAGGTTCTTCAGGCTCTGTTCACTTTTCTTCATTATTTCCTCTTTCTGCTCTTAAGACTGGGTTTTTTCAATTGTCTTATCTTCAAATTCACTGATTCTTTCTTCCACCAGCTCCAATCTGCTGTTGAACCACTCTAGGAAATTTCTGTTACTGTGGCCTTTGGCTCTAATTGGTTCCTTTTCATAATTTCTTTCTTTTTATTGATATCGTCTTTGTATTCATCTATTATTTTCCTTTATTTCTTTGTCCATGTTTTCCTTTAGCTCTCTGAGCATAGTTAGGATGATTTTTAAAAACTCTTTGTTTGGCATGTTCTAGTTCGGAGCTTTCTCATTATGGTTTCTAATGCTTTAATGTTCTCCTTTGCCTGAGTCATCACTTCTTGTTTCTTTGTATGTTTTGTAATCTTTGGTTGAAACCTTGACATTTTGATGTTTTGATCTGTTGTTGCTGGAATATAGACTCAAAGTTTTCTGTTCCTTAAGTTTATATCCAGCTGGTGTTATTAAAAAAAAAAAAAAAAAAAAAAAAAAAAAAGATAAAAAAGAAAACACCTTTCCCAGTCTTTGAAGATTGATCTGTGTGAGTGCTCGCCTTCCGGGCTCATCTGTACAATGAGTTTGGATAATAGCTCCAAACTAAAGTATAGGGCTCCCTGAGCATTTCCAATGCCTCTTGTCTTGGGCATGCATGTGTAGCCCTAGGAATTTCCCTGTTTACATAAATATGAATGTCCTCTTTTCCTTATAAACAGGTTCCTCATGATCCTGGGGAACAGCACTGTAAGTCCTGTAGCCAGGAATCCCTTGCCTCTGGCACCATGATTTGACTGCTTTCCCACAGCATTCTGTAGGAGAGTTTGGTGAACCATCTTCTACATGCAGAGCAAATTTTGGGACAGTGAGTCCCTCAGGCCACCACCAGACAGAGTGGACCTAATATACATACTACCAGTATTTACATGAGGGTTACTCTACTTCCTCTGGTAACAGGCCCAGGGATCCTGCTTGCCATGTTACTGCAATCCTTTAACTGTTTTCTGGAGCTTTTAGAAAGATGATTTTGCCAGTTCTTGCTGGTGGTTCAAAGCTTCTATGAGGAGAAGAAGCCCTGAAGCATCTCATTTCACCGTCTTAATTAGGACAGGTCCCTTCCATTGGTTTTGATCATTTGCAGTGCCATGTGTGATCCTTTAAATTGGTCTATTGCTTTTGAAACACTAAAGCAGGGATTCTTAATCTTTTTTGTTCCACGGACCTTTTTGCCAGTCAGGTAACCATAGACCCCTTACTAAGTCTACGCTATACTTTGTATTATTTAATAAATAAATCACACCTGCACCAACACATCCCCACAAGAATAATGTTCTTTTGAATTTTCAGTTCAAGCTCTCGGACCCCCAGAAATTTTTCTGTGGACCCCCAGGTTAAGAACCACTGCATAAAGGATCCCAGAATAGAGCCTTCCCAGGGACATTTTTGGGGTCACCTGTCTACCCAAGTCCAAATGATTGAAATCTGTGGCCATTAGTCAATAAATTAGAGCACCTGGTAATTGTAAATTAGAAGCTCATCTGTGCCTCACAGGAAGAAGCAGCTTCTTTATAACCTGCCTCTTGCCATGCCTTTGAGTCTGATCAAGATCAAGAGGAATGTGTGTCAGACAAGGACCTGAAAGGAAACTTAGAGTGCAATTAGGTGAGGATTTGAAAATAATTGAAAATAATGAAGGTTCTACTTACAGAGTTGTGAACAGGATTAAAAGGAACCAACAAGGGGATGTTAAGGGACCCAGAGTTCTAGCAATGGTGGAAGCCATTACTATCCCTCAGATAGAAAAAGACAAGATAAAGAAAAGATTATTGGAACCCAATAATAAGCCCATTACATGTTAACCTAAATAATATGTTTTTAATGAAAAATAACTATATTTTCCAAAACAAAAAATTAGTGAAAAGAAGCCTTGTCTTGCTTTTTTTTTTTTTTTAAAGATTTTATTTATTTATTCATTTATCCCCCCCTTGCTGCTTGTGCTCGCTGGGTCAGCCAACCACGCCGTGCGGGCGGGCCTGCCCTCACCAGGAGGCCCCGGGAACTGAACCCGGGGCCTCCCATATGGTAAACGGGAGCCCTACTGATTGAGCCACAGCCGCTTCCTTGTCTTGCATTTTTACAAACCTCTTTAACGTCTGGCTTAAGCCAGCTATCTTCTATTAATAGAAGATAGCTGGATTCTCATATCTACTTCTGCATTTAATCTGTTGGAATATCTCATTTAATCTGTCATTTAATTATCTCATTTAAATGAGATAATTAAATGAGATTAAATATCTCATTTAATCTGTTGGAATGTCTTGCATTTTTACAAACCTCTTTAACGTCTGGCTTAAGCCAGCTATCTTCTATTAATAGAAGATAGCTGGATTCTCATATCTACTTCTGCATTTAATCTGTTGGAGTATCTCATGCTCTACAGCCTCTGGAAAACACTGTACACTTGTGAGAGAATGAGAATAAAAAAGAAAAATGACATCTTAAATATTATCATGGAAATAGTAAGTCTACAATACTGAAAGTTTTTTAGGTACTCTGTGAGGAGGACTCTGTGACAAAATTTGAAAAATGCTTTTTTATAATGTGTAATCTGTGCTCATTCAACCCTTTGATAGTTGTTACATGCTGAACACTTGAAGCTGTGGGGCAAAGGACACATGTAATACTCAGTGTTTATATTAATTAGATCCATGAATATAAAACAAAGAAAAATAGAACAGTAATGGTGGCAACAGAAATTAATTAAAACAATGTAAATGATACACAAGACTATCACTACTATAAATTAGAAAAACACGAGTATTCTAAGAGCCCATGAGTATTACAAGAGCAATAGTCAATATGATACATCCCACCTATACAAATGTGGAGATCATTTATAATACAACTGGAAGATCACTTTCTGCTGATAATACTTTTCAGAACCTGGAGAAACCCTTTGGTTTCTGGTGCTCTAGACACAGAGATACCCATTTTACCAGCAAGTGTTGAACACCTGCAGTATACAAGGTATTGTACCATGTGTGCTATAGGAGTACAAGTAAGAATGACATGGTATAAGTCTGTAGAAGTGAGTATTGTAAGACAGTCATTGACTGAAGACTAGCCATGGAGGCTGAGAGACTGCCCAAGAGATCCCAAGACTGCTGAAAGGAGTCTTGAGATATCCTGGGAAATAGGGACATTATAAATAGATGAGAGGAATGATGTGTTATAAGTGCTAAAACATAAGCACAGTAGAGGTACTAAGGAGAAGGTGATCATTTCTACATTGTATATTAGGGATGCTTTAGGAAAGGATTATGACAGGGTTAATCTTGAGCTGAGTATTGAAAGATGAGTAGGTATTGGACAAGTGTATAAAAGAGGTCATTTCAGATAGAAAAAGCAGATAAAAATAGCACAGAAACTGCAAATACAGGTAATTGAATATGAATGGAGTAGAGAGTGCAAGGAGGTGGCAGTTAACAGCAGTGTTCAGAGAGATAGACTGATAACCTGCTAAGCAATGTGGACTTTATTCTGGAGGCAATGAAGAGGTTTTCAAAGATTTAAAAAACAGAGTAACATCAGATTGGCATTTTAGAAGGTTCCTTTGGAGCAGTGTTGGAGGGTGATAGTCCGAGGCAGGGAAATTTTTAAGCAGGCTCTTACAGTGGTCTGGATAAAAGGTAATTAATGCTTGAATAAAGCTGCAACCTCAGAGATGAGAGAATGGGATGAACTGGAGAAATTTGTTGTGATATGGATTACACTTTCAGGTAATGTCATTTGGACAAATGCTGAATATGAATGGCAAGAGGTTTACTTGCTGTTATTGTCTTTAAAGTGCTGAAAGGAACATATGTGCATGTGTGTGATGAAACCAAGGTGGGCTATCATAGGCATATGGCCTTTTTGAAGAGAGGCTCAGGGTCAAAGTAGGGGTGGAGGTGGAGGGAGAGCATAGGTGAATAGCACACCTTGAAAAAGAGTGTCATGTTTCAGGAGAACTTTAACAAACATGGTAGACTTAAACATTTTCGGGAAGAGATAATAACAGCATTTAATATCAGTGAATTATTGTCTTTTTAACTTCTAGTTCAATCCATCTGATTAAATCAGAGAGATCTCAAATTTGTATTATGATGGCTTTTGAACACCTCTTCAACTATGATAAATTCCCTTTTAAAAATATATAGCAGTCTCCAGGCTTAGAACTTTTGTCGTAGGAAAGTATCTAGTTGGAATTTGGCATTTTTTTTCACTGTGCCTTTAATGGTTATACTTTATTTCCATAGGAGTTGATACTGTACAGTGGTGAAAGTTTGCTTTTCTTGCAAAGTTAAGTAAAAAGTGACACAGATTTTATATAATGAAGATTGAGCAGATACATGGTAAAAAACAAAAAAAAAGAGGGCTGTTTGGGAATGACTTGAAGTTTTGGAAATACGTATATGAGCTATTACAGTATATTACCAATGATTTTTTTTCTTCCTTAGTCTTTCCCAATTCCAGCCAATTCTTTATGCCATTTCCAGAATAATCTTATTAAAGTATAAGTTGGTGGATTAGTTCACTCTTACATATGAACTTAAAACATTTAATTAATAGACTGTATTTTTTAGAGGAGTTTTAGGTTTATAGAAAAATTGAGCAGAAAGTACACATAGTTCCCAAATACCCTCCCCCACCAACAATTTCCCCATTAGCATCTTGCATTAGTATGGAATATTGTTACAATTGATGAGCCAATATTGGTACATTATTATCAACTAAGGGTCATAGTTTACATTAGGGTTCACTTTTTGTGTTATATAGTTCTATGGGTTTTGAAAAATATATAATAATGTCATGTATCCACTATTACAATATCATACAGAATTGTTACACTGCCCTAAAAATCCTGTATTCCACCTATTCCTCCTACCGTTTCCCCAAATCAGTAGCAATCATTGAGTTTTTTTTTACTGTTTCTAGAGGTTTGCCTTTTCCAAAATGTCATATACTTAGAATCATACTGTATGAAGTCTTTTCAGCCTGGCTTCTTTCATTTAGCAAAATGAATTTAAGTTCTTCCATGTCTTTTCATGACTTGATAGCTCATTTCTTTTTGTTGCTGAATAATATTCCATTGTGTAGATATACCATGGTTTATTTATCCATTTACCTATTGAAAGACATGTTGGTTGCTTCCAAATTTTGGCAACTATTAATAAAGCTGCTATAAATATCTGTATGCAAGTTTTTGTGTGGACATAAGTTTTCAAATTAATTGGGTAAAAATACCTAGGACCATGATTGCCAAACAGTACGGTGAGCCTGTATTTAGCTTTGTAAGAAACTGCCAGTCTGTTTTCCAAAGTGGCTGTATCATTTTGCATTCCCACCAGCAATGAATGAGAGTTCCTGTTGTGCCACATCCTTGTCAATATTTGGTCTTGTCAGTGTTTTGAATTTTAGCCATTCTAATATGGTATGTAGGGTTATCCCATTGTTGTTTTAATTTTTAATTCCCTAATGACGTATGATGTTGAACATCTTTTCATATGCTTATTTGCCATATGTGTATCTTCTTTGGTGAGGTATCTGTTTAGATCTTTTGCTCATTTTTTAATTGGGTTGGTTGTTTTCTTATTGTTTTGTTTTTTTTTTTTTTTAAGATTTATTTTTATTTATTTGTCCCTCCCTTGCTGCCCGTGCTCTCCGTGTCCATCTGCTGTGCATTCTTCTGTATCCGCCCATCTCCCTCCGTTGCATCATCTTTCTGTGTCAGCTCACCATGCTATGCAGGCTAGCTTGCCTTCACCAGGAGGCCCCGGGAATCGAACCCAGGGCCTCCCATATGGTAAACGGGAGCCCAACCAATTGAGCCACAGCCGCCTCCCCTTATTGTTGCGTTTTAAGAGTTATCTGTATATTTTGGATTCAAGTCCTTTATCAGATATGTTATTTGCAAAAATTTTCTCCCAGTCTGTAGCTTGTCTCAATTATTTACAAACTCTTAATGTATACCCACTGTATACAGAGTAAAATTCAAGGTTCTTTAGTTAGGTGTTTGATGCCCTTCATCTTACCCAAACTGATCTAATTATAGAAAATATGTAAAATTCCATTTAAAATATATAAAAATCACCTTATACTTTCCTACCACTGTGCATTCTCTCATACCATTTCTCTGACTTAAATCCTGTTTTCCTTAATTTCTATTATGGCTCATCCACAGTATTTATTGAGAGTTTGATATGTGACAGGCACTTACTGTGGGCTGGAGTTACTGCAGTAAACAAAAGGGGCATGGCTTTTTCATTGAGCTTATCCTTGTGAAAGAGCAGGCATTACACACAGGAATAATTCTTTAGTTATAATTGCAATAAGTAATGTAATGGAAAAGTACAGGGTGTTCAGAAAACCAACAGGAGACCTAATCTAGTTTATAGTTGAATGGATTGTTTCAAAGGAGATCTGTTGGAGAAAATGACATTTGAGTCCTAAGTAATTAATAGGTATTAATTTGGTAAAGAAATGGGCAGAGGGAAAAGTATATGGAAAGACACTGAGGTGGGAAGGATCATGGCTGGAATATGTTGATTCTTTCATATGTTTATTTTGCCATATAGAAATTCAGGTACATGTTTTTTCTGTAATACTTAATCTAATTTTCAAAAATACCAAATGTATAGCCTTAACTGAATGCATTTTCATTTTTATTTTTAAAGAAACTGAAATCACTGTAAATAGCTAAAGATTAGGTTCATATCGTAAAACTATCCAGGGGATGGATGGATGGACAGATGGATATATCTCTCTCTCCTATTTCTATATGGAAATTTATATAGATTAATATGATTTTGATTTATTATATAGATATATACAGATATTTTCTGGATGGGATTTTGGCTTCTCATTATTGCCAGTGAAAAAGCCAACAAGAGGCTCTGGTAGGGTGCAGGCACATTCCCCTGTTGTTTACTTTTCTGTCTATTCTCTAATCTATTTTATATTTGGCTCTTTTATATCAATGAGAAAAGATACATTAAGATTACTCTTTGTTTTTACTTTATTTCAACTTCAAAAAATAAAATAACAGATAAAAGGCATAATTAACAAATTATGGAAGGATTATTTTTAAAAATCCTATCCAGGCATATATATTTTATTTAGTCCTACAAACTCAGTTGTTTCTCTGTTGTTAAAAAAGATGAATAAATGAGCATAGATTGGTTAAATAGCATGACCAAGGTCTCCTTGTTAATAAAGAAAATGAAAAAAAATGCTTGATAATATTCACATCTCATAGAACTAAATTCCATATTCTTTTTAATTACCTTTAGCATTGATATAGTACCTTCTTTGCCTTTGCTACAAAATTATTACAATATTAGTGTTAACTATAGTTTGTAAATTACATTAATTGTATTTATCCCATGCATCACTATATTCTTAACACCTTGTAATAGAGGAACATTCTTGCATATAGTATTATTAACCACAGTCTTCATCTATCACTGAAATTATGTTATACCTTCCCTAGATTATCCTCTGGCTGCCTTTCAATTAACATTAACCTCTCTAGACTACTCCTTTTCAGACACAATCACATTTATAAATCAGCATTGTTTGTTAAACTCATAATGTGTTACCATTAACTCTATCCATTTCTACATATTTACAATCAACCTATTAAACATCCTACATATATTCAGATTATTCTTTTGTTTTCAAATAAACAGAAAGACCTGATTATATTTTTAGTAATTGTGTGACAGATATTTTCATTTTTCATACATATATGTGCCTTATAAAGAGTGCTATATCAGTCAAGGTTTTTGGTTACATGCAAAGAAGCCAACTCTGGTTAACTTAAATAGAAAACGAATTTTATTTGCAATATATTGGGTAGTTGAAGAATCCACAGGAAGACTGGAGAATCAGGCTTAGAAAATGGACAAGAACCTCAAAGAGCTAGGTGGCAGGAAGGCCTTGGCAAAAGAACACCACAGGAATATGTGTTAAGAAGCTATTACTATCCAACTCCTGCTGCTGCTGCAGTAAGATTCGGATAGTAAATCACTATTCATAGTGATTTTTAAAATAATTTTCTTACTCATAACACCTTTGTGGTTTGTGCTTGCTAGAGTTCAGTCTAGGGTAGAAACAACCTGACTGAATCCTTGTTTTAGTTGCCAGAATTTGGCTGCTTTCTTTTGGTCTCCCACCAGGACTCACATAGTAGAGGATTTGGCCCAAGTAGGAAAGGAGTTTAGACCAGGAAGACTTCCTAAAAAAAAAAAAAAGTCAACTCTTGCCACAAATGCCCTCTAAAATATATTTCTAAACAATTCTCTGTGATGACAGCTAGCTGTATGCTTCTTGGAATATAAGGTGAAATTGTTTAAGGCATTTCAAATATTCTGGAAAGCATACGAATGTTTCTATTTTTAAGGTTTGAAGTTGCTTACTTGAGAAATATGATTTTGATTCTTTTAAAAGTATACCAGTCTTAGGTTACCCTAAATTTTATAGCATTGGCATAACTAAAGAAATCGATTAGGTTATGTATTTTTCTAAGAAAAAGAACCACAAAACGTAAAGACAATTGCCTAGATATGCATATATATATTTATTTTCCAACATTTTTCTATGATAGACAAAAACATTTCATAGAAAATA
Source organism: Tolypeutes matacus (assembly GCA_026826555.1). Lineage (NCBI taxonomy): Eukaryota > Metazoa > Chordata > Mammalia > Cingulata > Chlamyphoridae > Tolypeutes > Tolypeutes matacus. Next base: position 6,976,791 of record JAKSZT010054466.1, on the reverse strand, counting down.
TGTCCAAGATATTTCTGTGTGTCATTTATAAGAATAGGAAAAAAAAAAAAAAAGAAATAGATAAAACCAACATATTCAGTAAACACATATCTCAATTGCTTAAAAACATTTCACTGGGAAAAGTTAAAAAAAAAAAAAATCAAATTAAGACCACAGCTACTAATTCAGTTATGAAATACATTAGCTCTCAGTAATTTATCTTGGTTTATAAGTTTTTTCATAATACTTTTCTTGAATTAAAGTCTTTTTTATAAAACAAACAAGATATATAAGAACTTATATATATATAAATGTTACATTAATTTGGGAAAAGAAATACAGATTTGCCCGGAAAACGATTTCAGGAATGTTTTCCTACACGCATGGATGTTTTTGCCTCTTAAGCACGTCTCTCCAGGAACAATGTTAATTTCTCCATTGTAACTGCAGATTATAATATGGAATATAGATCAAGTGCAGATAATTTCTTGAGACAGAAATGTTTATGTAGTCACAGCAGAATAGTTATAAGCATCAAAACTTCTAGCAGATTCTCTAACCCAAAAATGCATGATGTATATTACAGGAGAAAGTCAGTTTCCTGTTGCAGCATGCATATCATTTCAGTAGTCACAGTAAAACTTGTTCTTGGTTTTCAAATCCTCTTTTCCATGACTTCATACATTTTGATATTTTAAAAATTCATTCTTTGAACTTTCTGTAATGAGCAAAAGAAAGTTTGTTTACTTGGGCTGTATTTGTTTCCCCAGTGCTTTGGTTGATATGTAAAACACGTAGCAGAAACCCAAGACTCCTTATCAACACACTTCACACAGGAACATAGCAGAATTATTCTGCAAGTTGTCTACTTTATTTTCTGTTTTTCAAAAGATCTGTGTTGGATAAGATGGAGTATAATGTGTCAGTAAACTGATATCCTACCTTGATTATAAGATTTGCTTGCTTGGATCTGGGATTTAGGCATCGCTGTCCTTTATTTGCTTTCAGGGTGATACTGTTAAGGGAAGATCCAAAAGAATCTTAAAATTTGGGTGGAAAAACAAACAAAAACCTTACAGCATTTTCATCTTCAGTGAGTCCATTACTTACATCACTTCTACTTTGTCACAGTTATTACTTGGGTAAATTATGGAAGCTTTCTCAATATCTGCCACTTTCACTGCTTTTACTCCAGGCCCTATGCAAAGACAGCGTCCTCCTTTGAACATGGGGAAGCCTAGAACATATCATAGCTTTAATTACCACATGCATTTGATTGCGGCAGATGGATACAATTTATAATCCTGGTGATGAGTATGAGCAGAGTTTTCACTGATGATAAAAATAGTAATTTGTCAAATAGCACTTGACATCAATGTTACTGGAAAAGAAGTTTAAGTAAGATGTTGATAATTTTCTCTTTAAATTTGTAAGCAAATAGCCTGAAGGAAATTTGTGCATTATTTACTTGCTTTACATTGGAGGTGAAGCTTATTTGCCTCTCGCTTTTATGCTCAAGAATTTTTCCAGGAAGCTAATACCATTATCTCATATAAAATCTTCTTGACAGACTTTTAAAACTATTGTTAAAATACCTGTCAAATACAAAGTACATGTCAAATAGAAAATTTGTAGCCAAATAGAAAATACCATGGAATTTATTGTCTGTAGAGACAATGATTATTGTCTCTAGTTTCAATAATCATCTCTAGTACCTTAAATATTTCCAACACTCTTTCAAAGCTGTAGAAATTTCTAACATGAGGGTTAAAAAATAAATATTACCAAGTCTTTTAGGGTAAAAGTGAAAAAAAAAAAAAGAGATTTGGAGCATTATAAATTTATAGGCTAAGTAGAAAGTACTGCATACCTTGAACAACTGTAGCACAAAATAGCACAGCCAAGGCTATAGCCATGCCCTTCACAGTCATGTTTGTTGTCTGTTGCTGCTGCTGCTGTTGCTTCAGCTTTGATGCTCTTTTTGGAGGGAGTGGAAATACTGAACAAGAAAGGGAATTCTTAGTTGGTATATATAGGGTATTTTGTTCACCAATAATTCTCCTATGGCACCAGGGAGTTTCCTTCCTTGAGTCATGCTCCTTTATTGCTTCCAGGAGTTTCTATTTTGTTCTCATCTGTCACTGTCTCTTCCTGTTTGTTGCAGTACTGAAAGTGATATGGATATGAATGCATTTTGTAAGCAGTAAAGGGTTGTATAAATATAGAATAAGATATACCCATATGGGGACCAGACTTCTTAAGGTAGCATTTCTTGTAAGTACCTCTAATTTATTGTTGTGCTACTCGTCTGCACTGGAATCTTGGGTGCAGTTCATTCACTCTTTATTTATTTATTTATTTATTTATTTATTTATTTATTTATTTATTTATTTATTTTTTAAAGATTTTTATTTATTTATTCATTTATCCCCCCTTTGCTGCTTGTGCTCGCTGGGTCAGCCAACCATGCCGTGCGGGCAGGCTTGCCTTCACCAGGAGGCCCTGGGAACCGAACCCGGGGCCTCCCATATGGTAAACGGGAGCCCCACTGATTGAGCCACAGCCGCTTCCCGACTCATTATTTATAGATTCAGTCAGTCAGGAAAACTTTCTTCTTGTCTGCAGTCCTTTCACCCACCATCCTTCACATAACTATATAAAAGAACACTCTAAATAACAATTTTGATCCTCACCTCACTTTTGCTTTTAAGTCCAAACTCTTTCTTTTCCTATTTAAGACCTACATTATTTAACACATGTTGACCTTTACTTATTTAACTTTATTTCTATTTTTGCATGTCTAAAGAAGTCTCTCAATAATTCTGTGTTTGTATACATTTATTTTTGTATTTTTAAACAATTCTTGCTTTATATATACTTTTAGTACTTTTATGTAGTACATAGAGTTATATGAGTTGTGCAGTAGATTGTAAAAAAAAAAACCAAACTCTTCTCATGTGATGTTTTTACCTCTTGGAGTCTACCCCTGATTTCATTTTGTCTTTACCTTTTCCTCTTAAGCTTTCTTAATCTATTTGTTTTAAGTGTCACATGTGGACACTTTAAAAACTCATATTCCAAGGCCCTTTTTAATGGGCGAGAGTAATGTATTTACTGGATAACTTGTCATCTTTTTAAATGCTTCCTTTCTTTTCTGTCTTTATATTTTCTTTAATTTTTTAAAAATATCTTTAAGAACGTTTTCCTCTAGTTTTTTCTTTTGTGATTTTACAGAAATACATTGTTTTACGTTTTGCTAGTAACCTTTAAAATTCTAAAAAAAATCTTAACCTGAGTTTTTCTAGTTATTTACATCAACAATAAAATGGTATCTCTTGGTTCCTCCTTTTGTAAGATGAGAAAAATCCTGTAACCTCCTTTCAAACATTTCCTCTGTTTCCTAGTTTTGTTGGCATAACCTGAGATTTTATAGATAGTTTATTATTTTGAGATTATTTTATATTGTCAGTTTCTCTTTTCAGAATTGTCATTTGCCTATTTTCCCATATGAATATAGGTAAAGTGAAAAGTATATGTTCTTGGGAGTTCATAAATCCTTACCTATTATTTTTTCTTTAATATTACTTTTCATTTTCTCAGCATTAGAAATGCAGTAGAGCATTATTATTAACAGGGAGGGCACTGGAGTCTGCTTCTGTTCAAATCCACACTCTACTCCTGAGTGATTCTGATCAAATTAATTAGCTTTTTTAGCCTCATTTTTCTCATCTGTAAAGTGGGGATAATGATGGCATTTTCTATATAGAGCTGTTATAAGCTAAGCATTTGAAGAGGTGTTGCATATTAATCATTTAGAATAGTACCCAGCATATAGTAAGCACTCAAAAAGTGTTAGCTGATGTTATTATCTCTAATATTTTCCAGTGTTCTTTCCCAAATTGGCCCACCACATATAGCTTATTTTGGAATGTTTTTTCAGCATTAGCATAAGCATAACTACATAACAAAAGATGGGATGACATTGTTATAGGGTATGAAAAATATTGTAAATTATAATTGTGAATTTTAAAATAACACACTAATCATGAAAGTAACTTACAGAAGTCTTAATACACTAACACAAGAGCTTGTGTATATAAAATTTTGCTGTCATGTAGCTTTGATGTAAGACAACCCCTTAACAGCATTAGTTAATTTGAAAAATTATTTTACATTATACTATTTCAAATAGGCAATTTCCAAACTAGATTATGTTAGACCCTTTTCTGTGTGTCAGGGTGTAAATTCTAGATACTCTCAGAGTAGAAGGCAGAGAAGACAGGGAGAGCAAAACAAAATAAAAAATCCTTCCTCTTCCTCTGTGATGGGACCACCCAGTAGTCTATAGGGAGGGTGTTGCTGCTGCTTGCATCTGACTCCAGAAGAGGGGAGCTATCCCTAACCATGTGGATACAGCATTTCTGCTTTTCCTCAGAGCTAAATTGTACTTTGGGTACTGAAGAAGGCTTACTTAGTTCCTCATTTAAAATCTTCAGGCACTAGGTCCAGAATTATGTAGAGTTGGAAAGAGGGACTGGTTTTGTGCTCTAGCCTTGTCACCTAATTTCCCTGAACAATACAAAAAGTAAACCTAATTAGGCCTTGTCAGTTACTTATATGGACACTCTCTCCATCCCTAATACTCCTTCTTCTCTCTCCTTTATTCCCTTTTCCTTCCAGTGTCCCTGCCTTACAGTTTCCTGGAAAGCACCATCCCTTTCTACAGAAGTTCATGTGCTTGTTCATTTATTCATTCATTAAACAAACATTTATTTTAAGTGTCTATCCCATGCCTGGCACTCTTCTGAGTTTTTTAGATAAAATAATGGGAAAAAAAACAGTTTGCATCCTGCAAATTTTGTGGCCTCCTACTTTATTGTACAAGACAGTCTGTCTGATTTCTGCTGGCTCCATAGATGTTTGGGGTCAGTTGTGTCTTCCATGTAGGACAATGGCTTGTTCTCACTGAAATACTGTCCTAAGTATATCACATGCCCTAAGAGGTCCCTGTTCTTTATGTTTATATAATATGGCTCCTCTATCATGGAATGTATTCTCTCTTCTTCACAAATCCTTTCTTTGAGTCCTGAAAGCCTTCTGAAGCCTTCTTCATTTACATAGTGATTTCTTCCTCTCTTGGCTGTATAGCACTTACTTTCTTGTCTAACTTTATCCATTTCAGACCACATTTCTCCTCCGCTACCCACAGTTTTCCATTGTAGACATCATGAGATAGTTTGTGTGTGTGTGTGTTTTAGGTTTTGACAAAATATGTAATGGCCTGTATCCGTCATTGCAATATCATTAAGAACAATTCCAGTGTCCCCAAAATGCCCCATGTTGTACCTCTTCTCCCTCTCCCTCCCCTCAGAACCTCTGGAGACCGCTATCTTTATATCAGTGTCAGAAGTTCTTTCATTGCTTAGAACAATAATAAGTCTACTTTGGTCCATTGTAATACAAAATATTTAAAGACAATTTCCAACTCAGCATTCACTAAGTGTCTGAATAGTATATTGCCTACAAAAAAAGAAAGAAAACAAAACTCAAAGGTAATATCAAAGATATTTTGTCCAGTTAAATTAATGAAATATGGGTTAGAAATGTAAACATTTCCATTAATTAGAAATCACTATGACAACAGGATTCCGTTGTTTAAAACTATAGAAGCACATGACTCACTCCTAGAGAAAAGGCAGCCAAGCTGACATGAATAGATTGAATAAGTTAATGTAGAATCCTTAACTCTTAAAAGTACAGTACCTGATGCTCTTTTGTAAAGGGATTAAAGCATTTAGGGAACTGCCAATGGCTTTTTTGTTTTGTTTTGTTTTGTTTGTTTTCAGGTACTCTTAATAGAATACTACTTCTATGATATTATTATAACATTGTGAAAATACTCTTCCCAGAAATCAGCAAATCCTGCAGGCTGTATTGAAAGAAACCATTAGGCACTAATAAAGATTATATCCTTTCCCCCAAAATGCTTAGAAAAAGTTGTATAAACAATTTTAAAAATTTAGGAATGGCACATAATGTATTGTCATTAGAAAGACCTCTAAAGTAACAGTGAATTCATCAAAAAAGAATATTTCTTAACCTTTACTTGATCTTTTTCTGGGATTTTGACATTTTCACAATGAAAGAGAACCAGCAAGTTAGTCTTCTATTTCTTTTTTTAAAAATTTTAAAATTTTTATTTATTATTTTTTAGCAAGTTAGTTTTAAAAGCTCATTCTGCTAGTGCAATCTAGTATTTGAGAATGAGAGGTACCAGTGTTCACATTTTATAAGGATGATTTCATCCTTGATATGTGTTACTCCAAACATTGCAGGCTCAAGTGCATGTGTAAAGATGGGACACTACCATCATGCTGCCTTTTCTATGCTTGAGAGAACTACAGCTAGCCATCTATAGACCTCCCCTATCCTTATCAGCATGTCAGAAGAATGTAATCAGAGCCTTGGCTCACATTGTTTGAAAGATTTCTGAACTCTGTACCAAATTCTGGTATTGAAAGAAAGGCAGTTATTTGTACTTTAAAAGAAGAGCACAAAGAGAAGAAGTAAGCTTTTAGTTTCCAGTGATTGAAAATTTTGAAAATAGTTACTAACAGTTCAATTTGCTTTGTTTTTTAATTTTTAAAAGTTGTGGTAACATATATACAACATAAAAGCCCCACTGTAGCCATTTTTAAATATATACTTCAGCAGTATTATTTACATTCACAGTGTTGTGCTACCATTATTACCATCCATTCCCAAATTTTTTCATGGCCCAAACAGAAATTTGCAATAACTCCCCAATTCCTCTTCTCCTAGCCCCTGGTGACCTGTAATCTGCTCTCTGCCTCTCTGAATTTTCTTATTCTAGATATTTCATATGAGTGAAAGTAAATAGTGTATCCTTTTGTATCTGGCCTGTTTCACTCAGTATGTCTTCAAGATTCCTCCTCATTCCTTATTATGGCTGACTAATATTTTGTTGTATGGGTATACCACATTTTGTTCATCTCTTGATGGACACTTGGGTTGCTTTCACCTTTTGGCTACTGTAAATAGTGGTGTTATGAACATTGGTATACAAATGGCTGTTTGAGTCCCTGCTTTAAGTTCTTTGTGGTATGTACCTAGAAGTGGGATTGCCAGGTCATATGGTAATTATATGTTTAACTCTTTGAGGATCCACCAAAGTGTTTTCCACAGCTAATGTGCCATTTTGCATTCCCAACAAAAATGTACAAGGATTCCTATTGCTCTGCACCCATGCCTGCTCTTGTTATTTTCCATTTTTTAATATTAGCCATTGTACTGAGTGTGAAGTGGTAAATCTCATTGCAGTTTTGATGAGATTTCCTAATGGCTAATGATGTTGAGCCTCTTTTCATGTGCTTATTTTCCATTTGTATATCTTCTTTGGAGAAATGTCTATTTAATTCCCTTGCACATTTTAAATCAGTTGTCTTCTGTTGTTGAGATGTAAGATTTCTTTATATACTCTGGATAGTAAACCCTTATCTCACATATGGTTAGCATATATGCTATTTTCTCCCATTCTGTAGGTTGCCTTTTCACTTTCTTGATAATGTCCTTTGAGGCATAAAAGTTTTAAATTTTGTTCAAGTACAGTTTGTCTGTGTTTTCCTTTTATTTCTTGTGCTTTTGGTATCATATCTAAGAAATCATTGCAAATCCAAGGTCATGAAAGTTTTCTCCTATGTTTTCTTCTAAGAGTTTTACGATTTTAGCTCTTATGTTTAGGTCCTTCATGTATTTTGAGTTATGTTTTGTATGTAGTGTGTGGTAGGGGTCCAAGTTTATCTTTCACATGTGTATATACAGTTTTCCCAGCACCCTTTGTTGAAGAGACTGTTTTAATGTACTTGATATTCATAGGTGTGTGTGGGTTCATGTCTAGGCTCTTTTTAAAAATTTTGGGCTCTTAATTCTATTCTTTTGGTCTATAAATATATCCTTATGCCAGTATCACACTGTTTTAATTACTGTGGCTTTGTCATAAGTTTTTTTTTTATTTTATTTTTTTAAAGATTTATTTATTTACTTTATCCATTTTAACCCCCCCTTCCCCATTTTGCTGTTTTGTGTCCATTTGCTGGGTAACTCTGTGTCTGTTTCCTGCCATCTCTTCTCATCCTCCTCCTCCAGTCTTCACCAGGATTCAATCCTGGAGACCTCCAATGTAGGAGAGAGGCGCCCCGCCACCTGCGCCACCTCAGTTCCTGGTTTTCAGAGCTTTCGGAGCATCTTGTCTTGTCTTCCCCCTGCATCTCTCTCCTGTTATGTCATCATTCTGCTGCATGGCTCCCGGGGCCTGGTGGCTCACCGGCACACAGAGCCCGGCAGCCCATGTGCCCTCTCTCTATATATTTTTATTTTACTGGGAGGTCCCGGGGATCAAACCCAGGCCCCTCCATATGGCAGACGGACGCCCAACCATTTGAGCCACATCCGCCCCCCTGTCATAAGTTTTGAAATTGGAAAATGTGAGACTTCCAACTTTGTTCTTCTTTTTCAAGGTTGTTTTGGCTATTCTAGGCTCCTTGCAGTTCCATATGAATTTTGAGGATTGGCTTTTCATTTCTGCAAAAAAGGTTATTGGAATTTTGATGGACATTGTGTTGAATCTATAGATCACTTTTGGTGGTACTGACATCTTAACAGTATTACATTTTCCAATCCATGAACATGGGATGTCTTAATTTGTGTTTTTAATCATGTCTGTTCATGCTGTTCAAATACAGGTTCTCTGTGTTTGTTCCTGGAGTTGGATGGTTTTCCATTAACCTAATTAAATTTATTGCCCAGGAGAGAATGTCCTAGAACAGCTAAGGTATAGGTGATTTATTAATTTATAAGTTTTTTTTCCTTGGAAATTAGTTGATTAAGAGTTGAGTCTTCCATTCTTCTTCTAAAAGGAAAACAACCTTTTTCTACTTTTTGGAAAAAAGGTTGTCAAATAATCATTATTTGCTTCTTTAATCTGGTAAAAGCAGAGTATGTAAATGTTGTTTGTTTTTATCAAGGGCTGTATTTACTTGTCTTGAAGAGGCATCCAAGTCTGTTGCCATGCTGACTTTGTTATAATGTAATTAACAAGTGTCAAAGAGATATGGCTTTATTTGTTTTCATAGTAATAATTCAGAAGGATAAAAGAACATACACTTGAAACTGATTACTTTCTTTTAGAATTATAAGTAAAATTCAAAAACATCATATATTAAAATTTAGAACCCAGAAGAGGAAACAATCAAGTTCTGTTACCTCACTGAATAGACTAACCCTCTTTCCATGTCCTCTATATTCCTCACAGAATGTTTGCTGCCATGTGCATGTATTTGAGCCAGGAGCAGTGGGTTGTACAAAATAGCTTCAATATCACTATAAATTTCAGAGAAATAGTTTTTCTCATAACAGAAGCAGCTCTGTGCCTGGCCTTCAGTTGGCTGCCTGGAAAATGACTGCAGTTGACAACTGCCAGGTCAATGTGAATGTTCATGTTAATTTTCCAAGTTGGAAACAACATGCCTATTGTTAGGGCATAGAAACGTGTGAGAGATTAGCAATGAGCAACTTTACAAACAACTAACTGAAGGAAGCTCGATTCAGTAAGAGGGAAAATGTGCAATAGCTTTGCTTACCATTAGTTTATTGCTCCTGCTACTCAGAGAACCTGGAGGGGAGGGGAAAATAGACCTGGTTAGTATCATATCAGTCTTGTTGGAAAGAGAATATTATTGCATAAAAGGATCTAGTCTGGAGAGATGAGCCCAGCACGTGAATGTTAGAGAAGCCATGTTTGCAAGGTATGAAGCTTCCTTGGATTTACTTGTATCTTTTTTTACAGGGTATAAGTAAAGTGGCCTTTTATAAGGAACATTTTAGTACACATGGTTTGCCAGTTTAAATTAAGGGTTAACTAAAATAATGTTTTAAATAGGAGATATGGTGAGTAATGTAAGAAAGGACTAGAGAACATGTTTTGTTGTTGTTGCTAATAGTAATAATAATGCTGTTTTCTCAATATTTTATTATGTTATCTTAATACTTAAAATAAATGACTTTATTTTGTATTCAAAATAAAAATCAACATATTTTCAATATTTAGATAGGCTATAAATTTTATTTTGTGTATTATGCTGAAGTCTATTTTCCTTTTTAATAAAAAGCCAACAGAATATTCTGGTCATTTTCCTATTTATAAGACTTTCATAAACTCCTCGTTATATCTTAGAAGCATCCACAACCTAGTTGATTTTCTATGTTTTTTGCTTCCTTATTCTTACTTTTAATGTCTGGGTACTTGAGCAGTCCTTAGAGGTATGGTTAGTGAAATGTGCTTTCTCTCCTCTCACCTTGCATCTGTACCTGTTGGTGACTGACTATTATGGTGGTAACAGAATAGGTAATGGAGACCATAGTAATGGCCATGATTTGTTGAATGTTTTCCATGTGCCAGGTATTGTTCATAGTATCTCCCTGGTCTTCACAGTACTTTTGTAATTAAGGGCACCATTATCCTCTTTTTAAAGAAGAAAGTGAGACTTTAAAGAGACTGTGTAACTCTTCCCCAAATCCTTTAACCCATTTAGCAGAGTCAGGTGACAGCAGCAGTGAAAAAGTACATTCTTCTTCCCTTCTGTGAAAAAACAGGGGAGTGAAAGGCAACTTCAGAGGTCTGACCATATAACTCCCAGGCCCAGGCCTCTCCAGAAAATAGAAAATACAAAAGAAAACTAAATATGGAACAATTTGGGATAAACAGAATCTGTGGGTCCTGGTGAGAAGGCTGTTAAGAAAGTCTAGAGTTCCATTTAATTTATATTTCATTGAATGCCAAGAGAATGACTATTGTGAGACTTTTAAAACTTGCCCTTTATTAGTAATGTTTATCCTCTGCTTCCGCATCAGACTAGCAGTAACAACCCTTAGGAAACCTCAGAACAACTGATTCTTAGTCCAGGAACAGGAGAAAAGGGAAGTCTGTGTGTGTGGGAGGGTGTTTTCTACAGTTAGCTGGGGTGGGCAGAAACTCTGGTCTGAAGGAGTTGCTGATGTTAGTGCAATAGGCACCAGTAGGTCAGTCTGTCTCCCTAGAAATTTACACCAAGATGAAGGCCTTGTGTCCTTCCAGGGGAAACAGAAAATGATATAGAAGAAGGCAATGAAACTGATTTAGGACTTTGGTAACAATCTGCTCCCTCATTCCCAATCCTCCATTCTCCTACCTATCTCCTTTAATCTAGTCCATATTCTAGATCTGTAGAGTTCCAGTAGCTCTACTTGCTACTTCTCTCCCCACCCCAAGCTCCTATCTTTCCAGAGTCCTTATCCTAGGTGGTAACTTGAAGTTCAAATTCATGTTTTGGGAGGGATGCCAGAGATCAGTCCAGCAGGTAGATAGAGTTCTATAAAGGTGAAACTAATGAAGAAAGACTTTTACCTATACCTGTGGGGTCTTGCCAAAATTTGAATAATGTGTAGAGCCTTGCACTGAATGTGGAGAAACAGAAAGCATGTGAACATATTGCCAAAACCAAGGCCTCCATAAATAGGCTTCAAAAGTCAGGAATCCAAGGAGTAAGGAAAAAGAAAGAGTAGCAGGTTTGGAGTATGGAGGGAACCAGCCTGGGAATTGCCCAGAACAAGCATTATTGTTTAACAGCAGCAGAGTAATGGGGAGTTGGATGTGTTTAAAGAGACCAGAAAAGAGGCAAACTTCCTGTGGCCCATCAGGTGGAAAGGAAGTGAATAAGAGAAAGAGATGTATCCCTGACATTTTAAGTTAAGACCCAGGATATTACTCCCTAGAAAAATGATACATATTAATAGGTTAGTTAGATTTCTAGGCTAGCCCACCAAAATAGATATACCTCAAAATGAACTTGAAATATAGATTCTTTCATGAAAAATGCTCTTGGAAAACAATGGATCTTCAAGAATTTTTAAGAAATTTTTTGAATTAGGTTGCATATATAAGTGGGGAGCCACTTGTAAATTAGAATTAAAGAAAAGCTAGACAAACCTTGGGAATTTACCATGGCTTAGAGATAGCCATAAAGAAAGTAATTTACTTTTTTTTTTTTTTTTTTTACCGGGAGGTACCGGGGATTGAACCCCGGTCTCTCCATATGGTAGACGAACGCCGAACCTTTTGAGCCACATCTGTTTCCCAGTAATTTACTTTTATATTTTAAAAACTTAAAAAAAATGACATTTTTGAAGAGCATTGATTAGTTACTTTGTAGAATGTCCCTCACTTTGAGTTTGTCTGATGTTTTCTCATAATTGGAAAGAGATTATACATTTTTAATAAGAATCCCACATTAATGATACTGTATCCTTTTCAATGTTGGCATGTCTTATTACTAGTGATGTTTACTTTGATCATTTGGTTAAGTTGTGTCCACCATGAAGAACTATTTCAGATTGGGAGAGACTAAAGGGAAATAACTAAATACAGTGTGGTTCTGGATGGGATCCTAGAAAAAGGACATTTGTGGAAAAATCAATGAAATTCAGATAAGGGCTATAATTTAGTTAACAATATTGTACCAGTGTTCATTTTCTATTCTTGATAATTCTACTGTAGTTATGTAAGATGTTAACATTAGGAGGAAAGGGGTGAGGGAGATTAGGATATAATCTTGGTACTCTGCATTTTTTGTAAGTTTAAAAAAATTAACTCAGAATAAAAAAGTTTAAAAATAACAATTATACCTAATATTTACATAGTGCCTATCATATACCAGTCTCTGCATCTATTAACTGTTTTATTCCTCTCACTAACCTTCTAAGGGCAATTATTGGGAGGCGGCTGTGGCTCAGTCAGTGTGGCTCCCGTTTGCCATGTGGGGGGCCCCGGGTTTGGTTCCCGGGGCCTCCTGGTGGGGGCGGGCCCGCTCGCGCGGCGTGGTTGGCTGGCCCGGCGAGCACAGGCAGCAAGGGGGGGATAAATGAATAAATAAATAAAATCTTAAAAAAAAAAGGGCAATTATTATTATTCCCATTTGACAGATAAGGAAACTGGGATACTGAGAGGTAAGAAATATGCCCACTGTCACATGGCTATTAAATGATCACTGTATTAGGGTTCTCTAGGGTAACAGAACCTACAGGAGATATCTGTAAATAGTATGAGATTTTATAAAATTGTCTCACATTACCATAGGGATGCACAAGTCCAAATTCTGTAGGCCAGGCTGCAAACCAGGGACTCAGATGAAGGTCCTTGTTTAATTCCCCAGGAGATGCTTGCTGTCTGAAGTAGAGATGGGAATTCTCTCTCTGAATGTTGAAATCACTTCTCCTTTTAAGGCCTTCAACTGATTGGATGAAATGTCACTCATTGCTGAGGGCAGTTTCCTCAGTTCATTGTAGATGTAATCAGCCATATATGCAATCAACTCACTGATGAGTAAAGCCCATGAAGTGCCATTGTAATACAGTAAGCCCAGTGCTTGCTTGACCAAACAGCTGGCTGAGACAACACATTAGCCTAACTATCACAGTCATATAACTAGAAAGTGGCTGAGATGGGATTTGAACTCAGGCATTCTGGATCTAGAGGTCCATTACATCATACTGCCTCTCAATGTGCTGTATATATACATAGTTTAAAAACAGTCCAGGGAGCGGATGTGGCTCAAGCAGTTGAGTGCCAGCATCCCACATGGGAGGTCCCGGGTTCAGTTGCTGGTGCCTCCTAAAGAAGACAAACAAACAACGAGCAGACATTGAGCAAAAACAATGAGCAAAACAACGAGCAGACAACAAGCAAAAACAACGAGCAGAAAGAAAAAACAATGAGCAGACAACAAGCAAAAACAACAAGCAGAAAAAGCAATGAGAAGACAACAATGAGCAGAAAAAACAAGCAGACAATGAGCAAAAACAATGAGGAAGACGACGAGCAAAACAATGAGCAGACAGTGAGCAAAAACAAAAATGAGCAGGGAGCGCATGTATCTCGAGCAGTTGAGTGCTTGACTCCCACATGGGAGGTCCCAGGTTCAGGTCCCAGTGCCTCCTAAAGAAAAAACACACAACGAGCAGACAATGAGCAAAACCAATGAGCAGACAATGAGCCAAAAAAAAAAAAAAAAAAAAAAACCCACACAAAACAACAAGCAAAAACAATGAGCAAACAGATGAGGGAGTCATCTCATGGAAGGAAAAAAAACAATGTGGACATATCCAAATCAAGCCTACCTTTTTATGAAGCAATATGTTACTTGATTTTGTTTGTTTTTGTTTTATATCCTTCAGAAAAGAACTTACTTGTGGACATGGACAGGAGCCTACTTTGTTTTTTTCCTATGATATTCAAAGTGTGTTCTGTTCTCCTGTCATAATCTTTTCATGGCATGCTGGCTATTGCAGATAGCAACTGTAGTAGAAACTAGGAAATCCCAACTTGGTTGGACAATAAGCCTTTATTGAATAAAGTGCTAATTGCTTATAATTACTATGTGCAGCCTGTACATTAGATTAAGTGGAATCAAACTTCCTTTAAAATTTAGCCAAGAAGCTCTTCTGTTACTCTCTGGGGTACTTTGATTAGTATAAATGACCTTATCTCCTATATCTCACATTGAGGTTACCTATTTATTTTTAAAAACCTGGTAGCTATTATAGCAATGGCTTTGTTTGTTCTCTTTAAAATGAAAAAAAAAAATATGTGGATTACTCCTTTGGGAGTCTGAATGAATTACTTGAGCCTTGTTAGCTGAGCTTCCTTTAAATTGTAGGGGTAGATACATATTCCACAAGATACAAGTTGCTCTGAAAGAAGACTCTGTATTTAAGTCAGATAGAAAGTTGGTAAAATGCATATGTTAACAGTTACTGCCTCAGTAAGTTTCAAAGTGGTAGGAATTAATCACTACCAAGTCATATGATTAGAGAAATTCATTTCTATCTTTCTGTTTTCCTGGGGGGGAAAAAAGGAAGAAAGAAAGAAAATAAGAACTTATTATTTAAAAGGTGAGAAAAAACCCCAAAAACTTCCTGCCTATTTACACACACAAACACAGCAAGCATGTAGTCTTTGCTGTAGGAGCAATTTATGTTTGTCTTCTTTTCCATGGTTAAGGACACTTTTTCTGTGCATTGTGTAGTGATAGTGATTTCTTTTCTCTTGCCTTTGGATTCATGCTGCAGAGAAATAATCTAATAGTAGGTATTTGCTTTGGAAGATTCAAAGGCCAAAGTTCTCTAAGTGTTCTGTTTCCCCTTCACTTTCTTTTTTTTTTTTTGCCTTTTTTCAATCTTTATTTGTACCCCCAATCCTTTTCTCCTTCTTTCTCCATCCTTACTTTTTTTTTTTTTTTTTACCAGGAGGTACCGGGGATCGAACCTTGGTCTCTCCATATGGTAGACGGACACCTAACCTCTTGAGCCACATCCGTTTCCCAATCCTTACTTTTTAATTGACTAAAATTCAGAATTGAATTTTAAAAAAATATCTGTAAGATTTATTTTTAAAAGGTTACTTCTTGGTCTTAAATTTTAAAATTTGTGAGTTGATCCTTTTTGTTTCTCTAACTACTTACTTTCATAAGTGTTTTTTTTCCTTATACATGTTCTCTGTTGATTTATCCCCTGGTAGGTATCTCAAATGAAAAAGAAATTTCTTTTTCCTGTCATTCAGTACTCTCATTACATATTCAGGCAATCCCAAATTGTTTTGACAACTAAATTGAACTACCAAGTGACTTTGACCATTTAGAGAAATGAATTAGTGAAGTTCAGTAGCATTCAGGGCAGGGGAATTTACTTAATAGAAAAATTAAAACAAGCAAACTACATAAACATGAGTTGGTGAACTACCAGATTTGTATATGTCTGACAAAGAGAAATGAGGGATACAGAATATGAGTTAAATGTTTAGTGCTAAAACTTAGAAAATTAGCAAAAGGAGTGTAAGTGGGGTGATGCTCAAACAGAGTCATAGCTTAGGAAATCAGACTCCACTTTCCTATAAGTGTCAAAATGGTGATGGTGATTGTTAAACTTAGGGGGTCTCTCCAGGGCATGTACCTTGTCTTACTTATCTTTTATCTTCTCCAATTTGCCTTGTATAAAGTGAAGTCTTAATAAATATATTTACATAGTTCCTGACCTATCAAATCTAGTTAATGTATAAAATACCTAAAGGTCAAGCCCAATAGTACTTTAGAACTTAAGTATTATATAATAATAGCATCTTTCAGAATTGTTAGGAGCAGAGTACCTTCATACACATACTGGGAGCATTTACATCTGGTCCAATCTGTTGGTAATCTGAGGGACTGAACCAGGACACTTTTTGCAGGCTTGCTGTCCCAGAACTTGCAGCTTACAAAGGTCTCCTGCAGAATGCTGTGGGAGATCAGTCAAGGCATGGCTGCCTGGAGCAAGGGGTTGCTGACTGTGGGACATACAGTGCAGTGCCTGGGACCATGAGAAAACTGTTTCTTAAGGAAGAGGGTACATTCATATCCATGTTAACAGGGAAATTCTTAGGACCACATGCTCATGCCCAACACAAGACACGTGCAGAAATGATCCTCGAACTATTCTTTAAACTTATTGTATGAAAGAGAGCACTTGCACAGGTCAATCTGCAAAGACTGGGAAAGGTGTTTTTACTTTTCCTCTCTCTCTCTCTCTCTCTCTCTCTCTCTCTCTCTCTCTCATTACTCATCCTGGAACTCAAGAAAAGCTCTGTCATAACACTAGCAGGATACAAGCATAAGGAACAAATGTCTTAGAGTCTAAATTCCAGTGATAACACATCAAAATATCAAAATATCCAGGTTTCAACAAAAGATTACAAAACATACAAAGAAACAGGAAGTGATGGCCCAGGCAAAGGAGAACATTAAAGCATTAGAAACCATTCACAAGGAGGACCAGACTTGGGATATGTCAGACAAAGACTTTTGAAAAATGGTCCTAAGTATGCTTAAAGAGCTAAAGGAAGACATGGACAAAGAACTAAAAGAAGTTAAGAAAATTATAGATGAACACAAATATAATATCAATAAAGAGATGGAAATTATGAAAAGGAACCAAACAGAGCTGAAGACCACAGTAACAGAAATTAAAATTTCTGTAGAGGGGTTCAACAGCAGATTGGAACCAGCAGAAGAAAGAATCAGTGAACTTGAAGGTAAGACCATTGATATCATCTAGTATGAGGAAAAGAGAGAGGACATAATAAAGAAAAGTGAACAGAGCCTGAGGAATCCATGGGATACCATCAAGCGTACTAAATTGTGGGAGTCCTAGAAGGAGATGAAAGAAAGAGTAAGAGAGAATATTTGAAGGGATAATGGCTGATAACTTCCCAGATTTAATGAAAGACATGAATATACACATCCAGGACACTCAATGAACTCCAAACAGGATAAACACAAATAGACCTATACCATGACATATTATGATCACACTGTTGAATGCCAGAGATAAGGAGAGAATTGTGGATCCCACAAGAGAGAAGCAGTGTGTTGTGTACTGGTAAGCTTAAATAAGATTAATTGCTTATTTCTCATTGGAAACCATAAAGGCAAGAAGGTAATGGGATGACATGTTTAAATGCTGAAAGCAAAAAATTGCCAACTAGGAATTCTATTTTTGGCCAAACTGTTTTTGGGAATGAGGGAGAGATTGAATCATTCCTGAATGGACAAGGGCTGAGGGAGTTTAAAACCACTGAACTTCCCCTACAGGAGATGCTAAAGAGAATTTTGTAGGTTGAAGGTAAAGGACAGAAGACAGTGGATTGAAGCTGCATCGACAGTTAAGGGTCTCCAGTGAGGGTAACAATGAATATGAATGCCAGTACTGCTGTAGTTTTGATTTGTAGCCCCACTTTTTACTTCCTATAGCATCTAAAAGGCAGATGTATGAACTCTAATGATAGGTAAGTAGTTTTGAACTCACAATGTATAAACATGTAATTTGAGACAAGAACTATATAAGAATGTAGTTTGTTACAGGAAGTGCATGGAGTACGGGTTGGGGGATAAAGGGATGTAGGAACATAGTTTGGTTGTACTAATGAAGTTGGGTTGATATCAAAGTAAGCAAGATTGTTGTAGATTTAGGATGTTAAATTTAAGTCCCATGATAACTACAAAGAAAATATTGGAGAATATGGAAGCTCATAGAGGCAGAAAGGTTGCCAGGGGTAGGGAGCAGAGGGAATGGGAGGTTAATGCATAATAGGTGTAGGGTTTCTAATTGGGGAGATGAAAAGTTTTAGTAATGAAAGTTGATAAGGGTACTGCAACATTGTGAATGTAATTAATCCCACTAAGTGGTATGCTTGAGAGTGGTTGAGATAGGAAAGTTTTTGTTGAATGTATGTTTCCACAATTAGAAAAAGAAAGAGCAACTAAAGAGGCAGTGATAATTAAATACAATATGTGATCCTGATGGCCTCTAATAAGGGAGGGAAAAAATATTGAAAAAGACATTATTGGGACATATGAAAGAATTGGAATGTAGACTGTAAACTTTTCTTCAGTGTTAAATTTCTTGAACATGATCATTGCACTTAAGGTAGTTACATAAGTGATTGGCCTTGTTCTTAGGAAATGTACATGGCTGTATTAAGTGTTCAAGGAGCATAATGTATCTAACCTACACTAAAGTGTTCAGAAAATGAGATGATAAATAGGTAGGTAGGTAGATAGAATGATAATGACAAATTTGGCTAAATGGTAAAATTGGTGGATCTGGGTATCTGATGGGATAGGAATATATTGAATTCTCTGCATGGGGTTTGTATTATTTTTGTAACTTTTCCTGTAAGTTTGAAAGTATTTCAAATTTAAAAGTTTAAAAAAAGATAGGAAGGTTATCTTTGAATTATCTGGGTGAATCAATGTAATCTCATAAGCGCTTTGAAGAGGAAGGCAGAACAGTCAGAGAAATATGACAGAAGAAGAGACAGTACATATTCAAAGTGAGAGGATTTCTACTTGCTGTTGCTGGCTTTGAAAATGGAAAATGGTGGCTGTAAACCAAGGAAATGTAGGTGGCCTCTAAAATCTGGGACTGGCCTGAAGGTGACCACCAACAAGGAAACAAGAATCTCAGTCCTATGTCTGTGAGGAACTGAATTCTGCCAACAACCTGAATGAGCAATGAAACAGATTATTCCCCAGAGCCTCTAGAAAGGAACTCAGCCCTGCTGACACCTTGATTTTAGCCTGAGGAGACCTGTGTCAGACTTCTAACCTAGGAACCTTTAAGATAGTAAATTTGTGTTGTTTTAACTCACTGTTTGTGATAATTTGTTACAACAACAAAAGAATATTAATATAGTGAATGACTTACCTTTGAAATACGGTCTCAGATCTCTCTCTGAACTATATATTCAGTTTCCTACTTGGAAATCTTCTCTTTGATATCCCACAAGGACTTCAAACTCATTATGTAGAAAACAGTACTTCTCTTTTCCCTAAAACCTGCTCTTCTTGCTTCTTTTTATTTTTTATTTTTTTTTGAAAGTATAGTCTTCTCTTCTTGCTTCTTTTGATTGATGTTCTTCCTCTCTGTTCACATGCCTTAGCCAGAAATCTGGGAATCAGCATAAACTCCCTCCTTTCTCTTATGCTATTCCTCTACACATCCCTACCTCACTTAATTTGCTTCCAAGCCTGTTTTGGTTCTAGGTCCATTACTATTGCTTTAGGTCAGGCCCCATCACTTCTCACATGGATTTCTCAAATAATCTCCCAACACATCTCTCTGCCTCTAGTTAAAATATGCTAATTCATCCTTCTGTTCTATAATCTTTATGAAATCTGATCATGTTTCTCCTCTACTTCATTCTTTCCCACTGCCACTTCAGTAAAGTTCCAATGTATGACACACAGGCTGTTTATGATCTGTCCCCAGCTTTGAATTTCTCTGCTCTTTAACACCTATCATGCTGTCCAGCTATACTGAACTTCTTATATTTTCTTCAATATGTGCTACCCTTTTATGCCATTGTACATATTTTTACATCTGCTTGGAGTGTCCTCCTTTTTGTCTTTCCCTGTTTCTCCCTCAGTCTTCACTAGGCTGAAGTAGGGGCCCTCCTTTGTGGAACCCCAGTGCCCCATGCAAATTTCTGACACAGTGTTTACCTCACAGTATTGTTACCTTTTATTTATATTTTAGCCTCTCCCTATAAACTCTAAGTTCCTTGAGGACAGGGGACTTTTTTGTTGGTTTTTTTTTTTTCATGTTATATCCCTTAAAGCTGTTATAGTGTCGGACATTTAGTGGGGACTTAGTAAATGCTGGGTTAAAGAGTGAATGAGAAGAATGCCAAAGAATAAGGATTGTGATTTCACGGAGCTAGGTTCCCACATGAATTTTTAGTTTCTCTCCCTGGATACTTTATTTTATAGCAATGTTTCTGGGATAGGTTAAAAATACCCTCTTGTTCAATTTTTTGTGAAAGCTAACGAGAGCATCTGAATTTGGTATTTGGGGTATTAATAGACAGGAGTATACTGAAGAGTGACTTCCCGAGAGAGAAAGCCATTATGAGTGGGAATACACATGTAAGAAAGATACCAAACTCACTTGTGTAACCGTAACCGTCCACTTCTCTCATCTGCAAAAGGGATTACCCCTTTTATTTTTTCTTCACTTAAAAAAAAAAAAAAAAAAAAAAAAAAAAAAAAGCTAAGATTTCTGTTCTAGGAGGGAGTAAGCTTAAATTGAAAAGCAATAAGTTATCTTCAGTTTTCTTTTAAGTCTGAGTGATGTTCCAAAAACAGTTGCTTCATGGGGGTTTCCAGCCTTGGGAAAGGAGTTAATAAGTAAACTTAAAAAAAAAAAAAAAAAAAAAAATTCTGTTCTTCATGTTATATAAAATGCTCATCTTTTAAATAGTGGCACTTCCATGCATTTAAAAAGGAAATGCATAGGATTAAAAGTAAAAATTATTCTTCCTTTTTCTCTCTTAGGAAGACATAATTTGTACAGGGACTTTCCAATCAGTAAATCAGATACTGTTTACTCTTGTTTTGTGTCCTCAATCCACAAGGTCTTATGTGATTTTGTACACTGTACAGCTGATAAACAAATGAATGACAACTGCTATTTTCCTACCATTTAAATTCTTTTTTTTTTTCTTTCCCAAATGCATGTTACTCAGTTAATCAATTTTGTATTATATGGAGAAGAAAATGCAGATAAAAATATGGCTATTGCATGAATGATGATGATTATTAAATGATTTGTGGAATAAAAAGGGAAATCCAGAGAGCTGTTTTCTTATTAGATTAAGAGAAGCAACCTTGGATGGCTAGGGGGTCATGGAAGAGAGAGGAAGAAAATACATGAAAGACGGAATATTGGACTGGATCTGGCTTGACACTACCAGAGTCACTGTCTCCGGGCCTGGCAACATGAAAATGGGGTAGCCTGCTCTTTGAAGGTTGTCCAGTCCTGCTTACTTCTAGAACTTTAATGAGACTTAATTGTAACCCTTTTCCTGCCACTGTGCTACCTTGTGTCATGTTACAGTGTATCAGCATGGTAGGGGCACAATTACAGAAACAGTTTCCCAGAAATTTCTGACCACAGAGGTAGTGTTTCAGGTCTCAATCCCACCACTAACCTTGCAATTTCAGATCATTATCATTGTTATTATCATAGACATATTTTTAAATGCCTGTGAGGATCTACATTATATAGACCCTTTACTTTCTGACCTCAACTTCTACTATACCCTTCACTTACTTGGCAACAGCCACACTTAACTTCTGCACTGCCCTGGTCTTCCTCAGACATAGCAGGCAGGCTTACTGTTCTGGCTCAGCACTGTCCAAAAGAAATATAATGCAAGCCACATATGTAAATTTTAAATTTTCTAGTACCCACATTAAATGATATAAAGTGAAACAAGTGGAATTAATTTTAATAATATATCTTATTTAACCCAGTGTATCTAAATGAGATGTTTTACCTGTTTTTTCCTTACTATGTCTTTGAAATTCTGTGACTATTTTACACTGACAGCATTTTGCAGTTTGGACACTAATTAATCATCAGAAATACATTTATCTGTATTTAGATTTTAGATTCACATACCCGTTATATTAAGCATACTGACACTTTTTTCAGTAGTGGAATTGTATCAGTTTTGAATTTAAATTTAAGTTGACTAAAATGAAATACAGTTAATAATTCAGTTCTTTAGTCACCAAGCCACATTGTGTTCAGCAGCCACAGGTGGAAAGTGGCTTTGGGACAATGCAGTTCTAGCTATTTCCTTTGTAAGGAATGCTCTTCCTACAGAAAATCACTTGTCTAACTTCTAACTCCTTTAAATTTTTGCTCATATTTCATCTTCTCAATAAGACCTACCTGACCACTCTATTTAATACAACCTGCCCAAGTCTCCACATGCCACACTTCTAATCCTGCTTGCTCTGGTTATTTCATCTCTTTTCATAACACTTACCACCTTAGAAAACACTGTATAATTTGCCTATTTCTTATTTTCATTGTTTATTGTCTCCCTTCCTTCCTCTTCTATCTGCTAGATCTATGTTTTCTGAAGGCAGGTTTTTTTTTTGTTCATTGATATATTCCAAAACCCAGAACAGTGCTTGGCATATAGTAGGTTCTCAATAAATATTTGTGGATTAAATTTACTGAATCAATGACTCATTATAAAATCTTACTGAAATTATTAATTAGTAAATACTAGATTATGGATATATTCCAGACAGAATTAAAAGTATTATTTCAACCAAATCTCTATACTGTATACTGTGTTAACTGGGAATAGTGGGAAGAGAAATGAGGAGTGCAAAAGAAGCTTATAATCTAGTTAGGAAAACAAGATTCCTAAAAAAAGAGAAAATATGAAAAATGCTGAATTCTGTTGGACAAACTAGAAAATTAACTTAAAATAACAATTGTTCTTTTTTTAGAAAATCTCATGTGTGGAGGCTGTGATGGAGGATTTACTACCTGGGTCCCCAAAAGCCATAGAATATACCATGGTAATGAGCCAGCAATTAACTATCATATAAATATTTATATGCCAGGTATGAAACTAGCAGCTAGATCTGGCAGAAACCACACTACAATTTTCCCAGTAGCAGAGTGCCACAATTTAGATGGAAAACCATGTGCAAAAAGGAAACTATTTCTCTCTTTTGGAAATCAACTTAGTTCACAAGCCCCCCATTTCCACTAATTGTAGAAACATTAATGTTGCCAATTAAAATTTAGTCAAATATGGATAAATAGTCTCCTTTGAATAAATATTTAGTTAAATTCAGAGTTCTTTTCTCTTCCTCTCCTTTCCTTCCTAAGAGCAATCTATAAATCCTGCTACTGGGGGAGAGGTTTCTTTTTCTCGTGCTGACCTCTAGTGGTCACTGTCTTCCAGTGAGGTGTCTGATCCTGCTTGGTCATTTGCCTTCACTGCTGTCATGTCCCACTTTGGGCTCTTCTCAGAGATATGTGTATTCACCTCTCTCTCAGCTTCTTCCACGGGCCATTGAATCATTACAGATGCTTTACTGTAGTAGTCTTCAAATTGCGTTATGCATCCCTCTGGGGTTGCATGAAGATATTTCAGGGAGTATATGGGCAAGATAGTTTTTTGTTGTTTGTTCTTTATTTTTTAAAGACAGCTATATTGAGACATGATTTACGTAAATTTCATCAATTTTGTGTACAATTCAATGAATTTTGATAAATGTAGTTCATTGTATAACCACCATTACAATCATGATAAAAAAAATTTCATTACTCAAAAAAAGTTCCCTCATGCCCTTTGCAGTCATTCTCCTCCCTTTACCCTAAAGACTCTCAGTCACTGATTTTCTTTCTGTCAGTGTAGTTTTGCCTTTTTTAGAGTGTCATTTAAATATCATATGATATGTATTCTTTTGTGACTGGCTTCTTAGCATAATCTTTTTGAAATTCATTTATATTGTGTGTATGAGTAGTTCATTCCTTTTTAAAAAGTTTTATTGCAATATAGTTCACATACCATAAATTCATCCATTTAAAATGTACAGTTCAGTGGTTTTTAGTATATTCACAGAGTTGTGCAACCATCACTGCAGTCTATTTTAGAACATTTTCATGACCCCAAAAAGAAACTCCATACTTATTAGCAGTCGTTCCCCATTTTCCTCATATACCTTGAGCCCTAGGCAACCATAAATGTACTTTCTGTCTCTATAGATTACCTTTCTGGGCATTTCATAGGAATGTAGATGTATCAGTATTTCCTGATATTATGTCCAAATAATATTCCATTGTATGGCTATACCACTATTTGTTTATCTGTTCTTCAGTTGATGGACATTTGGCTTGGTCCCACTTTTTAACTAGTATAAATAATGCTGCTATGGACATTTATGTACAAGTTTTTGTAATGATATATGTTTTAATTTCTCTTTTAAAATATATTTTTATTAGAGAAGTTGTGAACTTACAAAACAATCATGCACATGTGAGGAATTCCCATACAGCACCCCTCTACCAACATACTACATTGTTGTGGACCATTTGTTACAGATTATGAGGTAATATCATCAGACTGTTACCACTACCTATGGTCTATAGTGTACATTTGGTATATATTTTCCCATACCCCACTATTATTAACACAGTACATCTTTGGCATTGAGGCAAAAATATTACAGTATTGCTGTTAATTTTAGTCCATTGGTTACATTAATTGTATTTTCCCCATGCTTCTCCACATTCTTACCATGGTGCAATAGTGATGTACATTTGTTCTAGTTCATAGAAAGACATTATTGTATTCGTACTATTAACCAAAATCATCATCCATTTCTGGGTTCACTATGTGATTCAGTCCCTAGATTATTCTCTAGCTTTCTTTCAATTGACAAAAATATGGAATGCTTCATGAATTTGCCTGTCATTGTTGTACAGGGACCATGCTAATCTTCTCTGTTTCAGTTTTAGTGTGTGTCCTGCTGAAGCAAGCACTGTTTTCATTTCTTTTGAGTGTATATCTAGGAGTAGAATTGCTAGGTCATATAGTAGTTGTATGTTTAGTATTTTGATTATGTTTGCTCCTTTTTTTTTGCTATATAATATTTCATTTGTTTATCCATTTACCGGTTAATGGACATTTGGATTGTTTTTAGTTTTTGACTACTATGAATCAAGCTGCTAAGAACATTTGAGTACAAGTCTGTATGTGAACAGACTTTAATTTCTCTTCGGTAAATACCTAGGATGTTATTACTTGGGCTTTTGGTAAATATATGTTTAGCTTTATAAAAAAACTGAGCATTTGTTTTCAAAAGTAGCTATACCATTTTGCATTCCCACCAGCAATGTATGAGAGTTTCTTTTGTTCCACATCCTCAACATTTAATGTTGTCAGTGTTTTTCATTTTAGCCATTCTATTAAAACAGTGGTTTCAGTTTGCATTTCCTTGATGACTAATGATACTGAGTATCTTTTCCTCCTTGTTTGGCATTCATATATCTTCCTTAAGTGTCAATTCAAATATTTTGCTCACAGTCAATCTTTATAATCAGTCCTTTCTCTGCTTGGAAAAGCTACAACCCTGGTTCATTCCAATTTTCCTTACTCTGCATCTACCCAAAAAACTGCATAGAGCTGGAGAAAAATACAACCATCCTGAGTGGTCTCATTTTAAATTCAGCTGGGCCCTCAATGCTGTTCAGCAATCATACCCCATTCACTCATCCACTTTTTTTTTTTCCCCAAAATAAGTTTAGCTGTAAGATAACATTTAAAAGATTTTTTTTGAAGGCTATTTCTAATTAATCTAGTTTGCACTGTGACCATGCAGTTTTGCATAAGAATTTTGTTCCTTTTAATTATTGGCTTATAACCAAAAAGTCCCCAATGCTTTAAAATATAGCTTACAACATTTTCCTTTATTTCAGAGCTTTGCTTATTTCCCCTTTTGACTTTGGCAGACCTTGGATGAGCAAGATTAATTCCAGTATATACTCACTGAGGTCATTGAAGCCTCTGGGAAACTGGTTTCTCTCATGAATTGCTGCTTTTAGGAATCCCAACATTCGGAGGTGGAATGTCCGCCTCCCCAGTCCTCGGAGATAACAGGTCTCCGGCAGCCACTGGACTGGAAGAGTAGACATTCAACCCAAGGCTTGAGAATTCCACCAGGCAGCAATTTAGTCCACACTTGGAGGCATGAGAGAAAGCAGGATTACTGGCTTTAGTGGAAGGACAGGAGATAGGGGTGTCTTGAATTTGCTTTCCCCTGAGCCATAGGGGGCAGAAGTTGTCATGAAATAACCATAAGCAAAGGCAAGGGGTGAGGCTAGGCCTGAAGTAACTATAAACAAAGGCAAACTGCAGTTTATAATTATCATTGCAATAGTTGAAGTCTAAAGGCTAGGTGAAATTAGTTACAAAATAACCATAATCAAAGGTAAGTTTAGTTTAAGATTATCATTACAATAGCTGATGCCTAGGCTATATCCACCCAGTTATAATAATTTCACATGTTGTCCTTCTGTTGTTTTATAATGTAAAGGCATCTATATAATGATCTTAAGTCTTAGTAACAGTTTCTAGTAAATTTTCACTTAAAAACAATTTGAGCACTTCTGTTCATGAAGCAGCTAAAACAATTTTATTAGTAACAACTTTGCTAAGTTTTTCTGCAGTTGAATTAATTCCACTTGTGATTTCTTTATACATCAAATTTAATTGCAAGATGGTATTGACATTTGAAGACTCATTTTTTAGATTACCTTTCACCATTATCCAATTTGTAACAGGTGACTCCCAAATCTGATTTACAAGTTCCTAGGCACGAGCAGACTAATAAAGTTTAAAGCAAGCACAGATTAAAACAGAAGAGATAATTTTATGCACTTAGTTTAGGGAAAGACTTGACTTTAGAATCACCTAAATGCAAAGCTCCCAGTGTCTGTTCACAGCAGAAACGTCGTGTAGGACCCTTCAGCTTCGTTCCTCTACGGAAATCCCTGGGCAGCTGCTAGGTACGGAGCTAAGGCGTCCAGAGAAGCCCTGCTCCCAACGAGACATGAATTGGGGCAGCTCTGGGGGCTGTATCCCATTAGGGACTTCCCACAATGGTAAAACCCTGCAAGCCTTTTTTGCTGGAAGTGTTACTGGATTTTTTTTTTTTTTTTTTTTTTGGGGGGGGGGGTTCAAGTCGTTTTTTTATTCCAGTGCTTTTTTGCTTTTTTTTTTTTTTTAATTATTTTTTATTGTGGGTAAAAATCAAAATTTTCACAATACATACCAATATTTGTAAAATGATATATAAATATGTATGCATACATGTGCATTTGCTTACAAAAATGTTATTTATATGGTTCATAGTAATGCATTCATACAGTATTTACCATATAAATATATTGTGTAATATATTGTTTGATTCACAAAAAAACAAAAAAAAACAAAAAAATTTACATGTATCCATTACATTTAATTGAGAAATGTATATATTTATTCATCTGTGTTTACTTTTTAGTTTTTAATTGCTTATGTTTTCAATTATTAAATGTACAAAACAAAGTTTAAAAAATGTTATTTATATATATAAATATATTTTAAGAGGTGCTTAGATTACCTAAAATATTTATCTAGGCTCTTTGACTATGCTGCAAAAATAAATTTCAGGAGCACGTCAGGTTAGTTAGACCAGTAATTTATTAAGGTAGGGAGGGAAGAGAAATGGGAGAAAACAATATATCATGGGTCCCAGAGATAGGAAGGGGCTGAAGAGTGATAAAGAGGGCTGGTTTATAGACTACAATTTCCCATTATAGATTATAAATGCCCAGGTTTTACCTACGTGTTGATCCATGCGGGGGGACATGGCGAGAGCAAGGCGCAGAAGCCAAGTGGGGCTTGGGAAAGAGAGACTTCTGTGCTTGCTTTTAAAACCATTAATTATTCCACCCCTTTGCTAATGGCATGTGCGGAGTCCCAGCTGTTTGCTGTTTTGATTGATTACCCCACCCATCAGTCCCCCTGGTGGGCCCAAAGATAATGTCCCTGGAGAATATCCCAGGCTTCTCCTGGCTTCCAGAGGGATTCTCATTTTGC
Organism: Tolypeutes matacus; assembly: GCA_026826555.1. Lineage (NCBI taxonomy): Eukaryota > Metazoa > Chordata > Mammalia > Cingulata > Chlamyphoridae > Tolypeutes > Tolypeutes matacus. Next base: position 6,948,713 of record JAKSZT010054466.1, on the reverse strand, counting down.
ATGGCAAAAATCTCGCGAGGGTCTTCTAGCAGCCAACTTGAGGGTATTGATGTCCACGTGGACTTCTTGCCAGGTTCCATATCCGTCTATTGATTCCATATACAAAGCCTGCTTTAGAAGGATTGGAGTGTTACAAGGAAATAGGCAGGGAGCTAGGAAAGCCAGGAACCGTTTAATTGTAATTGATGGCACATGAAGAGGTTTCTTATTCTACAGGGGAGAGATTTAGTAATTAGAATACATTTCCTCATCCTTAACCTTTTTTTGTTCCATGGACCCCTTGTTAAGAACCCCACCTTTAAGGATACATGACCATGTGGTCTTTGGCCCTCAGGTCTGTCTGCCCTCTCCTCTCTTACACAGGTTCAACTGGAATTCAGGGTCCCATACAGAGCCCTCTCTCGGCCATACTGTGGTCATGTGGTGTGGCAGCAAAAGATTAGATTAGGCAGGCTTTCCCAATTTAAGAGCCACCTATTATCCTAGGGGAGGTAATGCGTTTGTCAGTCTTGGGGTGTCCCACCACTGGATCTGATTGAATGGACTGCTCACCAAGCTAGTGTCCTGGAAATCGGGGAGCCCTGCTTGCTGTCCCACGTACTGGGATCGGGAGATTTGTCTCTGGGCGTCGCCAGAGCCTTAGAGGTCTTGGAGGCATCTGGGTCCGGTTTCCAGAACTTAATCCTCAAGCCAGGCTTTCCTCCTAGGAAAGGGGCTGGCTAGGGACCTTTAAATGCTTTTGCCTACTTTGCAGCGGTCTTAGGAGTTGGCTATGAGCGAGCTCACCCTATAGCCGCTCCCAGGGGCCGAGTTTCTCAGCTAAACTCAACATTAAAAGCCCATAAAAAACTAGAGACTAATTGTCCTGTGCATTGCTGGCAAACACTCTCAGGGACCATCCACCACCCCAGACAATCTCCAGGCCTCTCTAGCGTAGAGAAGGAGCAAAGCCTCAGGGCATTGCTGAGGGTAGGGCTTATGCCTTGCTCTGTCAAATGCATTTTCAGTTTCTAAGGCATTCTAAAACATATCACAGACCCAAAATAAGGACAGCAGTAGTTGGAAGATCAAAGGCATTTTTAATTAAAAGGAGTTAGCTAACGATGCAATGGGAGATAGCCATTCTGAGCTTACAGAGAGGGCTTGGTAAACTAGCAGATCATTCTCAACTTAGGCTGTGTGCCCAGTCAGGTCTCAAGGGCAGTTTCACCTGCCACCCAGAACTTCCTTGGATCTCCACTTCCCACCTCCAGAGAGGGAACTGGAAGTCTGGGCAGACCAAGTTCATGTCCTTTGGGAGCTTATCCAGGAACCCCCTAGACATTAACCCCCTTTAAAATGACAGAACCACAGGAGGGCACAGACAGGCCTTAAAACTCACCAGTCTCTGACGGGGATTGGGGAGCACCATTTGTATTTCTCCTGGCAATGACTCACCAAATGAAGATGGGTAAACATTGGATTTCTCTGGGTTCTTGACTATGTTACATAAGTGAATTTAAGAACACACCGGTTAGGCCAGTAAAAAGAATTTATTTGGGAAATGGGGGAAAGAACAGAACTTGCTGAGAAATGGGAGAGAAAGATGGAAATATACACCAAGATTTAGTGCGGGCCCCTCTAGGCAGAGAGCCCATCCACTTTCCTAGATGTCTCTTTACCCTCTCCAATGTCTTCAAATCTCTGTCCTCTCAATCTTCATCTTTTCTTACTAAGTTTTAGAAAATTGAAGCAATTAGAAAAGAATTTCCACCATCACATCCACTTTGCAGTATCTGCCAATATACTGCACCTTCCCTCCAGTTAATATCAAATTAGCTATTTCTGCTCTTATCTAAGACCATCTCATCCACATGTGTAGTAGGACCCTTCCTGTTTTGCCTACTCCAGGACATCACTTCATTAATTCTCACCTCTCTCTCCTATAGCATGAATTTCTCCCTCTCTTGGATCATTATATAGGCAGGCTTTTATTTTTCCATCTTTAAAAAAATCTTCTCTTGAATCCTCTTCTTAATCTTTTCCCCAAACCCCACCACCAAGCTACTACCTCCTTTCTTTGATCCTCTTTATAGAAAAGTCCCTTGAAAGAGTTGAGTCTACTGGCTGTCTCTAATTCTTCTTTTTTCAATTCTCTATTAGACCATTCCAACTAGGCTTTCATCCCCACTACTCCATCACGATTGCTCTTATCAAAGCTATTGATGTCTACCATGTTACTAAATTCAATGTTCCATTCTCAGTCCTCCTCTTACTTGACCTATCAGAAACATTTGACACTTTTAATCCTTCCTTCCTCCTAAAAATATTATCTTAATTTGACTTCCAGGACACTTGTTCCACACACAGTTCTGTCCCATTTCAGTTAATAACTCCATTCTTTCAATTACTTGGGCAAAAAAATCTTTACAATTATCCTTTATTCTTCTCGTTCTCTCTCAGTTCACATCTAATCACATTCTATCAGTGCATCCTATTGCCTCAAATTCCAAAATGTATCCCTAATTTAAGTATAAACATTTTTATTATATAATAATTTTGTACTCTATAGATCATTCCCATTTACTTTTTGGTGTGTGAGTACCAAACACACTAATAGTTTTTTAGAGTCCCCAAATACTTTGCATTAACATATCTGGAAAGATTGTCTTTAATTCAATCTTCAAATGTAGGATTTTTAACAAGCTGAAGTAAAGATGGCCTATTTCACACACGCATGCATGTGTGTATGTGTTTATGTGTATGTACACATCCACTTCTTACCATTTTACTCCCATCACCTTGATTCAAGCCACCATAATCTCTGGCTAGGTTATTGTAATAACCTGTAACCTGGCCTGCACACCACTGTCAGCATAACGGTCTCTTAACTATTCAGGAATGGAATGTTACCACAACTGGAAGGGGAAAGAACTGGAAGGTTGGAGGAAAAAAATGCAAAATCATATATACCATAATCCACCCCGTCCCACAATTGTTATAATTGTTCCGCCACCTCTTCTGTATAGATCTCTGAGCGAGGATAGGGGTAAATCTTAAGAGTCAGCCGTATTGGAATGGAAGACCATAGCTACAGTACAAACAACAAGATAAACAAATAACCAACAGAGGCAGAATAATTATAAGTATCAGTAGTTTCTGGGAGTTGCCACCTAGAAGGGAGGCTTTTATTTGCAGTCTTTAGCCAATTACTCCAATTTGTCAAAAATAAGGGAAGAATATTCCAGGGGAGACTGGAGCTGCCAGGTGCTGGCATGTATTCGTACACCCAACAGTCTGATTGATTGTGGGTTTATTGCCATGGTGGCAGCCCAGTCAAGGATGGCTTTAGACGAAGTCGGGTGAATCAGGAATAGAAGCCTAAGGGTGCAACCACAAATGTTTGGTAGGTACCTGGATGGAGAGGTCTTCTCTGGTGGATAAAATAACAGTGGAACTTTCTCCTATAGACCCTAAGATATTTGCTGAGAGTGGGAGAGTTCCAGGCTTATAAGACCACACAAGTGGATCCTCCATAGGAGCAGGCCATAATGCCAGTTGTGTTTCTTTAAGTTCTACTCACATCACTCTGGCAATTATTGCCCCATGCAGTTAATATATTATAGTACCATCGGTTCTCGTGAGAGCAGGAAGGTTGGCTCCAGTGGTACACTGACCTGTTATATAGCGCCCTCTGGCACTATGAAAACAGAGCCAGTCTGGAGGTAATATCCACTGTAGGGCTAGAGAGCCATCACAGGAGCCTTGAGCAGCAATATGTTTCCATCCACTTCTGGGGTGTGGCCAGGTGAAGTAACAGATACCTTTATTGTTTTAGGGGTATTAACTGGTTGTGCCAGTTACTCAAATGAGCTGCACCATGTGTGGTAGTTGGGGCTTGGTTTAAATGAACGTGAGAGTCAGTTAACACCAAGGTCCAACTCCACAATGTGTGGTTTTTATTGAGTTGCCTTATTTATTGCTTTAGTAAACCATTCTTACTCTCTATCAGTCCTGACCCTGCGGGGTTATAGGGTAGGTGGAAACACCAATCATTATCTTGTTCTTTAGCCCATTGTTGCACATCATGCCTGGTAAAAACTGGTATCCCGGACAGACCACTAAGTCATTTTATCCCTTTGATGGTGTTTTGCTGGGTAGCCTGTTTTACTGGAAAGGCTTGTAGAAGGCCCATGTTAGTAGGCACAGAGGTTAATGTGTAGCATTTACCAACACTGATGGGCAAGGGTCCTATATAATCTATTTGCTGGTCCTCTAAGGGTATTGTTGGCTCTGTGTACCTGGCATTTGTGGCCAATGCTGAGAACAGGCCTCACAATCTTGTATGATATGAACCAGATTAGAATATTTAATGGAAATGCCTAGTACCTTAACCATCCGCCACCCTGAAGCAGCTACTCCATGGCTGCTCTTTTTGTGTAGCCATAGTGCTGCTTCTTCAGCAGGCTTAGGGCAGATCAGATGAATTCAAGCTAAAGCATCTACCTCTTGGTCCCTGGGCGGGGAGGTTTTAAATAAATATGTTTATAAAATATTATTGAGGTATATCAATCATAAATGAAAATACATAAACAATAAGTGGAAGACTTCCAGGAGGATGGTGGACTAGAAAGACATGGACTCTAGTCTCTCCCAGAACAGTAGCTAGAGGATAGGCAGAAAGAACCTGGAAAAAAATCTTCTAGTGTTTAGGACATTAGGGGAAGGCTGGACACCACCCAGAAGAGAGAGGGACAAAGGAAAAGAATCATGATGACAAAACTGTGAGTTAAAAGTGTCAGTTTCTACTGCCGGCAACCTCCTCCACATTATAGACACTTCTGAATTCACAGGGCTAAAGACAAAGGGGGGCCCAGAGAACTACCTCCCCAGGAAAGGGGAGAGAGAAGGACACAGCCTAAGGATAACTTGGCTTTTGACCAACAGATTTGGTCAGCTATGTCCCACAAGCCCTTCTAGGCCAGGTGGGGCCACGCTACTGTTTGCCTTGGGGGCCAGCTCAGGACTGAAGATATCTGGAACTGAAGAGATCCTACCCTCTCGATCTTCCTTCCTACTGACTGGGACAGCTTGTGGAAGACGTGGAGGGGAGTGGAATTATTTCCCACCCAGAAAAAGGGAGGGGGCTGCCAGCAAAGGTTGGAGAACTGCCTGAAAAAATTTGAAATACGAGGCTTTTAGTTTCCAGGTAGGAACCTCTATCACACTGATCCAGTCTGTGTTGCAGCAAACGTATTCCAAACTAGCATTGAAATGAGAGGGCTGTCAAAGTGCACCACCTGCTGGTGGACCAAGGAAGCGCACATGAGGAAATGAAAAGAAAGAGGATTTTTCTGGTCTTTACATCCTCCCTCCCCAAGGCCCTAGGAGGCAGGTCTGCAACCCATTACTGGGTCCAGAGCCTAATTCTGAGCAACCAATGGGGATAATCCTAAAGACCCAGAACAGATTGAACCAAGAATCAAAGAATAGCAGCAACACACAGCCTCCCACCACTAAATCCCTACAAAAGGGAAAGAAATTGAGCATCTGAGTAAACTCACCATCCTAGTCAGATGCCTAGACATCAGCAAAAAATTATGAGTCATACTAAGAAAATGGAAGCCGTGGCCTAAGAAAATGAATATATCAAAACCCCAGAAGAGATGTAGGATTTGAGACAACTAATCAACTAGATCCACACAAATTCCCAAAATCAAATTAATGAGTTGAAAGACAATATGGGAAAAGAGATAAACAACATCAAGAAGACATTGAGCGAGCACAAGGAAGAATTTGAAAACCTGAATAGAAAGTAACAGCTCATAGGAATGAAAGACACAATAGGTGAAATCAAAGACACATTAGATGCGAATATTCTCACTGACCTGATTTTGTGATAGTCAGGGTAGACTAAACATTCGCTATATTAGAAACCATGCATGTGTCCCCAGACCTAGTTTTTCTCCCTAGGTCTGGTTTTTAGAATGCTGGTGATAAACTAAGCCTGATTTATTATATGACCATCCTGTATGAGAAATGGCTGTAACTCTAGGTATCTTTGGTCATCCTTAAGAGATATAGCAAGGGGTCGAATGTGGCTCAAATGGTTGGGCATCCGTCTCCCATATGGAGGGACCTGGGTTCAATCCCCGGGACCTCCCGGTAAAAATAAAAAAAGAAAAATATAGAAGGCGCATGAGCTGCCAAGCCCTGCCCGCGGGTGTGCTGTCAGGCCCCGTCTGCAGGTGCGTCGTCAGGCCCTGCGCACAGAGGTGCACCCAGGCCCTGTCTATGGATGCACTGTCAGGCCCCACGCGCCATGAAGCAAGATGTTGATGTAACAGGAGAGTGACACAAGGGAGAGCCAAGACGAGACGCACCAAAGAAACAGGAACTAGGGTTGCACAGGCAGTAGGATGCCTCTTTCCCACATCGGAGATTCTGAGGATCGAATCCCAGTGGAGACAGGAGGAGAAGGATGAGAAGAGAGGGCAGGAAACAGACACAGTGAGTTGCCCAGCGAATGGACACAAAAACAGGAAAAACGAGGGGGGAGGGGTAAAAATGGATAAAAGTAAATAAATAAATAAATCCTTAAAAAAATGTATAGGGGAGGAAGATATGGACTATAGTTAGTAGTAATACTTTGACGATATTCTTTCATGATTTGTTAACAAATGTTTCACAACAATGCCGGGTGTTTGTGTGTGTGGGTGATGTGTGGGAACCCTGTATGATGTTAAGCATGTTTGTTTTATAAGTTCATGATGTTTACTGAACACTTATAGTTTATTTATGTTCATGTATGAATGATATACTTCAATAAATTGTTTTAAAAAACACACACACACATATTGGAGTCATACAACAGCAGACTTGAAATGATAGCAAAAAAGTGAAGCCAGAGAGCTGAAATTGAAGAGAGAAAAGAACAGAGAGAGAAAAGAATGGAAAACATTGAGCAGGATGACCAAAGATACCTAGAGTTACAGCCATTTCTGGAACATGTCAAGGGAGTTCCAGAAGGAGAAGAGAAGGGAAAAGGGGAAGAAAGAGTATTTGAGGAAATAATGGCTGAAAATTTCCCAACTCTCATGAAAGAAATGAACTTCCATGTCCAAGAAGCACACTGTACCCCAATCAAAATAAATGCAAATATACCTAGTCCAAGACACATGTTACTCAGAATGTCAGTTGTCAGAGATGAAGAGAAAATTCTGAGAGCAGGAAGGGAGAAGCAAACCATCATATACAAGGGACGCCCAGTAAGACTTATTGTGGATTTCTCATCAGAAATCATGGAGGTGAGAAGATAAGAATACTGAAAGAGAAAAACTGCCAGCTGAGAATTCTTTATCCAGCAAAAGAGTCCTTCACATATGAAGGTGAGTTTAAATATTCAGAAACAAATAGAAACCAACAGAGTTTGTTAAAAAAAAAAAAAAAATCCACCTTTGTAGAAAATATTAAAAGGAAGCCTTACAGCCTGAAAGAAAAAGACAGGGGAGACAGGCTTGGGGAAGAGTATAGAAGAAAGAATAACAGAAAAGATAACCAAAAGAATAAAAAGGCAGGCGAAAATAAGATGTGACATATGAAAACCAAAGAATAAAATGGTGGAAGTAAATAATGCATTTACAGTAATATCATAATGTGAATGAATTAAACTCCCCAATCAAAAGATATAGGCTGACAGAATGGATAAAAAAGCATGAGCCATCCATATGCTGCCTACAAGAGACTCATCTAAGACCCAGGGATATAAACTGGCTGAAAGTGAAATGTTGGAAAAAGATACTCCATGCAAACAGTAACAAAAAAAAAAAAAAGGCAGGAATAGCTATACAAATTTTGGACAAAACAGACTTTAGATGCAAAAAAGTTATAAGAGATACAGAAGGCCATTATATATTAATAAAAGGGCCAATCCACCAGGAAGAAAAAACAATTACAAATATCTATGTACCTAACAGAGTGCCCCAAAATACATGAGGCAAACTCTGGCAAAACTGAACGGAGAAATAGACATCTGTACAATAATAGTTGGTGACTTCAACACACCATTTATATCATTAGGTAGAACAACTAGACAAAAGATCAACAAGGAAACAGAGAACTAGAACAATATAATTATAAGTTAGACCTAATAGATACAAAATGTTGTACCCAAACTCAGCAGGTTATGCATTCTTCTCAAGTACTCATGGATCTTTCTCTAAAATAGATCACATGTTAGGTTACAATGCAAGTCTCAATAAATATAAAAAGATTGAAATTATACAAAGCACCTTCTTGGATCATAATGGAATGAAAGTAGAAATCAGTAATAGGCAGGAAAGAGGTAAATTAGCAAATGTGTGGAGGCTGAACAGCACACTTCTAAATAATCAGTGGGTCAAAGAAGAAATTGGAAGGGAAATTAGTAAATATATTGAGACGAATGACAATGAGAACACAATTTACCAAAACTTAAGGGATATGGCAAAGGCAGTCCTGAGAGGGAAATTTATAGCCCTAAATGTCTATATTAATAGAGAAGAGAGAGCTAAAATCAAAGTTCTAACTGAACAACTGAAGAAACTAGAAGAAGAAGCCACCCCCAAAGCAAGCAGAAGGAAAGAAATAATAAAGATTAGAGCAGAAACAAATGAAATTGAGAACAAAAAAGCAATAGAGGTAATTAGCAGAACCAAAAGCAGGTTCTTAGAGAAGATCAATAAATTTGACTAACTTCTAACTAGACTAACAAAGAAAAAAAGAGGAAAGATGCAAATAAATAAATTCAGAAATGAAAGAGGTGAAGTTACAACTGACCCCACAGAAATAAAAAGGTTCATAAGAGGATATTATGAGAAACTGTAAGCCAAAAAATAGACATCCTAGATGAAATGGACAAATTCCTAGAAATGCACAGACAACCTACACTGACACTAAAAGAAATTTTTTAAAAATTTACAAACCAGTCATATTTAAAGAGATTGAATCTGTCATCAGAAATCTCCCAACGAAGAAAAGTCCAGGACCAGATGGCTTCACAGGTGAATTCTACCAGGAATTTCGAAAAGAATGAACACCAATCCTATTTAAACTCTTCCAAAAAATTGAAGAGGAAGGAAAATTGCCCAACACATCTTATGAAACCAACATTACCCTAATACCAAAACCAGATAAAGACACTACAAGAAAAAAAATTACAGACAAATCTCTCTAATAAACATAGTTGCAAAAATTCTCAAAAAAATACTGCCAATAGAATCCAACAGCATATCAAAAGACTTATACATCATGACCAAGTGGGATTTATTCCTGGTATTCAAGGCTGGTGTATTAGCCAAAGGGGTGCTGATGCAAAACACCAGAAATCTGTTGGCTTTTATAAAGGGTATTTATTTGGGGGTAGAAGCTTACAGTTACCAGGCCATAAAGTATGTTACTTCCCTCACCAAAATCTGTTGCCACACGTTTGAGCAAGATGGATGCTGACATCTGCCAAGAGTTCAGGCTTCCTAGATTCCTCTCTTCCTGGGGCTTGTTTCTCCCCAGGCTCAGCTGCCCCGCTCTCTACACAAGGCCATCTGTAGACTCTCAGGTGACTGGCTCTCTCTCTCTCTCCCCAAGGCTTGATTCCCTCTGGGCTCAGCTGCTCTGCTCCTCTGTGTGCTTACTCCCTGGGCTCTAGCTCAAAAACTCCTGCATCAAAACTCCAGTTCCAGGGAAGCGGCTGTGGCTCAATCAGTAGGGCTCCCGTTTACCATATGGGAGGCCCCGGGTTCGGTTCCCGGGGCCTCCTGGTGAAGGCAAGCCCGCCCGCACGGCGTGGTTAGCTGACCCAGCGAGCACAAGCAGCAAGGGGGGGATAAATGAATAAGTAAATAAATAAATCTTTAGGGAAGAAAAAAAAAAAAAAAAAAAACTCCAGTTCCCCTCTCTGCCCTGCCATGTAAATGTAAAAGCCAGGACCATAGAACTACTAGAAGAAAATGTAGGGAAATATCTTAAAGACCTTGTGGTAGGTGGTGGGTTTCTTGGACTTTATACCCAAAGTACAAGCAATAAAACAAAAGAATAGATAAATGGGACCTCCTCAAAATTAAACACTTTTGTACCTCAAAGGGCTTTGTCAAAAGGGTAAAAAGACAACTCAATGGAAGAAAATATTTGGAAATCACATATCTGATAAAGGTTTAATATCTATGATATATAGGAAGATGCTACAACTCAAAAATAAAAAGACAGCCCAATTAAAAATGGGCAAAAAACTTGAATAGGCATTTGTCCAATGAAGAAATAGAAATGGCAAAAAAAAAAAAAAAAAAAACCTGTATGAAAAAATTGTCAATGTTATTAGCAATTAGGGAAATGCAAATCAAAATTACAATGAGATATCATTTCACACCTATTAGAATGGCTACTATTAAGAAGATAGAAAAAAAATAAAAAAAAATAAAGAAGATAGAGAATTACAAGTGTTGGAGAGGATGTGGAGAGTTAGGAATACTTCTTCACTGTTGGTGGGATGTAGAATGGTGCAGCCACTGTGGAGGACTGTTTGGCAGTTCCTAAGGCAGTTGAATATAGACTTGCCATGTGATCCGGCAATACCATTACTAGATATACACCCAGAAGAACTGAAAGCAGTGACATAAACAGACATCTGCACACCGATGTCATAGCGATATTATTCATAATTGCCAAAAGATGGAAACAACCCAGGTGTCCATCAACCAGTGAATGGATAAACAAATTGTGGTGTATACACACAATGGAATATTATGTAGCTGTAAGAAGAAATGAAGTCATAAAGCATGGATGAACCTGAAGGACATTACGTTGCATGAAGCAAGCCAGACACAAAAGGACAAATACTGTATGATGGTGCTACTATGAACTAAATATATTGTGTAATCTCATGAACTTAATAACTTGAATATGGTTCACCAGAACATAGAATGAGGTTAGATAATGGAAAGCTGTGGGTTAACTTGTGCGGAGTTGGTAAAAAGGATATGTGTTAATCTATGGAAATGAATAGAAAAGGAGAAAGCCCAACATAATATCTGTAACTCGCAGTGGATATGAAAGAGATTAAAGGGAAAGTCTAAGATCATGTTTAGTACTAAAAGATAAAAAAAAGTAACATGGAACTATATAGTATAGTAAAACTGCATGTGAAATATGAATATGGGTAAAATTACATATATAAGACTGTTTTTCTTTGAAATGGAACAAATGTATATTAATATTTATAAGATGTTAATATCATACAAAAAAACATTAGGCTAAATGAAAGAAATCAGACACAAAGTACTACATATTGTATGATTCCATACAATTTACAAAGGTGAAGTTAGATTAGTGTTCTGTAGGGATGGGAAGGACTGTTAAGGCGTGTGAAGTTTTTCTTTCTGGAGTAATGAAATTGTTCTAAAATTTTGTTGTGGTGATGAATACACAACATTGTGATTATGTAAAAGCCATTGCTTATACACTTTGAATGAGTTGTATGCTTTATTAATATGTATCAATAAAATTGATTTGTTTTAAAAAAAAACCAAGTGTATAGTGAAAGTTGTGAACTTACAAGACAAACATGCATATCATCATTCAGGGCTTCCATATATCACCCCGCCACCACCACCTTGCATTGTTGTGAAACTTTTGTTACAAACTATGAAAAGAGCATCATCAAAATATTACTACTAAATATAACCCATTTCTGACATTTGGTGCATTTTTCCCCAACCCACCTGATTATTAATACCCTATATTAGTATTATATATTTGTTATAGTTTGTTAGGGAACATTCTTTTTTTTTTTTTTACCGGGAAGTCCCAGGGATTGAACCCCAGTCACTCCATTATGGTAGATGGATGCTGAACCTCTTGAGCTACATCTGTTTCCCTAGGAACATTCTTATATTTGTTCTATTAATCACAGTCCATCTTCCACCACTGGATTCCCTGTGTAATACAGTCCCATGCTGTGTACAAACCATTCAAAGTATACATTCAGTGGGTGTCATTTTTCATCACAGAGTTGTGCTGTCATCACCTTAGTCAATTTTAGAATGTTTTCATTACTCAGGCAGGAAGGTTTTTAATGTGCAGGGACACGATAAACTGTCAGGGATACCTCTGATTCTTTGAGGTGATTGTAAATCTCTTGCCATAGGATAGTAACTCATAATGGTGATCGCATCACTTGCCAGTTATCTTTATGCCATTGATTTATACATAAAGTGAGGCTCCGATATACGGCTCATCTGTCTAACAGCAGTTAGCTGTTAAGTAATTTGGCTATATTGGAAACTGTTGCATGTATCAATGGGACAACTTTATTTAATTCTCGGTAGTCCACTGTCATTCTCTAAGTGCCATCTGGCATTTTCACTGGCCATATAGGGCTATTGAAAGGATGTTGGGCTAGTCATATAATTTGTACTCTAGCCATTTCTTTGACTGTGTCAGTTATTTCCTGATGTCTGCCTGGTAAGTAGTATTGTTTTATGTGCACAGTGCCCTGCAGTGGAGTTAGAATGACTAGTTTCCATTTAGCCCAACCTTGGTAAGCATTTGCCACCCATAGGTAGAATTCTCCAACAGTGGTATACAAAGTGTGGACCATCAAAACATCGAATCGAGAATGTTTTCTTTGTAGGGGAGATATATGCACTACATATTCCCTGAGAGGGGATAGTTACCCACCTCAAGAATAAGACGTGTCCATCTTACTCTTATAGCAGAGTTGTAACTGTCTACTGTGACCCATTGCCCTTGTCTTTTTGTTTGTTACAAGGTGTCCAATAAATAGTGAGCTCCACATGTGGCCTCTGGTCACCTTGTAGGCTCAGAATGAAGGCAACCTTGACTTTCCTGTCAGAGGAGGGGTTCCAGGGAAGTCCACCCAACCAGATCCTTCTCTTGGTGGGGAGGCATAGGCACTATAGTACCTCATCATCAAACATTGGAATTTTGGTAAATTGTTGTTCGGGTTTTAATGCTTTACCTAGGCCAACTAATATCACATTTGTTTTTTTATCAGTGCTTTCTCGGGCAATGCCTGCTCTCATTAGGTTGACCCACATTTGTTTGCAGGTTACTTCTATGGGGCCTGTAGCTGTTGGACTTTTTACTTTTGGCCCTGAAGTTCCAGGAGGATGCTCTCATTTCATTCCTCCTGCTTTCTACCGCTTTAATATTTTCCATACTCTATCTCTGTTTTTGTCTCTGTTTTCCATACTGAGCTCGGCCATAGCCTCCCCTATGGCATATATCTCATATGTGACCACAGGGCTTAGGACTGTGACTAGGGCACCATATCATGGGTCCAGGATTTTTGAGTTTCTTTCTCATTTCTCTGGTAAAAATTGTATGGAGGGGTCCCATAAAAGTTTGGTCATAAGTGGAATCTCTCATGCACAATTCTTTTAATGTAGCTTGGCCCTCTTCAGTTGTTCTCTATCCAGTGAGTGGGTTTGGGATTTCTCCCTGTGTCATCCACATGTGAGAATCAGCCAGTCTTTGAGGGAATGCATCCTTGGGATAGTCTGCAAATTATGCAATTTTTGCCTTAAGGCAGGATTGGTGGTGATATTACTCAGTTTTTATGCTTCTCTAGCTGTTAGGCTGATCCCATCAGCCTTGCTGTCCCATAACCATATCAACCAGGTTGTTGGGGATTGTTGCTGCAAAGTTTTTCCTGATTCAGTCATTTCTTTGGCAGAATATTCTCTTAACACTCATTGTATCATTAATAGGTATGTCCATCATTTAGCACTCCTGCTTGTGATGGATGTTTCATCTGGGATTTAGCTTTCCTCTGTATAAGGGGCTGGATCCAAGGATTTGGGGTCTCTTCAATACCTTTTACATCAGTATAGCTATCCTCTTCTTCCCAAGGGTTTTGTGTTTTCGGATCCCAACCTTTTCTAGCTAACATAGCCTGAACTCTTGGTCATGCTTTTTACGAACCTCTAATTTTAAGAAATGACAGGCTAGTGTCTCTGCGTTTTCCTCCTTTTTATTTAGTTGTTCAGAGAGTCCTGTCACTATAGAAGAGGTGGAAGTCCATATATCTTTTTCTAATTGCAATACCTCCCTGAAATCATGGATTTCCTTTTTTTTCTTCCTTCCTTCCTTCCTTCCTTCCTTCCTTCCTTCCTTCCTTCCTTCCTTCCTTCCTTCCTTCCTTCCTTCCTTCCTTCCTTCCCTTCCTTCCCTTCCTTCCCTTCCTTCCCTTCCTTCCCTTCCTTCCCTTCCTTCTCTTCCTTTTCTTTCTTTCAGTTAGGCCAGTAGTTTATTAAGAAAATGAGAGAAGAGAAGTGGGAGAAAATAACAGATTACAAGTCCCAGGTAGAGAGAGGGGAAAAAGCAAATGATGGATTTCTTTGTCTTCCGTGAGCCAATCTGCTGTAGCTAACCACACCACCTGTAGTAATGGCCAGCCAACTACTGTGGCAGTGTGCCTACCATCTTTACTGAATTTCATAATCTTCTGTTCCTGCAATATGTGCTCTATTCCCTCTGGTGTTTTCGGGGCATCCCTGTACTCACGCAGAGGTCCACAACAGTCAAGCAAGCAGGCAACTGTACCCCACATGGAAAGAGCTGGCCACCCTGAAATTTCCCCTGTGGAAAACAAATCTACAGCATTAGGAGTCAGAACGAATCCTGCCAGCTATGCCCATTGTTCTGAGTATAGCAAGGAACTGTATAAATGGCAGCTTCCTACCGAACTGAGAGGGATATGGCAGACCAAAGAATGACTCAGACAAGTCCAGCTTGATGAGTAAATGAGCATTATTAGGGGACTTATGTGGAATCCTTGTCCTCACTGTCAGGAAGAGATACAACAGTTCTGAATCTGATCATCCGCATCTCACCGCAAATGAGAGGGTAATACATAATATGCATGTTTATGTGTAGATGGGTAAGGCACGTGAGGGGAAGCATGGCTTTTACAGAATGCAGTGATATGATTTACTGGTGAGTCATGAATTCACAGCCAGTTCCCAAAGCTTGCCTCTTAACTATTTAGGAATGGAATGTTGCTGTATCTGGAGGGGGAAAGAACTAGAAGTGTTGGGGGAGGAAATGCAAAGTCAAATATGCAAACTTTCCTTTATTCACTCATCTCCAGCAAAAAGGAAGGCCTTTTTGCTCTTCCTCAAACAAAATTAGGTATACTCTTTTTTTTTTTTTTTTTTTTTTTTTAGGTATACTCTTGCCTCAAGGTTTTAGCACTTGCTGTTCCCTTTGCCTGACCACTCTTCTATCAAAATCCCCATTGCTCATCTCCTTCTAGTCTTTGCTCACATATCACCTTCCCAGTGAGTGATTCCCCCTTAACCAACCAATCTGAATTGTAAACTTTCCATGCTCTCCCAATCTCCTTTGTGCTACTTAAAAAACAAAAAAACAAAAAAACAACCATAGTACTTAACTACATTCTAACATTTTTACAATTTACTTATTTATTTTATTTAGTTTTTATTTGACTTGCCTTTACAAGGGCAAGACTTTTATCTATTTTGTTCTTTGATATACCCTCAATACCTAAAACAGCACCTGGCACATTGTAAGCACTCATGTATTTCTTGTATGAATATATTTATGAATGAATGGGATCAGGAGTTCAGAACTGGAACAAAACAGGAATGGAGCAATAAACATATTGGGAATGAATAAGGTCAAACTTGCCTTCAACTTCACCCAGTGTTTGTTATGTACTTTTTGGTGGACTCAATTTCTTATGTGATGCATAGATGACTCTAGCAGGTTTTAGGGGCCAGGGACAAGAGAACCCTATTACCTCATTCCCTATAGGTCCATGTGCCTGGAACTTAAAAGCAGGTCAGTGTGACCCTAAGGCCTGAAAACATGTACAGAATGCCTTTTTCCTTTCTAACCAAACTGTTGGTTTTTTTATGATACTATTTTTTTTTTAACTTTATTTTGTACATTTAATAATTGAACACATAAGCAATAAAAAACTAAAAAGTAAACACAGATGAATAAATATATACATTTCTCAATTAAATGTAATAGATAAATGTAAATTTTTTTGTTGTTTTGTTTTTTGTTTGTTTTTTTTTGTTTTTTTGTGTGTGTGAATCAAACAATATATTACACAATATATTTGGTTCATAGTAATGCATTCATACATTATTTGTCCTTTTGTGTCTGGCTTGCTTCACTCAACATAATGTCCTCCAGATTCATCCATATTGCCATATGCTTTATGACTTCATTTCTTCTTACAGCTGCATAATATTCCATTGTGTGAATAGACCACAGTTTGTTTATCCATTCATCTGTTGATGGACACCTGGGTTGTTTACAACTTCTGGCAATGATGAATAATGTGGCTATGAACATCGGTGTGCAGATGTCTGTTCGTGTCACTGCTCTCAGTTCTTCTGGGTATATACCCAGTAGTGGTATTGCAGGGTCACGTGGCAAGTCTATATTCAACTTCTTTAGGAACTGCCGAACAGTCCTCCATAGTGGTCGTACCATCCTGCATTCCCACCAACAGCGAAGAAGTGTTCCTATCTCTCCAATCCTCTCCAACACTTGTAGTTCTCTGTCTTTTTAATAGTGGCCATTCTCATAGGTGTGAAATGATATCTCATTGTAGTTTTGATTTGCTTTTCCCTAATCATGAGTGATGTTGAGCATTTCTTCATGTGTTTTTTTGCCATTTGTATTTCTTCTTCGGAGAAATGTCTATTCAAGTCTTTGGCCCATTTTTTAATTGGGTCATTTGTCTTTTTATTGTTGAGCTGTAACATCTCTTTATATATCCTGGATATTAAACCCTTATCAGATATGTGATTTCCAAATATTTTTTCCCATTGAGTCAGCTGCCTTTTCACCCTTCTGACAAAGTCCTGTGAGGCGCAAAAGTGTTGAATTTTGAGGAGGTCCCATTTATCTACTTTTTCTTTTGTTGCACGTGCTTTGAGTGTGAAGTCCAAGAAACCACCACCTACTACAAGGTCTTGAAGATGTTTCCCTACATTTTCTTCTAGTAGTTTTATGGTCCTGGCTTTTATATTTAGATCTTTGATCCATTTTGAGTTGATTCTTGTATAGGGGGTGAGATAGGGGTCCTCTTTAATTCTTTTGTCTATAGATATCCAGTTCTCCCAACACCATTTGTTGAAGAGACTATTTTTTCCCATCAGCATGGGCTTGGTAGGTTTGTCAAAAACCAGTTGACTGTATAGGTGAGGGTTTATTTCTGGATTCTCAATTCTATTCCACTGATGGATATGTCTATTTTTATGCCAGTAGCATGCTGTTTTGACCACTGTAGCTTTGTAATATATTTCAATGTCAGGCAGTGAAGTTCCTCCCACATTGTTCTTCTTTTTTAGAATACTTTTGGCTATTAGGGTGCATTTACCCTTCCAGATGAATTTGGTAATCGCCTTCTCTAATTCTGTAAAGTAAGCTGTTGGGATTTTGATTGGTATTGCATTGAATCTATAAATCAGTTTGGGCAAGATTGACATATTCATGATATTTATTCTTCCAATCCATGAACACAGAATGTCTTTCCATTTGTTTAGGTCTTTTTAAATTTCTTTTAGCATTGTTTTGTAGTTTTCTGCATATAGGTCCTGTACTTCCTTGGTTAAATTAACTCCTAGGTATTTGAGTCTTTTTGTTGCTATTGAAAATGGAATTTTCTTCCTGATTTCCTCCTCAGATTGTTCAGTACTAGTGTACAAAAACATTACTGATTTTTGCGTGTTGATCTTATATCCTGCCACTTTGCTGAACTCATTTATTAGTTCAAGTAGCCTTGTTGTGGATACTTCAGGATTTTCTAAATACAGGATCATGTCATCCGCAAACAGTGAGAGTTTTACTTCCTCTTTTCCTATTTGGACGCCTTTAATTTTTTTGTCTTGTCTAATTGCCCTAGCTAGAACTTCTAGTATAATGTTGAATAACAATGGTGACAGTGGGCATCCTTGTCTTGCTCCTGATCTCAGGGGGAAAGCTTTCAACCTTTCCCCATTGAGTATGATGTTGACTGTGGGTTTTTCATATATGCCTTTTATCATATTGAGGAATTTTCCTTTTATTCCTATCTTTTGAAGTGTTTTTATCAAAAAAGGATGTTGGATTTTGTCGAATGCCTTTTCTGCATCTATTGAGATGATCATGTGGTTTTTTTCCTTCAACTTGTTAATGTGGTGTATTACATTGATTGATTTTCTTATGTTGAACCAGCCTTGCATACCAGGAATAAATCCCACTTGGTTGTGATGTATAAGTCTTTTGATATGCTGTTGGATTTGATTTGCAAGTATTTTGTTGAGAATTTTTACATCTATGTTCTTGAGAGAGATTGGTCTGTATTTTCTTTTCTTGTGGAATCTTTATCTGGCTTTGGTATTAGGGTGATGTTGGCTTCATAAAATGTGTTGGGTAATTTTTCCCTCCTCTTCAATTTTTTGGAAGAGTTTAAACAGGATTGGTGTTAATTCTTTTATAAATGCTTGGTAGAACTCACCTATGAAGCCATCTGGTCCTGGACTTTTCTTTGCTGGGAGATTTTTGATGACGGATTCAATCTCCTTAATTGCGATTGGTTTGTTAAGTTCTTGTATTTCTTGTAGCGTCAGTGTGGGTTGGTTGTACGTTTCTAGATATTTGTCCATTTCATCTAGGTTGTCTTGTTTGTTGGCATGTAGTTTCTCACAATATCCTCTTATGATTCTTTTTATTTCTGTGAGGTCATTTGTAATTTCCCCCCTTTCATTTCTGATTGTATTTATTTGCATCTTCTCTCCTTTTTTCTTTGTTAGTTTAGCGAGGGGTTTGTCATCTTCTCAAAGAACCAGCTTTTGATTTTGTTGATTTTCTCTAGTTTTTCTGTTCTCATTTTCATTTATTTCTGCTCTAATCTTTATTATTTATTTCCTTCTTTTTGCTTTGGGATTGGTTTGCTGTTCTTTCTCTAGTTTCTCAAGTTGTTCAGTTAAATATTTGAGTTTAGCTCTTTCTTGTTTCTTAATATTGGCATTTAGGGCTATAAATTTCCCTCTCAAGACTGCCTTTGCTGTATCCCATAAGTTTTGAAACATTGTGTTCTCATTTTCATTTGTCTCAATATATTTACTGATTTCACTTGCAATTTCTTCTTTGACCCACTGAATATTTAGGAGTATGTTGTTCAGTCTCCACACATTTGCAAATTTACTTTTTTCCTGTCTGTTATTGATTTCTAGTTTCATTCCATTATGATCTGAGAAGGTGCTTCGTATAATTTCAATCTTTTTATATTTATTGAGAGCTGTATTGTGACCTAACATGTGGTCTATCCTGGAGAAAGATCCATGGGCACTTGAGAAGAATTTATAATCCGCTGAGTTTGGATGCAGTGTTCTGTATATGTCTGTTAGGTCTAAACTTGTTTATCATATTGTTCAATTTCTCTGTTTCCTTGTTGATCTTCTGTCTAGTTGTTCTATCTAATGATGTGAGAGGGGTGTTGAAGTCCCCGACGATTATTGTAGAAATGTCTATTTCTCCCTTCAGTTTTGCCAGAGTTTGTCTCATATATTTTGGGGCACCCTGGTTAGGTGCGTAGATATTTATGACTGTTATATCTTCCTGGAGGATCGTCCCTTTTATTAATATATAATGGCCTTCCGCATCTCTTATCACTTTTTTGCATTTGAAGTCTGTTTTGTCTGATATTAGTATAGCTACCCCTGCTCTTTTCTGTTTACTATTCGCATGGAGTATCTTTTTCCAGCCTTTTATTTTCAGCCGGCTTGTATCCTTGTGTCTGAGATGAGTTTCTTGTAAGCAGGATATGTATGGCTCATGTTTTTTTATCCATTCTGTCAGCCTGTATCTTTTGATTGGGGAACTTAATCCATTCACATTCAATGATATTACTGAAAAATGCACTATTTATTTCCTCCATTTTATTTTTTAGTTTTCATATGTCATCTTATTTTTGTCTTTGTTTTTACTCTTTTGGTTATCCTTTCTGCTTTTCTTTCTTCTATACTCTCCTCCAAGCCTCTCTCTCCTGTCTTTTTCTTTCAGGTTCTAAGGCTTCCTTTAATATTTCCTGCAAAGGTGGATTCTTTTTTGCAAACTCTCTTAGTTTCTGTTTGTTTGTGAATACTTTATATTCACCTTCATATTTGAAGGACAGTTTTGCTGGGTAAAGAATTCTCGGCTGGCAGTTTTTCTCTTTCAGTTTCCTAATTGTATCATACCACTGTCTTCTCGCCTCCATGGTTTCTGAAGAGAAATCTGCACTAAATCTTACTGGACGTCCTTTGTACGTGATCGTTTGCTTCTCTCTTGCTGCTCTGAGCATTTTCTCTTTATCTTTTACATTTGACATTCTGAATAATATGTGTCTTGGCGTAGGTCTATTTGGATTTATTCTTCTTGGGGTACGGTGTGCTTCTTGGACATGAAAGTTCATTTCTTTTGTGAGAGTTGGGAAATTTTCAGCTATTATTTCCTCAAATACTCTTTCTGCCCCTTTTCCTTTCTCTTCTCCTTCTGGAACTCCAATGACACGTATGTTCTTGCGTTTTGTGTTGTCATTCAACTCTCTGAGCCCCTGCTCAATTTTTCCCATTCTTTTCTCTCTCTGTTCTTTTCTCTGTTCAATTTTAGCTGCTCTGTCTTCAGTATCACTTTTTCTTTTTTCTATCATTTCGAGTCTGCTGTTGTATGCTTCAAATGTATTTTTTACTTCACCTATTGTGTCTTTCATTCCCATGAACTCCGTTACTTTTCTGTTCATGATTTCAAATTCTACTTTACGTTCACGCAATGACTTCTTGATGTCATTGATCTCTTTAACTATATTCTCTTTCATCTCATTAATTTGATTTTGGAAATGTGTGCTCATCTCACTGATTAGTTCTCTCAAGTTCTGCATCTCTTCTGGGACTTTGCTCTATTCCTTTTCTTGGGCCATGTCTTCTATTTTTTTATATGGCCCGTAATTTTTTGTTGGTGCTTAGGCATCTGGTTAGTTTGTATTTTACTTAGATGCTCTATCTCTTTCTCTTTTATGGGGTTTTAGTGGCAGGAGGCTGTGAGTTACCACCGCTCTTTGATTTTTGGCTCAACCTTGATTGTTAGGATTGTTCTGCTGGTTGCTCAAAACTGGGCACTGGACCCAGTAGTTGTAGAGTCGTTTCCTAGGGCCTTGGGCAGGGAGGCTATAGAGGCCAGGAAAAGACTCTCTTACTTATTAATTTTCTTATGTGTATTTCCTTGGTCTGCCAGGAGATGGCGCATGTTGGCTGCTCTCAATTCAATGCCTGGTCGGAGCGTATTTGTTGTGACACAGACCAGATCAATGTGATAGAGCTTCCTGTCTGGGGGCTAGGAGCCCTGTGACTCAAACTTTCTGAGACAGTTCTCCAGATTTCTCTCGTAGCGCCCCCCTTTTCCCAGCTAGGAAATATTTCCACTCCCTTCTGAATCCTCAACAATCAAGTCCCTGTTAGTAGAGGATGAGATTGGGAGGTTTGTATATCTTTAGCCCCTTGCAGGCTCCAAGGCCAACAATGGCGCAGCCCCACCCAGCCTGGAAGGGCTCTCGGGACAGGGCAGACCAAACCTGGGAGTCCAAAGCAGTGTCAGCCCCAGGCTCTCTCTCCCCTCTCTCGTGATGTCCTCAACAATTAGTCCAGGCTAGAAGAGAGGGAGGTTGCGAGGATCGGATTTCTCCAGTCCCTTCCGGGCTCCCAGGGCAAACCGCTGTGTGTAAGGGTCCGTGGGGCTCTGCAGCCCAAATTTCACTTCCGAACCTGAGTCAGCCTAAGGCTGTGTCCCTCTCTCTCCCCTTTCCGGAAGTGGCAGATCCCTGAAGCCCCCTTTGTCTGTGGTCGCAGGCCCGGGGGCCGAGAGTTCTGAAGAGTGTGGGGGAGGGTGCCGGCAGCAGCAGAAGCTGCTACTTGCAACTCACAGTTCTGTAGTCGCGATTTCCCTCTTCTGTCCCTCTCTCCTCTGGGTGGTGTGCAGCCTTCACCTGCTGACCTAAACCCTAAAAGATCTTTTTTGGGGCTGTTTCCGCTTGTCCTCTAGCTATTTTTCTGGAGAAGAGATTCCCGTGTTTTACTAGTCCGCCATCTTCTACTAGTCCGTCCTATGATACTATTTTTGGGAATCTACTCAGTGTATTTAATCTTAGATTACTAGCCATCAGGATGGGAAGAGATTAGAAATTTTGGAAGGGTCTGAAGAGTAGAGATGGATTTAATAAATGTGAGTGTATTTCTTGATCATTTAAAATGTTTCACTGAAGTATAGTTTTACACACATATAAGAAAATATACGTCATAAGTTTGTGGTTTGATGAATTTTCACAAAACTAGCATCCCAGATGCTCCACTCGTGCCCCTTCCAGTCACTAACCCCCACCCAGGGTAACCACTGTTCTGACTCCTCATACTTTAGATTTGTTTTGCCTGATTTTGTATTCTATATCATTTAAATCATACAGTATATACATTTTTGTGTCTGACTTATTTTGCCCAAAATTTTGTGAGATTTATCGACATTGTTAAGTATGTCTATAGTTTGTTCATTTGCAATGTGATATAAAATCCTATTGTATGGATATATCACAATTTACCCATTCTGCTTTTGAAGGAAATTTGGATGGTTTCCAGTTTGAATATTGCTTTCTACATTCAAGTAATGTATTTTGATGTACATAGGCATGAATTTCTTAGGACATTTCAAGAATTTTTAGCCATAGTTGTTGAACCCTAAATGTCCTTCAACATTGTAGCCAATATATTTACTATGTGTACCCTTCTCAAATGAGAGAGATAGTTGCAAGTATTATTAGATCCTTCTCTCCTTAGTGTTCTCACTGGATTTTGTCTGTACTTAGGATTCTTAACGTATTGTATTCTGGTTATTCTTCATATCCAGATTTTTTTAGATTGTGAGTGCCTTTCAGTACTTTGTTTTACATGCTTGGTTATCCCTGCTCCTGGTACAGTACCTGAAATACAGTAAGCTTGTTGAGTGAATGGTGATAGCCATCTCCTTTGCCAATGATTAACACAGCAAGTTCCCTTAGTTATGAGGACTATCTAACCAGAGTAAGACCCATGCTTTAATTTAACATTTCAGAATCAAAGAGTTAGGAATGGGAAGTGATTTCTTTCTGAGAGAAGCCCAGAACTGAGGGCTTATAACTGAACATGCTGTGCAGTTAGAGGGAATTGTCATGGCTTTACAAGCCTCTTAGAGATTTAATGTGTTAACAGCAGTGATTCCAAGGGATAGTGTGGGGGCCAGATATAAATAGCTGGGGTAAGGTGCCACTGCCAAGCTACTTCTGTGGGTGTTTATAAAAAGAAAAGCAGTCCCTTCTTAGTTCTCACTGTTAACAACATCCCATCCTGAAGACACATTCACCATAACTGAGAGAGTGGGGAATAAGTTTGAGACCTAGCATCATTTAAACCTCCTCCAAAGGCAGAAAATCCAGGTAAAATTTTTAACTTATTTCCACACAGAATATAGAAGTGAAGAATTTTCAGGAATTCCCTGATCCCGAGTGTGCTTGGCAAACACTGCCTTGTGACAGGTACAGGTATCTGTCAAGTCTTATATGCCAGATCCTCTTTTGGAAATGGAAGTTAACACAGAAGTGGCGTTTTTGTACTATATTTTTCTAACTTTAGTGAAAGAAATAGTTTCTGAAAAAAGATGGGAATTTGGACCAAAATGAACTATTAAGAGGGAAAGCTCTCTCCCTTCTTCTGTGGTATTCATTCCCATTTTCAGAACCTGTAGATTAGTGATTGGTGGGATAAAATAGCGATTTCATTTTCAAGTACTGTAAACTTTGTTGGAGATATGTGTAAGGAATGGTAGCCTAACCTCGTATAGCCTGTAATTGAATTGGTTAATGGCTCTGGGGCAGCTTCAGCCCTTGAGAACCTGTTTGCATCCTATTTAACCCCTTTAGTCTCATAAACACTGGAATGAATTTTGGAAATTCAGCCAATAGAGTTGCATAATCTAAGAATTGCTACCTGCTTGGTTCCCTCTTACTCTCATATTCCCATCTTCAGAAAGTTATCAAGATTTTTGTTTGACTTGGGCTTTCCTTGATTTGAATATGTGAGGGGAAGGAGGCCCCCTCAGATACCACGACTAACCTCTTTATCTCCTCCTTCCCACCCAAATAAACATGACTTGGTTTGAAAAGAAGATGGAATGAATGATATACATGGACACTAACTTCTGGGGGAATTCTTGGAAACTGAGAGCTAAGAGAACCAATTTAAGATGGCTGTTTTTTAGTTTGTGTTATATGCTATATATACTGAGGAGAGGTTTAGAGATAGAAAGAAAATATGACTACCCATGACTACATGGTGGGAGAGGTGACATGTCTGGAGGAGTAAGGAAATGGATAGATTCATCTTCAACAATTTGCTTTGAGTTCTTTTGAAGTTTTGTTTTCTCAGATGAAGGATGAGGTTATGAGACCACTAGACAAACCTCATGGCCCTTCCAACTTTGAAATTTAATGACTATCATTTCTTGACCATAATAATATCCATTCTCACCCAGAATGAAAATATATACAGTGCCATCCTGCTGAATTCCCCTAAGCTTCTACAAGTCCACTAAACTGAAATTTGTTTACTTCAATTTAGAAGAGAAAAATGAAGACAGGACATTTTGAAATGGTCACCATGCTACTGACAGCTATGATCCTAATGGACATCTTCCAGGTAATGATGGGAATGGGAAGCATGTGGTCATTGGAATGAGAATTCTTGATATAACATTGCCTAAAGCATCTGTGTGGGTTGGTGATGGGAAATGAGAGAAGGTAAGATGGGTAAATAAATTTTTTTAGAAGCAGCTTTTCATTTTACAGATGTGATACATGTTAACTATAGAAAATTTAAAAATTAAAATTAAGCAAAAAGAAGAAAGTAAAAATCATCCATTTTTATTTAAAGGGAAGGACTTTTAACCTGTTGATGTATAGCATTCTTGTTTTTTTTCTGTGCGTGTGTGTGTGTAATTCATGAAAATGGGTTCACAGTGTACATACTATTTTTTTTACCTTGTTTTTTAAGTTACTACTGTGCTACAAATGTCTATGTCATTATATTCTGAAAATATCATGTATTTTTCTCCAAATAAGATCATGCTGCATTTGTTAGTTGGATCATCTTTATTAGGTTTTATAATGGCTATTTTTTCACATTAAATATTCTTTTTTTCTGATAGAACTTTTATGGTTTTATTTCTTGCAGTTAAATCTTTAAACATTCTGTAAATATTTTTATGTAGAATATGAGACTGGTATCTCACTTGATTTTTTTCCCCCAAAATTGTTAGCTGTCACATTACTGCTGAGTAAATATTTGTCCACTGATTTGAAATGCTTTCCTTAAAATATATTAAATTTCTACAATTTTATTCATTTTCAATTTAATATTATGATCCATTGTCAGTAGAATCGTATATTCTGTTGCCAGTACCACAGTGTGCTTTTTGAAATATAATTCACATAACAAAAAATTCACTATTTTAAAGGGCACAGTTTAGTGGGTTTTAGTTTAACTGTTGTGCAACTGTCACAGCTATCTAATTGCAGAACATTTCCATCACCCTAGAAAGATACCCTGTACCTATTAGCAGTTAGTCCCAATTCTCCCCTCCCCTATCCAGTGTCTACTTTCTTTGTGGATTTGCCTATTTTGGACATTTCATCAGAATGTAATCATACAATATGTGGCCTTTTGTGTCTGGTTTCTTTCCCTTAGCCTAATGTTTTCAGGATTCATCCATGTTGCAACATGTAACAGTAATTCATTACTTTTTGCAGCTGAATAATTTTCCATTGTATGTCTATACCACATTTTGTTTATCCATTCATCAGTTGACAGACATTTAGGTTGTTTCCACATTTTGGCTGTTATGAATAATGCTGTTATGAAAATTGTGTACAAGTTTTTGTTGAACATGTTTTCAGTATTCTTGTGTATTAGTCAGCCAAAGGGGTGCTGATGCAAAGTACCAGAAATCTGTTGACATTTATAAAAGGTATTTATTTGGGAGAGAAGCTTACAGTCACAAGGCCATAAAGCCTAAGTTACTTCCCTCACCAAAGTCTGTTGCCATGTGTTGGAGCAAGATGGTTGCTGGTCTCTGCAAGGGTTCAGCCTTCCTCTTCCTCCTAAGGTTTCATGGTCCTGACTCTTTTGTTCTCAGCTGTAGTATAAGGCTTGTCTCTTTCCCTGGGGCTCCGGGGTCAGCTGCTCTGCTCTCTTCACAAGGCCAGCTGTTGACCATCAGGCTCATTTTCTTTCTGGGACCTCTGTTGTGTCTAATGGATCTTTCTCTTTTTCCTCACAGATCTGCTTCTCTGTTTATTTACTTCCGGGGCTCCAGCATCAAAACTCCAACTCTCTCTTCTGCCTTGTCATTTTCTCTGTGAGTCCCCACCCCTTGGTGGACAGACTCAACATCCTACTGACGTGGCCAAATCAAAGCCTTAATCAAAATTTAATCAAGTCAAAGTGAACTTGAATCTAATACAATCTAATATGCCCAGAGGAACAGACCATTTACAAACATAATCCAATATCTATTTTTGGAATTCATAAATAATATTAAACTGCTACATCTTGTAACTAAAATTCCATTTAGGAGTAGAATTGCTACATATGGTAACTCTGTTTAATTGTTTGAGGAGCTGCCTTTCTATTTTCCACAGGAGTCACACCATTTTACATTCCCACCAGCCATGTATATGAGAGTCCGATTTCTTTAAAAATCCTTGCCAACACTTGCTATTTTCCTTTCTTAAAAAAATGATAATCATCATAGTGGGTATGAGGTAGTACCATTGTGGTTTTGATTTGAATTTTTAATATTCTTTTGCAACATAATTTAAATACATTTGTTCTGGAATTTTCCATCATTGTTTAATCAATTCCTCTTGAACATTTAGGTCATTACAAAAATGTAATATATTTTTGGTAATTGGATTTCATCAATATGGACTTTTGTTTCAGTGGATTAAGCAGAGGAAGAAAATATAATGAGGCTATTCATACAGTCTTTTGTATTTGTTCTTTAGTCTCTATTCAGTTGTTGTCCCTGAATAGTAGTGGCATTTTTGAGCTTTATAACTGCTCAAGGCACTCACTGTACAGAACACACAATCAGCTATGGCCTTTAGCCAGAAAGGCTTGAAGTCTAAAATTAGTCATTTAGAGATTGGCTAGAGAAGCACAGGGAAAAGACAGGAACTTATTGGATCAACTCTGATGTGATGTGAGGAATGTGGGAGGTGGTTTCAGGATATGATGTCTTATAACTATGTTGAAGTTTTAAATAAGACAAAAAACAGGCATCGTTGTTGCCCAAGCTGCAGTGTGGTACATTCTGTGCTGCAGAGGAGATTGCATTTCTTGGCTTGGAGATGGCAGTTATTTGATCTCCTGAAGCTCATATTTCCACATCAAGGAACTGACCCGTAGACCCAGGAGTGCAGGGATCTCAGTGACAATTTCTGATGCTGGCACAGTTGCCTCATTTGTAAAATGGCATTAATAATTGTCTGCCTAACCTTTCATAAAGCTTGTCATAAGGCAGAATTAAGCCCTTTGAAAAGTTAAAATGCGGTATAAATATCAGCCGTCTTTGTCATTGTAAACATTCTCATTCCTTAGAGGCAACAAAGCGTTTTAGTTAAGATGACAGACTCTGGAGCCAGATTGCCTGGGTTCAAATCCAATTCCAGGCAAGTTACTCAGTCTCTCTGTATCTTGGTTTCCTCATTTATTAAAAAAAAGGGGGGGGGGCGGTTAATAATAGTGCGTACCTCATAGGCTGGCCCTGAGGATTACATGAGTTAATACATGTAAATTACATAGTGCTTGACAGATAGAAAGCACTTTAGAGAAGTTTGTCAGGCGTTAGTGATGGATTGCCTACAGAGGGCGACTGAGAAGTAGGTATCTAGGAAAACCTCACAAATGGATAGATGGTCTTAAATAAAGACCTTTCTTTGTTGGTTTTATTTTCAGAAAGGATTCTCCATGGGACTGAAAAGCCAAATGCTGGAATCAACATCATTAGCAACCTTACAGCTTATGATTTTAGAGGTGGAAAGAGCCAATTTTTTTTTTTTTTCTGGGTGTGCTCTGACCTGGATCACCTACTTATTCTTGGGTCTTGAGATACAGAATCAGTCCTACCTAAACTACATGGACAAGGGACGGGTTTCCCAAAGGAAAGTGGGCAATACATTGTCAATATGTATTATCTATCAGTACAATGTTTCACACATGGTATTTCAAATTCTCCCAACAATGTTGAGTAGTTAAGATACTATAATTAAAAATTTTTGTTCAAAGCCAGAATTTCCACCCGGTTCTTCAGTTACACATTCATTGCTTTTTTCCTTTGTACCACAATGTTGAAATGAATGAGTTACAGGTACAACCTTCATCCACTAACATATATTCTTTCATAAAAAAATACATCACAGCTGAGAAAATTTAACAATAACGATGGAATTTACTTATGTAAGAACGTGTTTAGAGTTGGTTATAAGTAAGGAGAGATTCTTGGCAAGGAATGAGAAGGTAGTGGGCAGTAATTTGAGAGAGAATGATACGTACCAAATGCCTTATTTAGAGTATTAATTTCCTTTTCCTTTAAAGGTGAAGGCTGAAACGTTAGACATGGCAGATAATGCATTTGATGATGAATACCTGAAATGTACTGACAGGATGGAAACCAAATATGTTCCCCAACTGCTCAAGGAGGAAAAAGCAAGCCATCAGCTCTTGGAGACTGTGTGGGAAAACGCAAAAGCCAAGTGGGAAGCCCGGAAGACTCAGCTCTTTCTCCCTGCAAATTTTAAGGATAACCATGGAATAGCTCTGATGGCATATATTTCTCAAGCTCAAGAGCAAACTCCCTTTTACAACCTGTTCAACGAAGCTGTGAATTTGGCTGGCCAGTCTCGGAAAGATTATGTCTATGGCTTCCAGTTCAAAGCTTTTCATTTTTACCTGACAAGAGCCCTGCAGTTGCTGAGAAGATCTTGCGAGGACAGTTACAAAAATGTGGTGTATATAACAAGCCAGGATACTTCGTTTAAATTTGGAGGGCTAAATCAAGCCAGGTTTGGCCACTTTGCCTTGGCATATTCAGCCGAACCTCAAGCTGCAAATGACCAGCACATTTTGTTAACCATCTCCACATGCTTTGGAGTTTCCATTGAAAATTTTTTTGAAAAAGAAAGTAAAAGAATTGTTTTAATACCTCTGAGTGAAATATTTCATGTGTCACTAGAAGGCACTGGCAATAACCTTGTCCTTCAAAGCACAAACAAGACCTGCAGCCATTATGAGTGTGCATTTCTAGGTGGTAAGTGTCTCTGTTTTGTCTGTGCTTGTTGGGAGTGATAGAATAGGGTGCTTAAGCACAGAGGGTGAGTTCTGATGAGGAGAATGAGAGGTGTTTGAAAGGAGAAATTACACTGGTAGTTTCCAGTCCAGTGCCTTTTTACTTTTATTTTCTTTTCCCATAGTTTAATTTTTATAAAAAATACCTTTACAGAATTAAAAAAAAAAAAATAGTACTATAAGGCAGTGGTCTCAACCAGGGGCAATTTTGTCTACCCTCTCCCCAGGGGACATTTGACAATGTCTGGAAACAATATGGATTGTTACAATTAGGGAAGGGTGTTGTTACTGGCATCTAGCAGGTAGAGACCAGGGACACTGCTAAACAATGCACAGGACAGCCCCCCCACAACAAATAATTATCTGGCCCAAAATGTCAGAAATGCTGAAGTTGAGAAACCCTACGGTAAGATTTATAATGAAAAATAGCAGTCCCCTGTCCCATCCCCCCACTCCCAATTACTACTCCTCAGTGGCATCCATTTTTAATTTTTTTAGCTATGTTTTCTTGGTACTTACTGTAATGTTCCTAAGTTAAATGCTTAAACTAGTTATTTCTTGTTTTTTTAAGTTTTAGACATCATCTACTGACTTCCCAATATAGAGGATGAGTATTTAGCTCTCACATATCAATGCTTTAGTTAGGAATCCATTATTGCTTTTAGCTGTAACTGAAAATTTGACAGATGGTTTTTATTTAATAAGAAGTCTGGAGGTGGGCTGTCCAGAGTTGGTGCAGTGGCTCAACTGCATCACCAGTAACTCATCCTCTTTCTTTCTGTTCTATCATCCTTAGCCTGTTAGTTTGTTGCTCCCTGTTTGCAGTGTGACTTTTACAGCTCTAGGCATCAATCTGTTTTTGAGACATAAAGAAGGGGTGCAGCAGCCAAACCTGTCTTTTTAAGTCATAAAAGTAGAAGCTTTCACAGAAACCTTTAATGAACTTCTACTTACCAATCTTTGACCACATCAGTTACTTGCTCACCCAAAGCTACAACAGAAGCTTCAATATTTTTCAGTAGGTAAGGGAGAAGGTAGTTAGAAATGGCTGTTCCGTTAATAAACCAAAAGTATCTGATAACCACCATCCTCTTCCCCAACATATGTGCATATCCCCTGGTCATAGCTGAGTCAAATCTTTCCTAAGTATCTCTTTTAAACCAGGATCATTAGCTGTAAGATTTTTTTTCTTAGTTTTTTATATCCTATCACTAATTCACTCCAAACCTTTCCATGGAAATATAAATCTCCACATAATACATTTAAACATATCACATATTCTCTCATTTCTATGTTTTTCCTGGATATACCCCTCCCACATTCTCTCATCATTTTTGCTCTTTAAGCCTGATGAACTTCCTGAAATCTCTCCTCATTACCATTCGAAGACTTTCCTTAGCTTCTCCCCCTGTGAGGGATCCTCGGTTTCTTAGATTTCACATCATCTTTTAGAATTGATCCTTTATTTGGCAGGGACATGGGGGATGGCATTTTCTAGAAGTTTTCTGAGAAAAGGGACATTGAGACAAATTTTCTAAGACTTCGCATGTCTGAAAAATTTACTTTAGGTTTGAATAAGGGTTTATGTATGTATTTAAGATGTTCCTCCAATGACTTCTAGTTTGTGAAGCTACTGTTGAAAAGTGTGAAGCCATTTCACACTGGATGAATGAAACCTGTTTTTCCCTCTGGAAGCTTTTAGGATGTTTTCTTTATCCCTAATGTTCTGAAATTTTGTAATGATGTGCTTTGATATATATGGGCAAAAACCCTTTTTGCTTCCTCCTGAGAGAATGGCCTCTTATGACCTTCTCTTAGCACTATTACTCTGTAATCTTCTAATGATGGAATTACAGCTGTGTAACGAGGCAGCATTACCTATGATTAATATAACCCTTGATTCTTAAAGTGCATCTGAACTCTAAATACAGGGGGAGATGCCATACCTTAGGGCTTCCCTGAATTTGATATGACTTATCTCCATGTTCTCCTTGTTGAGTCCTGGTAGGGACACCTGTGGACTGGTAACAGAGCTATTGGCTTCTACATATGGCACTAGGTACTAAGCCAAGGTGGTTTCTGCATCCATCTGTGTAAGCTTGTTTACTTGTACCTGAGCTGTCATTTGAGGGAATTAAATAACAGCTCTGGACAGCTATGAGGACTTGCACTGAAGAGACACATTTGATGCTGCCCTGCTGCTAAGCAGTATGTTTTATTCCCTGCCTTGCTTTCTTCTGCAAAACTGAGTAAACTGTTGAAGGTCGGCCTTTTTTGGGTCTTGTGAATGTGATTTAGTTGAACCCCAAACCGTGGCTGCTGGTCAGGCAGAGTGAGTCTTTCAGTGGGGCCAAGTGGTATAAACTTTCACAGTGACTCAGTATGGCCAAGGAACTATGAGATTAAAAGGATGGGTAAGGAAGTGCTGAAGAGACATTGACTTCTGGATGGGGGGGCTGATCTGCTTATAATTTGATGGCAGAAGATATATAGCACAGAAATAGGACTAGGGTGAAGCTTCACTGAGGCCAGTAATGTATCTTGGTGCAAAAATTTTTTTTTAAATTTAATTATTTTAAAAAAAGAAACTTTAGTTTACGTAAAAAATATAGGGGATTCCTATGTCCCTCACCCTACCCCTCCCACACTTTCCCACATTAACAACATCCTTCATCAGTGTGGTACATTTGTTATAATTGATGAACACATATTAAAGCATTGTCACTAACTGCGGAATATATTTTACATTATAGTTTACACTCTGTCCCATGCAATTTTGTTAAGTTATGACAAAATATACAATGGCCTGTATCTGTCATTGCAATGACATGCAGGACAATTCCAAAATCCCAAAATTGCCCCCCATTACACCTATTTTTCCCTCTCCCTCCCCTCAGAACCTCTGGTGGCCCCTGCCTCCACATCAATGATAAAAGTTCTTCCATTGCTAGAATAACAATAAGTCTATAGTAGAATAATAGTAAGTCTTTAGTTCATTGTTCATTCCCCAATCCTGAGGATTTGGGGATGGTGATGCCCACTCTGCCTCTAAATGAGATGGCGTTGGGCGGATGGATGGAACTATCTTTTTCTTTTTATCTTTCTTATGGATGATAATATTTTGCAGCAATGGCAAGATGGTTGGAACTATCTTGCTTGCAGTTGTAGACTCTCTCTGTTCCTTGGGATGGGCATTGTCCATCATCATCGCCTTGTTAGTTGTCCTGGGTGAGTCCAATGAACTGGAGAGTAGGTGTTGCAACTCTGCTGAGATTGAGGGCCCAACTGGCACATGGACTGACCAAAGATTTAAGTCTCTTGGACATACACCTATCAACTCTAATACTAACTATAGGTTCAAATAGAAGTGGCAGAAGAGCCATGTGTAAAGAAACCAAAAAAGAGTCAACTATGCCACACTGAGGAGCATAAATTCCAAGGTAAGACACATTGGCAGGGCATCAGGTACAAAATTTAAAGAGAGTCTCACTCTCAGGTTGTACACTTCCACCACCCTGCCCTTGGCATGATCCTGAAAGTGAGTGCCTCCTTAAATTTTGCACTCTGGGCACCTACTTATCTTATCCTAGTCCTGGCCCTGATTAGCACGTGAGTGGGAGTAACTATTCTAGAAGAAGCAAATGAAAGCTAGAGTGCTCAAATGGTGCTGAGAGGAAAACCGCTCATTCCTCTCACCAACCCCTGACCCAAAACTATGATAGCTGGAGTCGATTCATCCAAGCTCAAGGAAAAATGTGGGTATGCATCTTTTTTCTAATTCCTTGCTCAATGATGTCATGTCAGTGGCTTGAAAATTGGCCATGCTTGAGAGTATTCAAACCATGGAAATCAGTAAACACTACAAATCAGGCCTTTTTTTTTTTTTTTTCCTGGAGAGGCTGTTGAACTTCAGCAGCACATCACTGCCAGAAACCCAGTTGCAGCTGGGCTGTTGGAAGTGCTACCACTTTTGGTGCTCCTGATTTAATTGGCCAAATGCCAGTTGTGGAGGCATTGGTGATTTAAAAAGCCCTGTAGCAGTGGCTACAGGTCAAATCAAGCTCAGGCAGAGTTGGGCACTGGAGTCCGTTTGTGAATAAGATTGTGATAGAACAAAAGATTGGAGTCATTGGGTTTATTCTGAATGAGCCTGAGTTCTGATTGGCTTGAAGATGTAAATATGAGCCCGGAGTGGGGAAAAAGGAGAAGGGAACGGGCATACCACTGTGGGCCTGCCCGCAAGGTCAAAAGCTACACAGCAGCATAATATTCAAAGCAGAAGGCCTTTGTGGCAGTTCATAGGTACCATTTGTTTGGATGGTTCTGATAAAGTCTGCATTGTTCGTTGATTTAACCTTAGGCTGGAGTCCAACCAGTGTCCTCTGCTACCCTTAATGGGAATGCAGGGTCAGAAACTCTCTAAAGTGATCATTAAAGACAGGCTGTTTGAAACAATATCAAGGAAAATGACCAGGGGTTTTAGAAGCCTAAGCCAGAAGTATATAATCAGAACCTTGTTCTGTTGTCACTGGATATGACTGTACCTCTGGATGAAAAACAAACAAACGATTGTTTCTAAAAGTGATAAAAAATATATATTGCACTATAATTAGTGTGCTAAACACTGTCCTATGTTATTGTTATAAATGTTCCTGTGATTTCCAAGATGAAAGTGTATTGTGAAGAAGAATTTAAAAATTAAAAAAAAAGAAAAAAAATGTATTGTGGGCTTTAAAAAACTAGCTAGCTAAAAAAAAATAGTTCTGTGAGTAAAACAAACCACTTTCTCCTTCATGGAAAAACCAGGCTAGCCTCCTTTTATACTGTTTTCTTAGAAGACTTGAAAGTAGGTCAGCTGTGTAACCAGGCTACATTATTATGGTTAAAAATGATCCCATATTGGAAAACTGCACCTGGATTGGGAGGACTGTGGATGAATTACAAATACATGGTGAGAAGCCATAGCTTTGGGCTTCCCTGAGTGTGGTAGCCAGACGTTTCCCTTGCTGAAACCTAGAAGCTATGACCATGGCTGTTAAAAGAACTAATAGTTCCTATTTGGGACTTCTAATTAGCCGGAGTGGCTCCCCCACCTACCCCAAACATGAGCTGTCACTTGGGAAGTCTGGACTATGAGGACTCCCACTGAAGAGATGCATCTAACCATGCCTGGATAGCATGCTGTATTTATTCCCTGGCCTGTGTCATTCTAAATTATATAGGGGCCTTTTATGGTTGGATGAGTTTGATTGTCTAGCTGTAACTGAACTCTGGATTTAAGACACTGTGGTCAAGTGGAATGGGTGTGGTGTGGATCTTTTATCATTCATTATTTAGGGCACTCCATGGTCCCATTCAATCTTGAAACCTCGTGTTCTTAAGTTCTTGGAAAGTTTTGTCTTTGGTAATTCTTTATTTTCTCTGTTTTCCCTGGAAAAGTGAGTTGAGTGATGGACTTAGCTTGATTTCTGAAATGTTCTCTCCTATTTTCCTTCTCATTGTATTTTTATTCTACTTTCTGTGAAATTTCCTCATCTTTATTTTCCAATCCATCATTAGAGTTTTTAAAAATATGCATCACATTTTTGGTTTTAATATTCTTGGTATTTGAGTGTTTACTTTTTATGCCTTCCTATTTTTGTTTCATATACACAGTATATTTCTAATGATATCAATTATGGTTTAGGTGTTTTATGTGTGTATGTTTTCCTCTCCTTGCATTGTTTGTTTTTGCTGAATTCCTTTTGTTCTCTAGTTTTAATCTGTTACTAATGTTAGAGACTGTTCTCAAGTGTCTGGTGAGTCTTGCCTGTCAATTCGGGTTTAGCTAGATAAGAAACAATACAGTAGGGGGAACAGGAAGAAGAGGACGTGGATTTGTTGACTGGTTTGTTGGAGTACTTCTGAATGTCAGTACCTGTGGTCTTTTTCTCTTGGGCTACCAGTTTCCTCAGAGAGAGCTTTTGATTTTCTCCTGGTTGGAGAAAATGCCGGTCTCCAATATTCTGGGAATTTGGAGGAGAAAGGATCTGGAGGAAGAAGGATCTTTATGCAGACACTCATTTTCTCCTTCAGGTTTTTGTACTGTTTATCTGCCTTCAGCTGTGCTG
Organism: Tolypeutes matacus; assembly: GCA_026826555.1. Classification (NCBI taxonomy): domain Eukaryota; kingdom Metazoa; phylum Chordata; class Mammalia; order Cingulata; family Chlamyphoridae; genus Tolypeutes; species Tolypeutes matacus. The sequence goes on along the minus strand of JAKSZT010054466.1, from coordinate 6,913,147 downwards.
ATTTGTTGCCTCAGGAGAATAAACTTTCTTCCAATCTCCTATCAGGGTCAAGGAAAAAAAGTTTTGAGATGAATTACTTCTTACACAGAATTTCAACCAATATTCCTGTCTCCAGCCCCAACCTGCCTAGTGCTACTGATTCCTGAGCCTTTAAAGAATTCTGTGGTAGGAATCTGCTTCTTTATTGTTGGTTTCCTCCCTGGAAGGCTCCATTAAGTCAGTTATCCACTCTTAGATTTGATTTCCATCTTCCAAAATTAATTTGACAGTGTTTGCTAGCTGATGTTTCCTCTCTCATTTCTCTTTATCCTTGTGGGTTAATACCATATTTATTCCTTTGCATTAAGTTAGTGATGTGTCAGGAAGAAGCAGAAATAAAACATGAATATTCAGACTGCCATATTAATTAAAATTCCCTATCGATATGATTGTAATCTGGCAAATCTAACTATATCTGATTCATCTAACTTCTGGTCACAGTTGCTGTAACAACTTCTTTTTTTTTTTAAAGATTTTATTTATTTATTCATTTATCCCCCCCTTGCTGCTCGCGCTCGCTGGGTCAGCCAACCACACCGTGCGGGCGGGCCGCCCCCACCAGGAGGCCCCGGGAACCGAACCCGGGGCCTCCCATATGGTAAACGGGAGCCCCACTGATTGAGCCACAGCCGCTTCCCTGTAACAACTTCTGAACTTAGATTTCTGAGAATCTTAAAGCCCTCCAATTACTTGCAGTTTAAGTCTGATTTTCTTTGCTGATGGATCAGTGCTTTAACAAGGATTCAGCTCTTTAGGCTCTGTGCCTGTAGCTCAGGGAAATCTTGAGGTATGGATTATGTAAGAGAACTTTTGGCCTGAACATTTTCAAGGCATGCTAGGTAGGATATCAGCTCTCTACTCTAAAGGACTGGTTTAGAGGCATGGAAATAGTGGAAGGGCAATGGGTGAAAAAAAAAACTAGAGTCTGAAGGCCGAGATCATGTGCTCTTACTGCCTTTTTTTTTTTTTTTTTTTAAGATTTATTTTATTTATTTATGCTCCCCCGGGATTTGCACTCGCTGCCTGCTCTCTGTGTCTGCTCATCTTCTCTTTAGGAGGCACCGGGAACTAATCCTGGGATCTCCCATGTGGGAGGGAGGTGCTCAGTCGCTTGTTGTGCCTTTGTTGTGTCTCTCATTGCCTTTCCGCTTTGTGTCTCCTTTATTGTGTCAGCTTACTGCACCTGCCCATCGCACCAGCTCACTCTCTTGCCCATCTTCTCCAGGAGGCACCGGGAACCGAACCCGGGACCTCTCATGTGGTAGGTGGGAGCTCAGTTGCTTAAACCACATTCACTTCCCCTCTTACTGCCTTTTAAAAAACATTTTTTTTCATCTTTTTCTTACTGCGTTTTAATAGCTATGTTACTTAAGATTACTAAACCATATACTATATATTTTTTTTAGATTATACTCTATTTTTTTTAAACTTTATTTTGTACATTTAATAATTGAAAATATAAACAATTAAAAACTGAAAAGTAAACACAGATGAATAAGTATATACATTTCTCAATTAAATGTAAAGAATACATATAAATTTTTTTTTGAATCAAACAATATGTTACACAATATATTTGGTTCATAGTAACACATTCATACAGTATTTGTCCTTTTGTGTCTGACTTGTTTCACTCAACATAATGTCCTCCAGGTTCATCCATGTTGTCATATGCTTTACGATTTCATTTCTTCTTACTGCTGCATAATAGTCCATCGTGTGAATAGACCACAGTTTGTTTATCCATTCACTGTTGATGGACACCTGGGTTGTTTCCAACTTTTGGCAATGGTGAATAATGTGGCTATGAACATCGGTGTGCAGATGTCTGTTCGTGTCACTGCTCTCAGTTCTTCTGGGTATATACCCAGTAGTGGTATTGCAGGGTCACGTGGCAAGTCTATATTCAACTTCTTTAGGAACTGCCAAACAGTCCTCCATAGTGGTCGTACCATCCTGCATTCCCACCAACAGTGAAGAAGTGTTCCTATCTCTCCACATCCTCTCCAACACTTGTAGTTCTCTGTCTTTTTAATAGTGGCCATTCTGATAGGTGTGAAATGATATCTCATTGTAGTTTTGATTTGCATTTCCCTAATCATGAGTGATGCTGAGCATTTCTTCATGTGTTTTGTTTTGCCATTTGTATTTCTTCTTTGGAGAAATGTCTATTCAAGTCTTTCACCCATTTTTTAATTGGGTCATTTGTCTTTTTATTGTTGAGTTGTAACATCTCTTTATATATCCTGGATATTAAACCCTTATCAGATATGTGATTTCCAAATATTTTTTCCCATTGAGTTGGCTGCCTTTTCACCCTTCTGACAAAGTCCTGTGAGGTACAAAAGTGTTGAATTTTGAGGAGGTCCCATTTATCTATTTTTTCTTTTGTTGCACGTGCTTTGGGTGTAAAGTCCAAGAAACCACCACCTACTACAAGGTCTTGAAGATATTTCCCTACATTTTCTTCTAGTAGTTTTATGGTCCTGGCTTTTATATTTAGATCTTTGATCCATTTTGAGTTGATTCTTATATAGGGGTTGAGATAGGGGTTCTCTTTCATTCCTTTGGTTATAGATATCCAGTTCTCCCAACACCATTTGTTGAAGATACTGTTTTTTTCCCATTAGCGTGGGCTTGGTAGATTTGTCAAAATCCAGTTGACTGTGTAGGTGAGGGTATATTTCTGGGTTCTCAATTCTATTCCACTGATCGATGTGTCTGTCTTTATGCCAGTACCATGCTGTTTTGACCACTGTAGCTTTGTAATATGTTTCAAGGTCAGGCAGTGAAATTCCTCCCACATTTCTCTTCTTTTTTAGAATGCTTTTGGCTATTCGGGTGCACTTACCCTTCCAGATGAATTTGGTAATTGCCTTCTCTAATTCTGTAAAGTAAGCTGTTGGGGTTTTGATTGGTATTGCATTGAATCTATAAATCTGTTTGGGCAAGATTGACATATTCACGATATTTATTCTTCCAATCCATGAACACGGAATGCCTTTCCATTTGTTTAGGTCTTTTTAAATTTCTTTTAGCATTGTTTTGTAGTTTTCTGCATATAGGTCCTGTACTTCTTTGGTTAAATTAACTCCTAGGTATTTGAGTCTTTTTGTTGCTATTGAAAATGGAATTACCCCCCTGATTTCCTCCTCAGGTTGTTCAGTACTAGTGTACAAAAACTACTGATTTTTGCGTGTTGATCTTGTATCTTGCCACTTTGCTGAACTCATTTATTAGTTCAAGTAGCTTTGTTGTGGATACTTCAGGATTTTCTAAATACAGGATCATATCATCCGCAAACAGTGAGAGTTTTACTTCCTCTTTTCCTATTTGGACGCCTTTAATTTTTTTGTCTTGTCTAATTGCCCTAGCTAGAACTTCTAGTACAATGTTGAATAACAGTGGTGACAGTGGGCATCCTTGTCTTGCTCCTGATCTTAGGGGGAAAGCTTTCAACCTTTCCCCATTGAGTATGATGTTGACTGTGGGTTTTTCATATATGCCTTTTATCATATTGAGGAATTTTCCTTTTATTCCTATCTTTTGAAGTGTTTTTATCAAAAAAGTATGTTGGATTTTGTCGAATGCCTTTTCTGCATCTATTGAGATGATCATGTGGTTTTTTTCCTTCAACTTGTTAATGTGGTGTATTACATTGATTGATTTTCTTATGTTGAACCAGCCTTGCATACCAGGAATAAATCCCACTTGGTTGTGATGTATAAGTCTTTTGATATGCTGTTGGATTTGATTTGCAAGTATTTTGTTGAGAATTTTTGCATCTATGTTCATTAGAGAGATTGGTCTGTAATTTTCTTTTCTTGTGGATTCTTTATCTGGCTTTGGTATTAGGGTGGTGTTGGCTTCAAAAAATGTGTTGGGTAATTTTCCGTCCTCTTCAATTTTTTGAAAGAGTTTAAACAGGATTGGTGTTAATTCTTTTTGAAAGGCTTGGTAGAATTCACCTGTGAAACCATCTGCTCCTGGACTTTTCTTTGCTGGGAAATTTTTGATGATGGATCCAATCTCCTTAATTGTGATTGGTTTGTTAAGTTCTTGTATTTCTTGTAGCGTCAGTGTGGGTTGGTTGTACGTTTCTAGATATTTGTCCATTTCATTTAGGTTGTCTTGTTTGTTGGCATGTAGTTTCTCATAATATCCTCTTATGATTCTTTTTATTTCTGTGAGGTCATTTGTAATTTCCCCCCTTTCATTTCCTATTGTATTTATTTGCATCTTCTCTCCTTTTTTCTTTGTTAGTTTAGCGAGGGGTTTGTCATCTTCTCAAAGAACCAGCTTTTGATTTTGTTGATTTTCTCTATTGTTTTTCTGTTCTCATTTTCATTTATTTCTGCTCCAGTGTTTATTATTTCTTTCCTTCTGCTTGCTTTGGAATTGGTTTGCTGTTCATTTTCTAGTTTCTCTAGTTGTTCAGTTAAATCTTTGAGTTTAGCTCTTTCTTGTTTTTTAATATAGGCATTTAGGGCTATAAATTTCCCTCTCAAGATTGCCTTCGCTGTATCCCATAAGTTTTGATACGTTGTGTTCTCATTTTCATTTGTCTCAATATATTTACTGATTTCACTTGCAATTTCTTCTTTGACCCACTGAATATTTAGGAGTATGTTGTTCAGTCTCCACACATTTGCAAATTTACTTTTTTCCTGTCTGTTATTGATTTCTAGTTTCATTCCATTATGATCTGAAAAGGTGCTTTGTATAATTTCAATCTTTTTATATTTATTGAGAGCTATATTGTGACCTAACATGTGGTCTATCCTGGAGAAAGATCCATGGGCACTTGAGAAGAATTTATAATCCTCTGAGTTTGGATGCAGTGTTCTGTATATGTCTGTTAGGTCTAACTTGTGTATCATATTGTTCAAGTTTTTGTTTCCTTGTTGATCTTCTGTCTAGTTGTTCTATCTAATGATGTGAGAGGGGTGTTGAAGTCCCCGACGATTATTGTAGAAATGTCTATTTCTCCCTTCAGTTTTGCCAGAGTTTGTCTCATATATTTTGGGGTACCCTGGTTAGGTGCGTAGATATTTATGACTGTTATATCTTCCTGGAGGATCGTCCCTTTTATTAATATATAATTGCCTTCTGTATCTCTTATTGCTTTTTTACATTTAAAGTCTGTTTTGTCTGGTATTAGTATAGCTACCACTGCTCTTTTCTGTTTACTATTTGCGTGGAGTATCTTTTTCCAACCTTTTACTTTCAGCCGGTTTGTATCCCTGGGTCTGAGGTGAGTTTCTTGTAAGCAGCATATGGATGGCTCATGTTCTTTCATCCATTCTGTCAGCCTGTATCTTTTTTTTTTTTAAGATTTTATTTATTTATTCATTTATCCCCCCCTTGCTGCTCGCGCTCGCTGGGTCAGCTAACCACGCCATGCGGGCGGGCTTGCCTTCACCAGGAGGCCCCGGGTTCGGTTCCTGGGGCCTTCCATATGGTAAACGGGAGCCCTACTGATTGAGCCACAGCCGCTTCCCCAGCCTGTATCTTTTGATTGGGGAACTTAATCCATTCACATTCAATGCTATTACTGAAAATACACTATTTCCTCCATTTTATTCTTTGGTTTTCATATGTAATCTTGTTTTTGTCTCTCTTTTCACTCTTTTTGTTATCCTTTCTGCTTTTCTTTCTTCTATACTCTTCTCCAAGCCTCTCCTGTCTTTTTCTTTCAGGTTCTAAGGCTTCCTTTAATATTTCCTGCAAAGGTGGATTCTTTTTTGCAAACCCTCTTAGTTTCTGTTTGTTTGTGAATACTTTATACTCACCTTCATATTTGAAGGACAATTTTTCTGGATAAAGAAATCTCGGCTGGCAGTTTTTCTCTTTCAGTTTCCTAATTGTATCATACCACTGTCTTCTCGCCTCCATGGTTTCTGAAGAGAAATCTGCACTAAATCTTACTGGACGTCCTTTGTACGTGATCGTTTGCTTCTCTCTTGCTGCTGAGAATTTTCTCTTTATCTTTTACGTTTGACATTCTGAATAGTATGTGTCTTGGCATAGGTCTATTTGGATTTATTCTCATTGGGGTATGGTGTGCTTCTTGGACTTGTAAGTTCATTTCTGTCATGAGAGTTGGGAAATTTTCAGCTATTATTTCCTCAAATACTCTTTCTGTCCCTTTTCCTTTCTCTTCCCCTTCTGGAACTCCCATGACACATACGTTGTTGCATTTTGTGTTGTCATTCAACTCTCTGAGCCCCTGCTCAATTTTTTCCATTCTTTTCTCTCTCTGTTCTTTTCTCTCTTCAATTTTAGCTGCTCTGTCTTTGGTATCACTTATTCTTACTTCTATCATTTCGAGTCTGCTGTTGTATGCCTCAAATGTGTTTTTGACTTCACCTATTTTGTCTTTCATTCCCATGAACTCCATTACTTTTCCGTTCAAGATTTCAAATTCTTCTTTGTGTTTGCTCAATGTCTTCTCGATGTCATTTATCTCTCTAACTATATTGTCTTTTTTTTTTTTTAAAGATTTTATTTATTCATTTATCTCCCACTTGCTGCTTGTGCTCGCTGGGTCAGCTAACCACGCTGCGCGGGCGGGCTTGCCTTCACTAGGAGGCCCCGGGAACTGAACCCGGGGCCTCCCATATGGCAAACGGGAGCCCTACTGATTGAGCCACAGCCACTTCCCTATATTGTCTTTTAACTCATTAATTTGATTTTGGAAATTTGTGCTCATCTCACTGATTAGTTCTCTCAAGTTCTGCATCTCTTCTGGGACTTTGATGTTTTCCTTTTCTTGGGCCGTGTCTTCTATTTTCTTAGTATGGCTCGTAATTTTTTCCTCAACAATCAGTCCTTGTTAGTAGAGGAGGAGATTGGGAGGTTTGTATATCTTTAGTCCCTTGCAGGATCCAAGGCAAGCAATGGCGCAGCCTTCCCCAACTCCCCCAGCCTGGAAGGGCTCTCGGGACAGGGCAGACCAAACCTGCAAGTCAAAAGCAGGGTCAGCCCCAGGCTCTCTCTCCCCAATCCTGTGTTGTCCTCAACAGTTAGTCCGAGCTAGAAGAGAGAGAGGTTGCTAGGATCGGATTTCTGCAGTCCTTCCTAGGCTCCCAGGGCAAACCGCTGTGTGGAATAAAACCACACTCTTCACTAATGCATTTCAAGAATATTTTTTCATTTGAATTTTAAGTTATTTCTTTTAGATCTAGTTCACTAAACAGTATCATAGTCTTATGTTGTAACTAAAAGGTATTTTTGCTAATTTCAAATACAACTTTTAAAACAAAATCTTAAAGCATAATCTAAAATATATATCTTCTACAAACCTCAAATATCTAAAAATAAAAAAGGAATAATAATTACAAAAAAAAAAAAAAAAACCACACGTGGGGCTCCGCAGCCCAAGTTTGCGGGTCAGAACCTGAGTCAGCCTTAGGCTGTGTCCCTCTCTCTTCCCTTTCCAGGAGTGGTAGATCCCTGGAGCCCCCTTTGTAGTCGCAGGCCCAGAGGCCTGAGAATTCTAAAGAGTATCGGGGAGGGTGCCGGCAGCAGTAGCTGCGGCTGGTTCCAGCTCATGGTTCTGTCGTCGCGATTTCCCTCTCTTGTCCCTCTCGCCTCTGGGTGGTGTGCAGCCTTCACCTGCCGTCCTAAACCCTAGAAGATCTTTTTCGGGGCTGTTTCAGCCTGTCCTCTAGCTATTTTTCTGGAGAAGAGATTCCCGTGTCTTGCTAGTCCACCATCTTCCCAGAAGTCCAAACCATAGACTTTTTTACCTGTAGAATAAGAGGGTTATAATTCTTTCTACTTATGAAATTGTGTGAACTTGTGTTACTTACATTTTGAAAGTGTGTGTAATATTTGATCTAGAAAAAATAGAAATAACATATATAGGCTTTCACACATACTAATAAAAAGAGTGGTGATGAACCTATTAGCCAACTTAAGAGCAGAAACATTAACAATACTGCTATGTGTGGTTATAGTTCAATCATTTTAATGCTTTATGATATTCCATTGTTTGAACGTTATGAAGTCCATAGACATTTCGGTTAATTCCAATATTTTGTTATTGGTATCTTAACTATAGAGAGTCTTCTTATTCATGAATAAGGTCTATTCCTCTCAGCAATCATTGGTAATTTTCATTGTACAGGTCTTATACATCTTTTGTCAAATTTATCCTGACTCATTTCATGTATTTTTGATCCTTTTATAAATGATTTTTCAATCGTTCATTTTTGTATATTGACCTTATATTCTCCACTCTTGCTAAATTTATTTATAATTCTAGTTGTTTGGCAGATTCCCTAGAATTCTCTACATAGACAATCCTAATAGCTACAAACAAATAAAGGCAGTTTTTCTTCTTTCTTTCTAATCTCTAACCTTTTTTTTTTCTTCTGTTTTTTGTTTGTTTGTTTGTTTGTTTGCACTAGGTGGAGCCTCCGGTACAATGTTGAATAAAAGTGGTAGAGCAGACAACCTTGTCTTGTTCCCGGCATAGGTGTAGGTTTTTTTTTTTTTTAAATGACCTTTTTAAATTGATGATGGACCATTCCTGGTTTTCTGGAGATTTTTTTTTTTTTTTTTTTTATCATTAATGAATGCTGAATTTTGTCAAATTCATTTTCTGCATCAATTGAGCTATGTTTTGTTTTCTTTAGACTGTTGCTATGTTGACTTACATATATGGCATATGTTTACATGTTGCTTGATTTTTTAATGTTAACCCAACCTTAAATACCTGTCAATAGACCTTACTTTTCATGCTGTATTATCCTTTGCTATATTGTTAAACCCTTTGTCTATTGTTGATTTGCTAAAATTTTGTTAAAGATTTTTGTGTTTATGTCTACTGGTCTATAATTTTCTTTTCTTGTAATGTCTTTCTCAGGATTTGGTATCAGGGTAATGCTAACCTTATAAAACAAGTGGAGAAGTAGTCCCTCTTCTCCTATTTCCTGGAAGAGTTTGTATAGCATTACTATTTTTTCTTCCTTGCATGTTGGGTAGAATTTACTAGTGAAACCATGTGGGGCAGGAGTTTCCTTTTGTGGGATGGTGTTAGCTAAAATTCAATATCTCTAAAAGATACCGGGCTATTCTAAAGCTATTGAGGTGATCTGTTTCTTCACGAAAGAGCTTTGGTTGTTTGTGACACTGAAGGAATTTGTCCAGTTTATCTCACTTATCAAATTTATTATCATAACATTATTCATAGTTTTTAAGTTTCTCAGCTGCTAAAACAATTACCATACAATGGATTGTCTTAAGCAACGGGAATCTATTGGTTCCTGATTTGATTTAGAATTAGACCAAAACTGGGACGTTAGCAAGGCAATGCTTTCTCCCGAAATACTGTGGCATTCTGGGGCTGGAAGGCAACAGTCCTTGGTCTTTGGCTTTTCTTTTACATGGCAATGCACACAGTGGTGTCCTCCTTTCTCTTCTAGATTCTATTGACTTCTAGCTCCTTGCTTGTCTCCATGGCTTTTCTCTGTGGCCTTATAAGGCCTCTAGAGATTGGAATAAAACCCAGCCTGATTAACATGGGCCACAACTTAATCGAATTAGTCTCATCAAAAAAAAAAAAAAACTCCTTTTTTACAATGGGTTCACACTCATAGGAATGGATTAAGATTAAGAACATGTTTTTCTGGGGTACATAACTGTAAGCCACCACAATAGTATTCCATCATTATCCTTTTAATTACTACAAGATCTGTAGTGAGGTGGCCCCTCTCTTATTCCTGATATTTGTACTTTGTGTTTTCTCTTATTTCCTGGTCAGTCCAGCTAGATGTGTATCGATTTCATTGATCTTTTCAAAGGACTAGCTTTTGGTTTCAGATTCTTGTCTGCAATCACTTATCCAAATTCTAAACTCATCTCTTTAAGTCTGTAGGACTGCTGGACCCTTTGTATTCCCATTCTCTATGCTGCAGCCTGGTTAAGCTGGGAATTTTGTCAAATGCTTTTTCTGCATTAATTGATCTATATTTAGCAGGGTTCACCTTATTTGTTCTGTATGACATGTTGTCCACTGAATACAAACTCTTGGTTCATTTATCTAGTTTTCTCTTGGTTTAAGGCAAGATGGTAAATCCAGGTCCTGTTATTCCAGCATGATCAGAAGTGGAAGTTCATTACATTTAATGTAATTATTGATAATGTTTTATTTAGGTCTTTTATTCTACTGTGTGGGTCCCCCCCCCCCCCGTTTGTTCTCTCTGGTTTTGTTCCTCTGTTTCTCTTTTCCTGTCTTCTTTTGGATAAATTGAATATTTTAAAAAATTCCCTTTTAATTTACCTATTAGCATTTTCATGTACCTCTTTGCATTAGATTTCAGTGGTTTCTGTATGGATTACAACATACATCCTTAACTTTTCACAGCCTGCTTAGAGTTAATAATCTATCACCTCAAATAAATATGAGAATATTATAACTACTCACATACATTTATCTTCTCCTTACAGTTCCTTGTACTATTGATGTCATATGTGTTACATCTACATATATTATGAACTCCACACAAAAATGTTGTAATTTTTGCTTTAAGTAGTCCTATGGAAATTAATAATGGAAAACAATCTTTTTATACTTACCCACATATTTACCATTTCCAATGCTCTTCATTCCTTCCATAAGATTCAAGTTTCTATTTATATTATTTCCCTTCTGCTTGAATAACTTTCTTTAGTTTTTCTTCTAGTACAGGTCTTGCTGGCAACAAATTCACTTAGTTTTCATTTTTCTGAAAATGTCTTTATTTTACCTTCATTCTTATTTTATCAACTTTATTAAGGTATAATTTATATACAATAAACTGCATACTTAAAAAGTGTACAATTCAGTAAGTTTAGACAGCTGTATAAATCTGTGAAACCAGTTTCACAATCAAGATACAGAATATAGACTGTATCTTGCATAAAATACAGGATACCCATATACCACCCCACCACCATCATCTTGTATTGGTATGGAACATTTGTTATAATTGATTATAGCACTTTTTTGTAATTGTATTATTTTTTAACCGTAGTTTCCTTTGTTACATTGATGAAAAATTATTAAAATAGTACTATTAATTATCATCCAGAGTTTATATTAGGTGTATTTTTTCCATATACCACCCCATTATTAACACCTTATATTATCACTGTACATTTGTTATAATTCATAAAAGAACATTCTTATACCTGGATTATTAACCCTAGTCCATTGTTTCCAACAGGATTGACTGTTGTATTATACAGTTCCATGTTATACAGTTATACAGTTCCATGTTTTTTATTCTAGTAAAATATACAACCTAAAACTTCCCCTCATAATACAGTGCTGTTAATTACACTCACAATGATGTGTTACCATCACCATCATCCATTTCCAAACCTTTACAATCAACATAAATAGAAATTCTGTACAGATTAAGCATCAGCATCCCCATTCTCTACCCCAGTCTATCCTTGGTAACCTATGTTCTAGATTCTAACTCTCTGAGTTTGCTTATTATAATTAGTTCATATCAGTGAGAGCACACAATATTTGTCCTTTTGTGCCTGGCTTATTTCATTTAGCGTAATGTCCTCAAAGTTCATCCATGTTCTTGCATGCATCAGGACTTCATTCCTTTTTACAGCTGAATAATTCTCCATGGTATGTTTATACCACATTTTGTTTATCCATTCATCAGTTGATGGAGACTTGGGTTGCTTCCATCTTTTGGCAATTGTGAATAATGCTGTTATGAACATTGGTGTTCAAATATCTGTTTGAACCCCTGCTTTCAATTCTTCTGGGTATATACCTAGGATTGCTGGGTTGAATGGTAATTCTATATTTAGCTGCCTGAGGAACCTGTCTTCCACAGTGGCTGCACCATTTTACATTTCCATCAGCAATGAGTGAGTGTTCCTATTTCCCCATATCCTACCCAACACTTTTAATTTTGTTTGTTTAATAGTAGACATCCTGGTGGGTGTGAAATGATATTTCATTGTGGTTGCGTATTCCTTTGTTACATTGATGAAAAATTTTAAAAATAGTACTACTAATTATCCTCCAGAGTTTACATTAGGTGTATTTTTTCCATATACCACCCCATTATTAACACCTTGTATTATTATTGTACATTTGTTATAATTCATAAAAGATGTTTCTTATGTTGAACCACCCTTGCATACCTGGGATAAAAACCACTTGATCATGGTGTATAATCATTTTAATGTACTGTTGGATTTGGTTTGAAAGTATTTTGTTGAGGATTTTTACAACTATATTCATAAGAGAAATTGGTCTGTAAATTTCTTTTCTTGTGGTATCTTTAACTGGTTTTGGTAGTAGGATGATGACGTCTTCATAGAATGAGTTAGGTAGGGTCCCTCCTCTTCATTTTTTTGGGAAGAGTTTGAGCAGGATTGGTATTAATTCTTCTTGGATAATTGGTAGAATTCACCTGTACAGCATCTGTTCCTGGGCTTTTCTTTGTTGGGAGGTCTGTTGAGATCTTCCATTTCTTGAAGAGTCAGTATAGGCTGTTTGTTTCTAGGAATTTGTCCATTTCATCTAGGTTGTCAGGCAGTTGTTCGTAATATCTTTTTATGATCCTTTTTATTTCTTTTGGTCAGTGGTAATGTCCCTCCTCTAGTTTCTGTTTTTATTTATTTGCCTCTTTTTTTTTTTCCTTTTTCACTCTAGCTAAGAGTTGTCAATTTTATTGATATTTTCAAAGAATGAACTTTTGGTTTTGTTAATTCTCTCTATTGTTTTTTTTTTTTTTTTTTAATTCTCAATTTCATGGATTTCTGCTCCAATCTTTGTTATTTCTTTACTTCTGCTTGCTTTGGGGTTAGTCTGCTGCTGTTTTTCTAATCCCTCCACATGTATAGTTAGGTCTTTGATTTTAGCTCTTTTTTTTTTTTTTTTTTTTTTTCAAGACTAGTCAGTGGAAGCGGAGAATGAGCAAAGTAATCTGTAACTGACTGTAATCAATTAGTTGTAACTTGCACTGCGCTCGGACCAGCCAGTTCTTATTTTTTTTAATATAAGCAATTAGAGCTAATAACTTCCCTCTCAGCACTGCCTTTGTTGCATCCCATAAGTTTTGATATGTTGTATTCTTGTTTTTGTTCATGTCAAGATATTTACTGATTTCCCTTGCAGTTTCTTCTTTGATCCACTGATTGTTTAAGAGTGTGATATTTAACTTCCATATATTTGTGGATTTTCCAGTTCTCCATCTGCTCTTGATTTCCAGCTTCATTCTAGATAATCAGAGATTTTGTTTGATTTCAGTCTTTCTAAATTTATTGAGACTTGTTTTCTGAGCCAACGTGTCTATCCGGGAGAGTGATCCATGTGCACTTGAGAAAAATGTATATCCTACTGTTTTGGGATACAATTATTATGTATATATCTGTTAGGTCTAGTTCATTTATCATTACTCAAATTCTCTGTTTCCTTACTGATTTTCCAACCAGATATTCTATCTATTGAATATTTATTGTTGTATTGACATCTCCAACCATTACTGTAGAGGTATCTATTTCTCCTTTCAATTTTGCCAATGTTTGCCTCATGTACTTTGGGGCACTGTGGTTAGGTGCATAACTATGTATGATTGTTATTTCTTCTTGGTGGATTGCCCCCTTTTATTAATATGCAGTGTCTTTCTTTGTCTTTTATAACAGCTTTTGACTTAATGTCTATTTTGTCCAATATTTGTATAGCTGTCCCAGCTTTTTTGGGGCTTACTATTTGCATAGAATACCTTTTTCCATCCTTTCACTTTCAACCTATTTGTGTCTTTGGGTCTAAGGTGAGTCAGGTGTGGACAACATATAGTTGGATTATGCTTTTATTTGTTTTTTTTAAATTTTTAAAAATTTTATTGAAGTATATCATTCATACATGAACATACATAAACAATAAGTATATGTAAAAGTTGTGAACTTACAAAACAAACATGCACAACATCCTACAGGGGTCCCATACATCACCCCACCACCAACACCCCACACTGCCATGAAACATTTGTTACAAATTATGAAAGAATATTGTTAAAATATTACTACTAACTATAGTCCTTATCTTACATGTGTATTTTCCCCCAACCTACCCTATTTTTTAAATACAGTTTTATTATGGAAGTTGTGAACTTAAAAAACAATCATGCACATATGTAGAATTCCCATACAACATCTCTTCACCAACACACCACACTGTGGGGGAACATTTGTTACAGATTATGAGATAATATCATAAGACTGTTACCATCAACCATGGTCCATAGCGTATACTTGGCATACTTTTTCCATACCCTTCTTCCCCACATTATCAACACAGTACATCTTTGGTATTGATGTAAGAATATTACAGTATTGCTGTTAACCACAGTCTATATAGGTCACCTCAATTGTATTTTTCCTTGGATCATGCTTTTTTATCCATTTTCCCAGATTGTGCCTTTTGATTGGGGAGTTTAATCCATTGACTTAAGTATTGTTACTGTAATGGCAGTACTTACTTCAGCCATTTTGTCTTTTGGTTTTTATACATCATATCTTTTTTTTTGTTAGTCTATTCCTATAATATAACCTCCTTTCCTGTATAGTTGATCTTTTGTGATGTATCTGATCCCTTCCTTATATCTATCTCTTTATATTTTTAAATACTTTCTTTGTGGTTTCCCTGGGGTTTATTTTGTACAATCTATATCTACAACATACTAATTTGAAAAGATACCAACTTAGTTTTAATAGCATACATGTTCTCTGCTTCCATATCCCTCTGTTCTTCCTCTTTATGTTGTTTTTTTTTCACCCACTTTGCCACTTTATATTTTGTGTGTCCGTTATCAGGAAATATGCCTTTTTCTTGTTCAATTGTGCTTCTTATATGAATTAAAATAGATGTATATTGAGGGTACAATACTCTTGGGTTTTGCATTTATCCTTTTAGTTGCCCTTACTGATGATCTTCATTTCTTCACACTACTCCAAGCCACTGTGTCCTGTCTTTTCCTTTCAACTTGCAGAACTCCTGTTAGTAATTCTTATAGGGCAAGTCTCTTGTTGTCGAACTCTCTCAGTTTCTGTTTATCTATGAATATTTTAAACTCTCCCTCATTTTTGAAGGACAGTTTTGTCAGATAAAGAATTTGGGGCTGGAATATTCTCTTTCAGTACCTTAATTATATCACACCACTGCCTTCTCACCTCCATGGTTTCTGATGAGAAGTGGGGTCTTAGTCTTATTGCAGATTCCTTGTATGTGATGTATTGCTTTCCTCCTGCTGCTTTCAGAATTCTCTCTTTATATTTGGCATTTGGCATTCTGCTTAGGATGTGTTGCAGAGTAGGTGTATTAGTATTTATTCTTTTTGGAGTATGTTGTGCTTCTTGTGTATTTATGTCTTTCGTAAGAGTTAGGAAGTTTTCAGCCAATATACATCTATTTTAATTCATATCAGCCAATTATATCCTCAAATATTCTTTCTTTTCCCTTTTCTCCTTCTGGGACATTCATGACATATATGATTATGTGCTTTGTGCTGTCACTCAAATCCCTGAGTAACTGCTCAATTTTTATTTATTATTTTTCTCTAGCTGTTCTTCTTACTGTATGATTTTGATTGTTCTATCCTCGTTTGCTGATTCTTTCTTCTGCCTGTTCAAATCTGCTTTTGTATGCCTCTTGTATATTTTTAATCTCTACGATTGTGCCTTTCATCCTCAAAATTTATGTTATATTTCATTTTATACTTTGAAATTCTTCTTTATGCTCACACATTTTCTTCTTCATATCCTTTATCTCATTATGCATATTTTCCTTCATATTCTTGAATTGATTTAGAAGATTTGCTTGAACATATTTGATTAGTTGTTTCAACTTCTGTGTCTCCTGTAAAGTTTTAATTTGTTCCCTTGACTGAGCCAAATCTTCCTGTTTCTTAGTGTGGCTTGTAAATTTTTGCTGATGTTTAGGCATCTGATTATCTTGATGTGGTAACTCTGAGGGTTTATTTCTCTCTCTCATCAAGGGATTTTTTATTGGCTTTGTGTTAAGTCTCTTCTTTGACCCTTTGTCTAACTTATTCTAGACATAAGAATATTTAGAATATCTTATTATTTAGAATAGCCCTTGTTTAACCGTTTTATTTTTCTCATCTCTTCATCTGATTCTTGATCTAGATATGTGTTGCAATTTTTAAGATTGTACTTTTTGTGCAGTTGTTACATGTCCAGCAGATAGCTTCCTTTCTTCTGTTCCTTCTCTGGGAATCTTGATCTGTTTGTTTTTGTCCAGATTTTTTCCCCCAGCTCATGTGATTTGCTTAAATCCTCTCCCTCACTCAGTTCCTCGTTTTCCTTACACTTTGTTCTGGGACCCATCCTGTGTTGTTGTTTTGTGTGTGTGTGTGTGTGTGTGTGTGTGTGTGTGTGAGAGAGAGAGAGAGCGGGTTTTCTGCCTCTGGTTTCTTTCCCATTTGGGTACCCCACCCTGGGAAGCCATACGGGGTCAGTCCAGAAAGGTGGGTCACTTCAGAAATGTCTGTTTTGCCTTTAGATGTCCAGCTAATTGAAACTGGATTGGTGAGGGTACGACAGTTCTTACCAGCCTCTCTATCATGGTTTCTCTCTTTTCTTTTTTTTTTTTTTTAATTTTACCGGGAGGTCCCAGGGATCGAGCCCAGGTCCCTCCATATGGTAGACGGACGCCCAACCATTTGAGCCACATCCGCTTTTCTTTTTTTTTTTTTTTTTTTTGTGCTGCGAGGGGTCCTTTTGTATGCAACAATCCTCAGTGGCTTGTGTTCTGCCCTGGATCTCTGTGAACTTAGGTCCCTGTACCTGGATATGCATGGAGTTCTAAATTGCTGTTGTGACTCTATAGTCTTAGTCCACAGTGGGAGGGAGCCAAGGCTGTACTGCCTCTGTATGACTTGCAAGCTACTTGGGACTGAGTGAGGTATAGGGAAATAGTGATTGACCAGCATCTGGGGTGGAACACTCCTTCCTGAGATCTTTTTGTTTCTTTGATTCAGAGTTTGTGGAGTCCTTCTCCAGTCTTTACCATCCTCCAGAGTTCTAAGCAAATGGGATTTGTCCTTTTATTCACTAAATCTCTGGGGATGCTTTTTCAGGGAATAATTTATATGGCCATGTTGATGATGTCACTTCTCTTGACTTATTTTTTATTTGTTTTTTCTGACAGGAAGTTAACTTTGATTCCCCTGAGGTAGGTAGTTGAAATCTGAAGTTCTCTTAGCCTTAAATGGCTGTTTAGATTCTGTCCCATACATGTGCATTTTAGGCATTCACTATATTTATATTTTGTCCCAAGTTTATATTTGTTATCTAAATCAGCTTCAGGTGTTTCTGTGGCTACTTTGCTCTGTCCCCAGAGGCCGCTGTAGAACTCATCATCCTGAATCATCCCTAAGATAAGTGACAGACTGCAATGGGTTGTGATTGTAGTAGGCAGATTCTAATGTGGCTCCCAGTGATCCCACCTCCTGGTATTCACACCCTTGTGAAATCTCCTCCCCTTGAGTGTGGACTGAATCTAGTGACTTGCTTCTCTTAGTACTGTAACAAATTACCACAAACTCAGTGGCTTAAAACAACACAAATTTATTGTCTTTCATTTCTATAGGTCTGAAGTTCAACATGAGTATCACTGGGCTAAAATCAAGGTTTTGATAGGGCTGTGTTCCTTTCTATATGCTCTAGACAAGAATCTGTTTCCTTGTTTTTTACAGCTTCTAGAGGCTACCATCATTTCTTGGATTGTGGTCTCCTTCCTTCATCTTCAAAACCAGCAACAAGACGTTGAATCCTCTTCACATTGCATCTCTTCCATTCTCTCTTCTTCCTGTTCTTCTTCCACTTCTGAAGATGCATGTGATTAGATTAGGCCCACCTGGATAATCCAGGGTAATCTCCTAATCTCAAGGTCTGCTGATAAGCAAACTTAATTGATCTGCAATCCCTTTGCCATGTAACATTTTCACACATCCAGGGATTAGAATGTGTGAAAAGCTATTTTACTTCCTACCACAGTGTACTTTCAAATTCCACGTATCTTCCTGCAATATCTAGTCTGTTATTGATTCCAGTCAGTGTACTTTTTTTTTTCAGACTTTTTATCTGAAAAAAGTTTGATTTGAGGCTTTTTATATCTTCCATGTCTCTACTTAATACCTTTCATCTTTACTGTAGCTTTTTGAACATGTGGAGTACAATTGTAATGACTATATTAATGTCCTTTTCCGGCAATTCTAACATTTGTATCAGTTCTGGGTTGGTTTCAATAAATTGAGTTTTCTCTCATTTTGAGTTGTATTTCCCTGCTTCTTTATATGTCTGGTAATTTTTTATTGGATGTCACACATTGTGCATTTTACCTTGTTGGGTGCTGGATATTTCTATATTCTTGAGCTTTGTTCTGGTATGTCATTAAGTTACTTGAAAATGGATTGATACTTGCTTTTCAAATTTGTTAGGCAGGTCTGGATTCACTTTAGTCTAGGACTAATTTTTCCTCACTTCTGAGTCAATACCCTTCTGAGTACTCTACTCAGTGCCTGTTAATTATAAGATTTTCCAGTTTGATTTGTAGAATAGGCACTAACCTTAATCTGTGGTTTCTTTCCCTGGCCTTGGGTAGTTTCCTCACATGTACAAGTTGATCAGCACTCTGCTGAATACTTTGAGGAAAACCTTTTGCATATCTCTGGAGTTCTCTGTCATTGCAGCTCTCTTCTCTCTGGAACTTTCTTCTATGAATGCTGATATCTCTGGGGTCTCAGCTTCATCTCCTTCACTCAACTCTGGCACTTCAAATAAATATGTGAGACTCTTATAACCACATTGGTACATTTAGCCCCTATCACCTATTTAGTTGTTTCTGGCAGGAGGGTAAATCCAGTTCCTGTTATTTCATCTTGGCCAGAAAACAGCTCATGCTTTTTTGAAGTTTCCATCTAGGTTTTGGCATAAGTCCGTCTGTTTGTCCCCCATCTTGGCTAGAGCTCTGCTTGACCAGTTAATTCTCTCTGTGCTTTGGCCTTCAACCATAGGCATACTAAGTGTTCCTACTGTTTTTTGTTTTGTTTTGTTTTTCTGGACTTTGAAGAGCCTGACTTCCTTTCTTCTGGCTACAAGCAATCTTACTACTCATCTTAGATTTTTGTAGTAAATCTAACTCTGTTTCAAATGACCTGCTTGTTTTGAGCTTTTGGGGCTGACATATTTCCTTGCTACCATCCTGGGCCTGGAGATATCCCAGAGACCTTGCTGTTGGTCCCCATCTCACCCATCGCTCTCTCTGAACAGACTCTTCAACAACCTTTCTAGAACCCTGGGGTAATAGACACCATGAAGCCCTCTGCTTTCTAGATTAATGTATCTTTATTCACAGAACTTCCTGGTGACCTGCCATTGCCCTAGCAGGGAAAGCACCTCAACCCTTTGGTGGCCCAATTTAACTCTTTTATTTCTAAAAAGACACAGCACTGGGACAAGTAGAGAGTGTTCTTTGTAGTAGTAACAGTTTCACAAAGTAGTCACAGGCACACCAGTAATGCCATAAGTGCATGTATAATATAGGAATCATTGGGAGGAAACTGGTAAGCAGAGAACTCTTGAACTCTCATTATCCAACTGTTTAGGTGGTATTTATAGTTTCTATGCATAGTAGCCAATGTTTCAGCAGAGGGCCCTGCTGTGACCCTGAACTGTTTAAGAGTGGAAACACCCTGATGAAAGCAGTGGATGTTTTAGAAAGGAGGAGCCTTAAGAAGTATCTAGCATCAGCTTGTTCTTGTATTGAGCTAACTCAGATTCCAAGCCAGCTCTTGCTAAGCTACCAAAAGGGGAAAGAAAATGAGTCCTATTTGTTTTGCATCAATTTTTTAATGTTAAACTGGTCTTGGATTCTGTGGTACATCCAGCTGAGTCAACATATACTTTCTTTTTCATACATTTTAGAAAACACTTTTGTTTATGGTTTTGGACCTATGTCTATGAATTTCCTTCTTGTACAGTCCTGGTAAGGTTTTGGTATTAATGTAATATTGCACTTAAAGAATGTGTTGGTGGGTTTGAAAAAAATTTAATCCTAAAATTTGTGAATTAAGCAAATTACATTTACCATATTTGATTGCAAGGGGGAGAAAATTCCTGATAATTGCTGGAGAGGTGTCTCTGTTAACTGAATCTTATTTGGTCATGCTGGGTGCCTTTATTAGTGGGCATTTGGTACCTGGGTGGTAATTGGTTCCTTGTCATATGATTATAGCCTTAGATTTGCTTCCTTAATTTTGTTTCCTAAATATATTAGTTCTTATTTTGATTAATATTTCAAGTTTAAAGATGATTGTGAATTCTCCATGACACAGATCTAACCCTTCTACTGATAAGAATGTTAAGTAAACCAGCAGGTTGTGTCTAGCTAACTAGTAATTTTGTATATTTAACTTCCCTCTTTCCCATGTCATTTTCAATTGAGACACTATTTTTACTAGTTCTCTCATTAATGAGTAATAAAATTTGATATGTACTAAAGCTTAATGTGTCCAAGAAATTTTTACTATATCAGGGATGTTCCTATTATTATATTATTTTTTAGAATAATTTGTATAAGATTGGAAAGAGCTTTATTTAATGGAGGAGGGATAGAAGTTGTCTGTGAAAACCAAATCATCCTTATATTTTCTTTGTAGAAAAAATTGGAACTACATAATGGTTATAACTCTAGTCAAGGTTTCTATTTATTCTTGAGTAAGTTTCAGTTAAGTTATATTGTTTTAAGACTTTTTCTATTTTCTTATATTTCAGTTTATTGGCATAAAGCTGGTCATAGTATCATGTCTTTTTAGATCTCTGCTGAATATGCAGTTATGTTTAATAGCCACAGACCATTTTGAAATCTTTGCTAGTTGTTTTAGTTTGCTAAAGGCTGCCACAGCAATAGACCAGAAATGGGGTGGCTTTTAAAATGGGGATTTATTAAGTTTTAAGCTTACAGTTCTGAGGCTGTGAAAATGTCCAAATCAAGGCTTTGTCAGAAGATGCCTTCTCCCTAAACTGAAGCTGTGGACAGTCAGACACATGGCAGGACACAGTGGTGGCATCTCCTGGTCTCTGCTTCTGTGGGGTCTGTTGATTTCAACTTCTGGCTCCTGGGACCTTCTCTCTCAGATTGTGGGCATTTCTTTCTGGCTTCTGGGTGTCTCTGCAGCTTTTTATTCCTTCATTTATAAAGGACTCCAGTAAGAGGATTAAGACCCACCCTGGGTCATGCACTACTTCAAAAGGAAGATCCCTTAAGCGAATCTTATCAAAAGGTCCCATCTGCAATAGGTTATACACCCACAGGAATGGGTTACTTAACAACATAATTTTCTGGGGTTGACAAAAGCTTCATACTGCCACACTAGGGGTAGATTGTCTAACTAATTAAATCTTATCTTTGTGTTTCAGGACTAAAAACTGATAATTGTGTTGAGAACATAGGTAAGATATGCTTTGAAGTATTATCTCTGTAACGAGAATTTTATCAGTATTATTTCTCACAGGTATGGGTCAGAGTCACCCTGCCACACTGTCAGGCCATTATTTTGTCAAGGCAGAGTTATGCTACTGTCACTACCTTTTCATATGAAGAGCCCAGGAACCTCTGTTACCTTCTGTACCCCCTCTTCAGCCTTACTGTGGCTATTCTCTCATATACTACTTTGCCTTGCCCTGGGCATGCAGAGACCATGCCACTCACCTTAGCCTATCTTTATAGGAAGTTAAGGACTCCTGAATGCCCTTACATCTTCAGCCATTTCCCAAGTGATTCCTATGCAGAGAACTAGATTCATATTTCATATGCCTATGTTTGATGTCTTAGAAAATAATATTTGGGAGACTAATGAAGAAATGAAGTAAGTTTGGCTCAAGAGGAATAGATGGGATGGCAGAATGGTAATGTGGCCAGTCTCAGGTTCCTCAGAAAAATAGGAGGATGTAACAAAAGTAATATTTCTTAGAATTCTGTAGGAAATATTTGGAAAAATAGACAGGTGATTTTAAGCGTATTCAGGAATGGTATTATCATATAAGCACAACAAATTTGAACCAAAATTTCCAGAAAATGCTTTGGGCTGTTAAGAAGCTCTGGGTGGATCCTTTTGAGAATTTCCCCTTTAAAACATTTGAAAACAAAGGTCTGTTTCTAGCTGCCTTCCTGGCTAGCTTTTCTATGAATTCTTCTTCATTAATTAAAATGAATTCACATTGGTCTTTGAGATTAAAATTTTATATTTCTCCTAATATCCATATTGTGTATTTATCTTAAATGTATGTCAACCACAATCTTTATGTATAAGCATATAAAAATGGGCTTAACCTGGCATTTACATCTGAGCATAGTACAATGTAATGAAAATATGTTTGTACTTCAGAATATTTTCAACCCATCTATGTCTACAACCCTGGTAAGTATGCTCTAATTTATTTTAAATAATGCTTACATGGATGTTTAACTGTTGTTTAGCAAATTCAATTTTTAGCTGAAGAAAAAGATTACAAGCAGTGACTTGGTATAAGAAAGCAAAACAACAACAGCAACAACAACAACAACAAACCCTGTTCTAGATCAGTTTACCTCCATACAAATGAGAGAGTTGGCTTTCTGGAGATCTGAACAATATGGAAACTTTCTGAGAAATAGGGGTGGTAAGACTTTAAGAGCTAGTCCCACTTGACCAGCTCTGTGGGCTTCTTAGGCAGGATCACTACATTCAGTTGTTAAGATTAGCCTGGGTGACATCAAACATTCATATAAAAATAGAAAATTCAGTCATTTACATCTCTTAAATATACTGATGTTTGGTATCATTTAATTAAAATGTCTGTGTGATTATGTATACATGTATATGTACCTGTACATATACATATACATTTATTTATATTCTGCTTATGGAGATATGACCCAATCACTTCTTTAAATTTAAGTCCCCTAATATTTGTTTGGCCCACGTAGCTACAATAAATATTTCTTTGTTCAAGGGGGCAGAGGATCTGGCCTTTCCTTAAATATACAATTTAGTTGATATTTAGAAAGATATTTTCTATCCTGATAGAGAAGTGAAGCATTTCATGCCCCTGAGGACCTTCTTAGACCTTTTTATTGTCACTTTGTGCCCACAAGTTCTATTGGTCCCTTCATGGGGACCTCAGCTAGCTCTTTCTTCATGATAGACAGTTTTCTGTCCCCTTGATATCTCAAGAAGACTAGCTATATATGACAATTTTTCTTAGTAAAGAGATGCATAGCAAGATTGCAGCCCTTTAGCTTACATGTGTCTAGACCCCGGCTGATGCTTTATGTTCAGTAGCAGTAGTTTGCTGGACATGCCAAATACTTCTTTATGGCCATATTACCTGAAAATAGTTGTGCTGTAGCTGTAATAGCTCCTAATTCTTTTGTGCCAACATTAAAACTGATACATTTCTTTTTATAACTTAGGTGAGGAAACCCAGGAACTTGAAGACCCTGGTAAGACATTTTCATAAACTCTGAGGGTTTACAATTGCAAAACAGCTGCACTTAGTGGTGGGAGCAGGTGGGACTGGCATGGTAAAGAGCCCACCTTCACTTACTAGTTTGGTATGTCTGAGACTTGCCTGGGTTTCAGATAGCATTCTTTATAAGAATGACACAGCTGTGTGTTTCTTATGTGACGTTCTTTAGGTCATCTCAGAGGAGCAGTTAGAGAAGGACATGAGGAACTAGTTTTAGGGAACATATTATTTTCTGCTTTAATCCACCTGTAACATGGATAGAGGAAGGTGTCACCAATTATTCCACAAACTCTTGTGAAGTAGGTATTGGGGAGGGGCATGGTATTGCTTATTTCAAAATTAAAATGATGATTCTGTGTATTTATTTCTACTTCTAGCAGTCTAACATGCTATTAGCTATATCCATATGAGTATCTAGTACATTCCAAAATACAACTCATCCCCAAGTTTTAAAGTTGTTTTTTTTAAATGATAGCACTCAAATGTCCTCACTCTCATAAATTACTGGAGAGATTATAAAATGGAACACTTTTTCTGGAGGGAAGTTTTAATCATATGTATTGCTAGCCTTAAAATGATTATACCTTTTGACCTATGTGATGGTTAAGTTCATGTTCAGCTTGCCTAGGTTATGGTGTCCAGTTGTTTGGTCAAGCAAGCACTGGCCTGATTGTGACGGTATTTTGTGGACTTAAATCATTAGTGATTTAAGCACTTAAAGCTTCTGTGGCTGATTTCATCTGTAATCAACAAAGGAGATTGCCTTCAGCAATAAGAGACGTCTCTCATCCAATCAGTTGTAGACCTTAAAGTGAGAACTGATGATTTCAGCAGTCAGAAAGAAGAGTTAGTTTCTCTACTTCAGCCAGCCAGCTTCTCTTGGGGAATTCATCAAAACTTTCATTGGAGTTCCCAATTTGTGGCCTGCCCTACAGAATTCAGATTGCCAATTCCTATCATAAATCTCTTAATATTTATATACATACGTACATGTGTGTGTGTGTATGTATATATCCTGTTGGTTCTGTTTCTTTGGAGAATCCTGATAATACAGATTTTGTTACCAAGTAGTTCTAGAGAAACAGAATCTCAAGGGTGAGATTTCTGAGTTGATTCTGGGGTTTTTGGAATTGGTTCTCTAATATGATTAGAATCAGAGGCACTAGTGATCATTTCCAATGATCAAGATGGCACTAACAGTCTGGCGTGAATTGGCAATAGAAATATGCAAAATATCACCATTGGATATTGCTTTTGAAATGCTTAAAAGAGGCAAGGCTGTGGGTGACAGTGTTATTTGATGCCTTAACAGAGTTTCATGGAGTTAAAATGGATAATGATGCTGGCTGGTTGTTCTTAAATCTGCAGAATATAGCTCTTAAAGAAAGGGATGAGTTCAAGGCTTCACATTCCCAGCTCAAACACTCCATGAAGGACATGAAAGTTTCTATGTGTGCCCTGAAAGAAACTCTTATTTCTTATAGCTGCAGACTTGAAACTTCTGAAAACCAGATCTAGAGTCTCATTGTGCAAGTGGCTCAAGTAAAATGTAAATGGAATTCCCAACCTTCTAGGGTATCTGCTGTTAAAATGAGGGCATTGATTGGGAAGGAATAGGATTCTGAAAATTGGAATGGGGCTATATGGGCTGATAATGATGTCCTGGGGACATCGAAACCCTAGATTCTGCTGAGTCTTCTTTGCCAGATGGTCTCCCCTGAGAATTCCTGCTGTGCCTGATAAACCTGTAACCAGCTCCCCAAGGAAACAACCCTACCTCTGTCTGAAGAGATTAACTGTTTTACCAAATGAAACTGTAATGGGAAACTCTGAAGTTGTTGGCTTGCAAGACACTAATTCCTCTCTGAACCCACCTCCACCACCTCTTTTCTTCCAGACCTATAACTAAACTGAAATCCGAACAGACCCTGAAAGGTGAGGTACAAAATGTGACCCATGAGGAGATGTGCTACCCCCTAAAAAAACGATATAATTTCAAATTTATATAGGCAGCAATTGGGGATATTTGTGGAAATAATATTAAGGGTATGAGATAATGGATAAGGAACGTAAAAGTTGGATCAAGCTGAAATTATTGATATGGGCCCAAGAAGCATAGATTCTGGATTCAGTGTTGTAGCATGAGGGGTCAGAAATGGTTCTAAGAGTTTTTTCAGGTTGTTGACTAAAGCACATACCAAAAGGTAACCTACATTACCTGAAGTTGACATACCAGAACTGCACTGGTATAATGTAAATGAGGGGATCCAAAGGCTTAGAGAGATTGGAATGTTAAGAGTAGATTTATCTTGTAAATCCTTTTCACACACCCCAGGAATGTTCAGAGGATACAGCTTTCACCACAACTGTAAGGAATAAATTTGTGAGAATAGCTCTATCATCCCTGAAGAGCTCTGTGGTTGCTCTTCTTGCTAGGTCAGCTATTACTGTGGGAACTGCTGTCACTGAATTTGGATTCTTAAAACACAATGGGGATGATCAGATCACGGGTTGGCAGAAGCCAAGTGGCAGCACTTAATTGCCAAAGACAAGGTGGGCATGGCTACTATGATAGCACACTCAAAGTGGCAATCAGAATAGTCTCACTTGCAGAAATCTAAGACATTGGCTGGCTGATCATAGGGTACCTAGAAATAAAATAGAGAGGAAGTCTCCTAAATCTGTAGGAGACAGATGAGTTTTACATCAAGTGAACAAAAGTCTAACTTGAATCACAACACAGAGAGTAACTGCCCCTCAATCTGTTCTAAGCCTTGAGACAGTTTACAGACCCAGAGCCCCTTAAACGAAGGGGCTGATCTTCCTTAGGGAAGAACCCTACTACACTGCCCCAAATTTATGCTATTAGTCTTCCTCCCACCTTTCCCCAAAGGGACCTATGACCTATATTAGAGTGACTATGCATTGGGGAATAGGAAATAATCAGACATTTTGAGGATTATTAGATACTGGCTTGGAACTGACATTAATTCTAGGAGACTCAAAACATCACTGTGGTCTACAGACCATCCAGAGTAAGAACATATAGAGGTCAGGTGATCAATGGCGTTTTAGCTCAGGTCTGTCTCACAGCCTTTCCATTGGGTCCCTAGATCTATTCTGTCGTTATTTCCGTACCTCTGAATACTTAATTGGAATAGACATACTCAGCAACTGGCAGAATCCTCACATTGGTTGTGGTTTTATGGAGTGAGAGCTATTATGGTACGAAAGGCCAAGTGGAAGCCTCTAGAAGTACCTCTGTCTAGCAAAATGATAAACCAAAAGCAATTCTACAATCCCAAGTGACTGCAGAGATCAGTGCCACCATCAAGGACTTGAAGAAGGATGCAGGTGTGGTCATTCCTACCACATCCCATTCAACTCTCCTACTTGGCCTGTGTAGAAAACTGATGGATTTGGAGGATGACAGTGGATTACCATAAACTTAACCAAGAGGTGTCTCCAATTGCAGCCACTGTTCCAGATGTGGTATCATTACTTGAGCAAATCAGCACATTTTCTGGTAGCTGAAATGCAGCATTGGTCTATCAAATGCTTTTTTCTCAATAACTATTAAAGACCACCAGAAAGTTTGCTTTCAGCTGGCAAGACCTTCACTGTCCCACTTGGGGGTATATCAACTTTCCAGCCCTCTGGCATAGTCTAATCCTCAGGGACCTTGATCATCTTTCCCTTCTAGAAGACAGCACACTGGTCCATTATATTGATGCTGATTGGACCTAGTGAGCAAGAAGTACTAACTACTCTTGACTTATTTGTAAGTTATTTGCATGTCAGAGTGTGAGAAATAAGTCCAACAAAAAATTCAGGGGGCTTCCACTTTGGTGAAATTTCTAGGCATCTGGTAGTACATGGGGCATGTCGAGATTTCTAAGAGGAAGGATCTGCTTCTCTACCACAGCCAAAAACGAGGTACAGTGCCTAGTTGGTCTCTCTAGATTTTGGAAGCTACATATTCCTCATTGAAATGTGTTACTCCGACTCATTTACTGAGTGACTCAAAGAGCTGCTAGTTTTGAGCGAGGACCAGAACAAGAGGAGGTGTTGCAACAGGTCCAGGCTGCAGAGCAAGCTGCTCTGCCACTTTGGGCTCCTCGTGCTTCTGAATCAACAGGCAAAGAAGGAAATAACTGAACTCACTGGAGTGACTGATCCTGATTATCAAGGGGAAATATGGCTGCTACTATGCAATATAGGTAGAGAGGACTTTGCCTGGAATACAGAAGAGAGCCCCTAGGGTGTCTCTTAGGACCACCATGCCCTGTTTTTAAAGTCAATGGAAATCTGCAACAACCCAATCCAGGCAGGAATACTGATGGCCCAGAACCTTCTGGAATATTGGGTCACCCCATCAGACAAAGAATTATGACCATCTGAAGTGCTTCCTGAGGGTAAAGGCAATATGGAATGGGTAGTGGAAGAAGTAGTTACAAAAATGAGCTACAGCCACATGACCAGCTGCGGAAACAAGGACTTTAATGGTTATGAGTATTTCTTCCTTGTTTTGTTATGAGTATGTTTGTATATATCTATAAAACAAATGTCATTGTTTTCTTCTCTATCTTATCCCCTTATCATTTAACATAAGTTGCATAAAGCTTATGTCATAATATTTAAATTACAGGATATTGAGTTTAAGAGTGACTTGTATGGGTGCCAAATTGACAAGTGATGGACTGTAATGGTTAAGTTCATGTTTCAACTTGATTATTTTATGGTGTTCAGTTGTCTGGTCAAGCAAGCACTGACTGGCCCGATTGTTACTGTGAGGGTATTTTGTGGACTTAAGTCATTAGTGAGTTAATTGCATCTGTGGCTGATTTTATCTACAATCAACAAAGGAGATTGCTTTCCACAATAAGAGAAGTGTATCCAATCAGTTAAAGGCCTTGAAGGGAGAACTGATGATTTCAGCAGTCAGAAGAATTTCTATCTCTACTTGAGCCAGTCAGCTTCTCCTGGGAAATTCATCGATTATTGGTGTTTCCAATTTGTGACCTGTCTTACAGAATTCAGATTTGTCAGTCCCCCAGTTGCGTATGAAAAGATACTCATAATACAATGGTAAATATAAATAGGATATAAAACAAAGCATATCAATTTTATTAAAAATATATCTGCACATATATCTGTATATAAAGCAAAAAGATTGAAAGAAAATACACCAAAATGTCAAAAATTATTATCTCTGAGGTATGAGATTGAGTGATTTTTAATTTTTAATGGTTTCCTGTATTTTTCCAAATTATCTATAATTATAATGTATTACTTAGGTAATCAGGAATTTTTTTTTAGAAGTATATCACAACGACTTTGGGTCAAAATCTCAGAACAAAGCAAAACAAAAATCAACAATAGCTGTTTGTTTAATCTAGGAGAGATTCTGGGTCACTAGCGATACTTCTCACCATAAGTCATTCAGACTCCAGTGGGTTAAATCTTCCCTTCTCTCCTTTTACTCTGTCACCTCCCATCTCTTAAAGTTTTCCATTGTAAATAGCCAAGTATACAGTTAAATTAATTTTCAATCTGATTGCATTTTTCACTAAATAGTTCTTATTCTCATCCTTAGGCATGAAAAGCCAGGGGCCCACTGTCTTACCTGGTAAGTCATCTTTTTACTTACTCTCTGAGACTAGCTACAAGGTTAGGAGGAAACATGAGAGGAAAGCCTGAGAACATTACTGGGCATGGAGAGTTTGAGGAATGCATTAAGCCAGAACAGAGGGACTTCATTCATTATATTCTAGGCAATATACCAGACACTTTTATGCAGTATCCTTTAATCCTCATTCAATTCAAACCTCCAAGGTAAGTATTTTGAACAAATGAGGAATTGAAGTACAGAGATTAAGAAGCCTTCCCAAACTCATAGAGTTAATAAGTGACGAACCAAGGCAGAGAACTGAAACTCAGTACTGTTTTTATTTTTTAAAAATCTGTGTACTCACCTGCCTTATGAAGATAAGGGAAGATAAGGTTGGAGTGATACGGGCTGTGCTATAGAAGTTCTTAGATTCTAGGTTAAGGAGTTTGGACTTTGTCCAGTTAGAGAATGAAGAGTCATTGAAAGGTGTTTTTTATTTAAAAAAAAAAAATTTTTTTTTCATGGATGGATATGGGGGAGATACAGACAAAAGAGGGCATTAACAATGCAAGATAACTGATTAACACTAATAAGTATTCATTTTTCCCTTTAGCTATTAAAAATGATGAACCTACCCAATTACCTGGTAAGACATCTTTGTATTTACCCTCTGGGCCTAAGTGTGAGGTGAGAAGGATTCCCCCAGACATTAAAGAGAATATTGTCACGATACTATTATTCATGAATATTTTCCTCGCAGCTGCCTGACAGTTATTCTATGAAGGTTGAGCTGGGGAAGAGAATAGAGAAGATGCCTTTCCTCCCTAGCATTTGTTTTCCAAGTCCTTTACCAACTAGCCCAGTTGTAAAGGGTCTGGGGAGGACACTGGGGTATACAGCTTCTTTTTTTTTTTTTTTTTTTTTTTTTTTAAAGATTTTTTTTATTTATTCATTTATCCCCCCCTTGCTGCTTGTGCTCGCTGGGTCAGCTAACCACGCCGTGCGGGCGGGCTTGCCTTCACCAGGAGGCCCCGGGAACCGAACCCGGGGCCTCCCATATGGTAAACGGGAGCCCTACTGATTGAGCCACAGCCATTTCCCTACAGCTTCTTATACCCAAGTCTGCAAGCCAGATGGGGAAAATGTTAACTCTTTTCAGTGGGAGTAGCAGGCTGCTATTATGGCTTTCTGGGCCACACAGAGAAAAAGGTACTTGACCTGAAACTGGAACAGTTGGCTACAAAGTTGTTCTGTCCATTCCAGAATGGGACGGGAAGCATTGCCTCTGGAGCAGGAAAGTCAGCTCTACTAGGAGACATGACTAAGGGCAAGGCAGCTGGGACCAGGATGCATACCATCCAGTACCTTCCAAGTTCTATAGGGAAAGCATCTGCTTTGGGAGTTACTCAATAAAAACCTCAACTTCATGTACAAACTGACTGTTAACTTTGGCTGACATCACGATGTCTGGGATTCCTGTTAACAAAACCCAGTATTCTGGCATAGATACAGACTCAGTGAGCTGCCGTGGATTTTCACAGTGAAGGCTCATGTAGCCAGAACCTTAAAAAAAAAAAAAAAAATTGGTGAAACTACAGTGCAGTGGAACTTTTGGTACTTGTATCTCTTAAGCTCATTAGACAAGAGTTGAAAAATTGTACTCACTGGAGTAACCTACAAGACACTGAAAACTTCTTTCTCATTTAGGAATGAAAATTCCAGAATCTTTTTCGCTACTTGGTAAGCATGCCAGAGGCATGCCAGAGAGGAAGCTGCCAATATGAGGGGTATAGGCATAATTGTCACCATTGAACATGCAGGGTAACTGAGACCCTCTGATCCCAAGTATTTTACAAAAGATCACACAAGTGAGTGAAGGACTCAGGTCTCTTAACTAATGATCAAGTGCTCTATCCTCAATGCTAGTGGTTCCTCAAGTATTTTTTCCAGTGTATTTACCATGAGAGATTTACCCTGCCTTTAAGATATAGCTATGACATAGGTATTTAAAAATGTGAAGCTGTAGCTTAGGGCAAGGCTAATGGGGGAACTTGAGAGCCTCTGTGGCCAGAGAAACTGAGTAGTGACTCCAGTAAAGTTCTTCAGAAGCACCTCAAAATTTATGCTTATAGGGAGGGAAAAAATAAAAAGGCCTCAAAACTTAATTCCCACTTCCCAGATAAGAAGTTAAAAAAAAAAAAAAAAAGTGGATGTGATTTGATCTTTTAATAGAGAGCCCAGAGTGGGAAAATCTAAGGATCTCTTCCCTAGCCCTACTGTTGACGTTTTATGGACAGTAGTGACACTTCTCTCCCTCAGAATTGTTATCTTTTAAAGGTGGCTAGCACTTATCATGTTTACCTCACAGCAATATCTGTAAGGACTATCTATAAAAACACAAAATCTTAGAGTCCAAGCCCCCTCCATGTCTAACACCTTTCTCCTTAGTCATGTAGAGCTTTCAAAATAATTTTTAGTAAGTTTTGTTATTACGGGTATGAGCATCTATTAAAGAAATTAGATTTTTAGTATTAGATTTTTAGCACCCACAATTAGATCTATTGCCCCCGTACTGAGCTTTGGCTAACATTGCTGTCTATAGAAACTGCATGCTGTGTACAGAAACAGCATGTTCACAGTTGGTTACACAAAGCACAGACTTAGGCTCAGAGGGAAGTTCTAGCCTAATTCTAGCTGAAAAATTCTAGCTGAATTTACTTGGCCACAACTTAGAAGTGAACCTCTAGTGACCTGACTTTATTCAGTGCTCTCATTGGAGTCTTCCTAGCACCCTGTGGTTGTCTGAAAGGCAGCTGCCAAGCAGGATGTGAGGGATGAGCTTGGGCTTTGTAGTCAGACAGTTCCAGCACCAGGAAGTCTCTACTCTCCCACTTACTTTTGGATGCCTTTTATATTAGTCAGCCAAAGGGGTGCTGATGCAAAATACCAGAAATCGGTTGGTTTTTATAAAGGGTATTTATTTGGGGTAGAAACTTACATTTACCAGGCCATAAAGCATAAGTTACTTCCCTCACCAAAGTCTGTTGCCACATGTTAGAGCAAGATGGCTGCTGATATCTGCCAGGGTTCAGGCTTCCTGGGTTCCTCTCTTCCCAGGGTTCATTTCTCTCTGGGCTCAGCTGCTCTGTTCTCTCCACAAGGTCAGCTGTAGACTATCAGGCTCTCTAGGCTTTGTCTCTCTCCCTGGGGTTTGATTCTTTCCAGGCTAAGCTGCTCTGCTCTCTCCCATGTGTTTACTTCCTGGGCTCCAACTCAAAACTCTAACCTCCCTTCTCTGCAGTGTGGTTTCTCTCTAAGACCCCGCCCACCAAGGGGGGCAGGGACTCAATGTCTACTGATGTGGCCCAATCAAAGCCCCAATCTCACTTAATCAAGTAAAAGTGAAACCTCTGAATCTGATATAATCTAATATGCCCAGAGGAACAAACCAGTATACAAACATAATCCAATATCTATTTTTGGAATTCATAAACAATATCAAACTGCTACACCTTTGTATAAGTTACTTCATTTTTCTAAGCCTCTCCTTCCACATCTGTAAAATGAGGAAACTTGTCTTGCAGGATTGATTAAAGACCTAATGAGATAAGTACCTGGCAAAGTGAATGGTAGTAAATGGTAGCTGTTTCATTATCTGAACATTTCTTTCTCATTTAGGAATAAAAGTGATCCAACTGGATGAAAAATCTGGTAATAAATCCTATTTGGGGATAGAGGCACCACAGGGTTCCAAGTCCTTAATTAGTTCAGTCTTAAGGGGTCTGGGGAGAACACCTGGATATACAGTTTCTTATACCCCAGCCTGCAAGGCAGAAAGGGAAAATGTAACCTCCTTTCAGTGGGAGTAGCAGGCTGCTATTACAGCTTTCTGGGCCACACAGAGAAAAAGGTGCTTGACCTGAAACTGGAACAGTTGGCTTCCCAGTTGCTTCTGTTCATTCAAGAATGGGACAGAAAGCTTCCCGAGGTGAGCAGGCTACTGTGAGGGAATCTGTAGACACAGGAATAGCGCCATCAAAGAGGTGTGAATAAGAACCCTATTATACTAATATTGGGGCCAGCCATTCTGTACTCTTCCAAGTCAGGCTCTTCAGAAGGACCTCAAACATGTTCCATGTTCTCTAGTAGGCCACTAGGTTTTGCTGGGACATTATTTTTTGTGCCCTCTCCTGGAGAGCTATATGTAGCGAAAGCTCTTAAAGGTGGTGTCAGAACATATTTACGCAGGATCTCATTTAATCCAATGAGATAGACATTGTTATTGCCACTTTAGAGCTGAGGACATGGAACACAGGAAGGTCATATAACCTGTTGGAAGCTAGAAAGGCAAAACTAGGACTCAAGTTTTTTCACTTTCTGTTATGTGACATTCTTCCAGCCAGATTTAGTTATAGGATTCACAGTGCTCTCCTAGACACCTAGAATTGGCATATGTTCTTCAAAACTGTCAAAATATGATTATATTGTAATATTTTATGGCTATGCACAGGACACACTTGGAGGTAATATAGCATAGTAATTAAGAGCAAAGGCTTTGAAATCAGACATTGCTATCACTGATTACCTCTGTCATTTTGGGTGTCATCTCTCAAAACATTTCACAGATAACTATACTGTACCTTATAAGAGGACTGTAGGAAATACAGGCAACAATGTACACAAAGTATTTGCACAATATGTGGCAATACTTTGTAATAAACAAAATTTTAACTTCTATTTTAATGGAAACATATATTCATGGTAAAAAAAAATTCCAAGAGCACAGATGAGTAAAAAAAAAAAAGGCCTTCCCCAACCTCACACATACTTCTAAACCTAATATCCTTCTCAGAACTGTCCCCAGAAATAACTAGGTTTGCTTAATCCTTTATGCTCTTCTGGATAAAAAAGGTGTACAATGCAGTTAACACAAAATCTGTTTATATTTTAGAAGACAGAATTCAAGGAAGTATCGACAGTCCTAGTAAGAAATATCTCATTTCCTCAGTTGTTAAGTGTCTGTTTTTGCAATATAGAAAAAGTGAGAAATTTCTTTTCCCTTAATAAAAGGAACAAAGTTGCAAGAGTTTAAATCATAAGAATATATTGTCATGTTCAAATGCTTATACATGTGCCTGTGTGGTGGGGGCAACTTGACTTTGTTTCACAGCATTTTCAACTGTGTTTAGAGACTGTACTATCTAGGGCAGTGTCTCAATTCTATCAACTTAATGCTCCTTTTATAACAAACATTTTATAAAGCCCTTATATTATTCTGAAATAAGATTCATAGATAAGACCTACCTGCACCCATTTAAAAAATCAATATAATGCCCCCTATGATATATAATAAAATTACATAAATTTCAGTATTAAAATGCTTAGACCATACTAGGAGACTTAATGAAGTAGATAGATGTTTGTATTTACTTACCAAATAAATTTGGATTTAAGATAAAATTGGAAGCTCTTCTATACCAGAAGTATAAGACAATGAAAGAGAAGAGAAACAGTGGACACTAGAGAAAAGCTAATATGCTCAGTGTATGTTAAAGCTGACAAAAATACTTCGTTTATTTTTTATTTTTTTTGTTCTTTTGTTTGTTCTATTTAAAAATACTTCGTTTATATGTAAAACTGAGTTTGGTTCTGGGTTTGATCATTATAAATAGTTTTTTAACTTGTTCATTACTGTCCTGAGCATTGCAGGTCATCTAGCCCTTTACTTTCACCCCATTGTGGGTGACAATCAAAAATACCCCGACAAATTTCCATACTGCCTCTTTAGGGGGCAGTATTGCCAGCTTGAGAATCACAGCTTGAGAATCACTGGTCTATAGTAACATACAGTCTATAGATGCATAAGTGCATCTGCCAGTCCATCTCATCATCATATAACTTCATGTGTATAACTATGGAAAGTAAAATGATAATATGAATTGAAAGCTTTTATAAAATTTACCAGACATTTTCTCTTGGCTTCCCCTATGAAATCTGAGTGGTGATCCCATTTGGATCCAGTCCACCCTCCCAATGTAGCCTATTTAAACACAAACATAGCGGCAAGTCAGTTATATGAGTTAAGGGCAGGTTAAAACAGATAATTCTGAGATGAAAGGACCATTGCTTTTCTCCACTATTACAGTTGAAAAGGAAGCAGCTTTCTCTAAAACAGTGTATGTATGGAAAGAAAAAAAAATTAAAACATCTTGCAGAGCTTAGTGTTAAAAAAAAATACAGCTATAGCCAATTGTATATTGTTATCTTCTTGAAGAGGCATATGAAATATATTTTGTCCTACTTGACATAGGATGCAGAATTAAACTTTAACTTGTATACAAATACAGGAAATGGAAATAGAAAATTGCTAAGATATTCTAGAGAATTTGAACAATAAAAAGTAATTGTCTTAGCTATATAGATAAGAAATAAAGGCATACCACCTAAGGAACTTAGTTATCTGGACTGAGTTTGTTTTAATAAGACTGTGAAATTCTAGATAAAGACTAGATCAGCATGCCTTGATCATATATAAAGAAATATAGCCTGAAATCTGTAATAAACTGCATTTATTTGAAAATTGTTGCTGGTTGGATGTATTTCAAGTCAGTTTCTAATTCAGCTTGAATGTCTTTGTTTAGATAGTCAGTGTATAAAAGTACATAATACCTGATATTAAAAGTGACTTCTGTAAAGTAAAATATATATATTATAAATAAAGGACAATGAGCTAAGAGAGTAGCTGTACAGAAAAATGACTTCTGCCAGTGACTTTGTTCTCATTAATAGGTCCAGATCCAGTTCCGGTTCCAGGTCCCAAAACGCATCCCGCTGCATCCTCTGGTGAAATGCTTCTCCCACCATTTGGAATATTCATCATTTTAATCAGTGCTTCTGTTTTAAATTTTGTTGCTCTATAGTTTGATACATTCTTTATTATTTAAAATACACTACAGGGATTCTACAGGAAATCAAAAGGAATAAGGCATTTTTCACTTTTTGGCCAAAGTCACGTAATACCAAGAAAATAGCTTGTTATTCATTTTGCAAATTCAGAAAGTTGGTCCAGATATGATTTGTCACAGAATTAACTTATTTCTATATTCTTATGATTGTATAAAATTGTATATTTCTGGTTGAATTCAATAAAAGACTTTAAGATTATTTAGATATAATTTCAGTAGAACTGCCAAATATTAAAATGCCCAATACTTATGTTAGTAGTTAACATGAATTTAATACCTGAATTAAAATTTTAAATATCTTCAACTCATTTCTTTGAAAGATCGGGCTTTGACTCCAAATAGTATCATCCCTCAATCTCTTAATCTTCCCTCAACATGTGAACATGTTTTATTTTTATAAACACAACAGTTTACAAAGTGTTTCACATATAGTCTCTAACTTGAATCTCATGTTAACTCAGGAATGTAGACAGGGTACTGAATATTTATATCAAGCAAGGAAACATGAAATCATACAACAGTATATCTTTTTGTCCTGAGGTATTGTGGTGAATGAACAGTGACTGACTTAGGCATGGGCTTTGGTAACCAACAGTTGTTTACACTTTGCCAGTGTTTCAAAAAGGATTTAAGGCCACTTTCAAAGATATAGAGATGCTAAATAAAATCTAAATTAGGTTGTAGAAGTTCAATGTGCTTTAATTCTCTCTCTTTTCTTCACGCTCAGAATTCTAAGTGAAAACTATCCACAAGAACTATTAAGTTGAGGACTAAATACAAAACTTCTGGTAAATTGTGTTGTAGAACACAAGTGAGTCCTGAGGCCAGATTTTCCTCCCACTCAAATCTTGAACTTGGTTATCACTTGTTTAGAACATATCTGTAAGACAGATCAAATCCAGTGATCTAACCAGCTATATGAACAAGTATCACACGTCTGCTTTACACATTTCAGTTGCCAGCAGGATAGAAACCTAGGAGGTTCAGCTTGTCTTCAGAAGGTAGATCCTGGGTGTACATACCTTGAGAACCAGGAAGGACAAGGAACCTAACAATGTCAGAACACGAAAAATAAAAGTTTAGAGACTTGAGTATGGTATCCATGATTAATGTTCTGCCCACTAGAGAATGTGGTCCAATGAGTAACAGTTCTTATCAATTAGATCAACATCTCTTGTATTGTAAACGGGTGTACAGAAGGACAGAAATTCCTTCATACTCTAATATGTCGATAAGAAGAACTGGAATTCTATCATTTGGGCCATGGAGAGAAAGAAATTCCTTTCCCAACAATGATGGAAGTGCAACAATGGGTAGGGAAGTATGATGAAAGAGGATAATATATAGAGTAGTATAAGAAACTGTGTGCCATAAACTTGGTAGAAGTGGCTGCAAACATCTAGTAGCCAACTTGGAAAGATAATCAGTTTTAAAGTTCCCAGTCTCGTATACAAGAGTTAGCTAGCCTGCAATTGGGAGAAAATTCTTTCAGGAGGTTCTTCAGAGGATGGATTCTGGATATCACACTCATCACTATCCCTTAGTAAATACAATGGCAAGATTAATGGGACTGTTTTTTTTTTTAACATCCTTCAATATAAACCAAGATATCACACCAGGAGTACAAAGCTAAAAGCATTTTAAGAGGGGCCAGTATGCCCAGGTGTGCAGTTTGTAGTTTGTTTAAAATGATCTGATTGTTAAACACTATTTTACATTATTCAGATTTTCTAGTATTTTCAGATATTAATGATCTATTATTAGGGAATTTTTATCGTAGTTGGTATCTGAAGTTTTATTTGTCATACCCTAGTCAAAATATGTGAGCATTCACAAAAGTTTTTGGGAGGGAAAAATAAGATTTAAAATGAGATTAAAATTCTTGAATTATGCTTATGATTTAGTATTTATATGGACATGAAAAGTCATTCTCCAAAAGCCAAGAAAACAAAACACCAGACAAAATTATATAAAAGTAATTACAAATCAAGAATTTATTTATATTTTCATCTTTTTTTAAGAAATAAAAAGGTTTTAAAAAACAAAAAGGTTGCAAAAAGGATAAGTCGTATTGATATATCGTATTTGTTTAGGTGTGTTCTGTAAATTCCAAATAACTAAAATAATATAAAAATATATTTTCAAATCTTTTTAGAGTGAAAAGAAAACCACATTAATCATTAAATACTCTTAGATTTTCTTTACTCCTCCCACAGATGAATTCACAAATATAAAAACAGATGTACACTTATACTCTGAAGTACAAATCTCCAACATCCAAGTAATTAGTTTTTGCTATGTGCAAAGTAGACAGTTCATATATACTTGCTATGGAGAGCAGAATGTAGGCTTAATGGAGAATAATCATTAAACACTGATTATTTTTAAGAAAAATGCTGTTGTAAAAATGTACAATAGTACATATACTTTTGGTAATTATGTACTTCTTGTTAAAGTAAATAACAGCTTTTAGATATAAATCTTTCAAAGGCTATCTTTGAAGAGCTGTGAGGTAATTTACGTTATTTCAGATTTGATGA
This sequence comes from Tolypeutes matacus, assembly GCA_026826555.1. Taxonomy (NCBI): domain Eukaryota; kingdom Metazoa; phylum Chordata; class Mammalia; order Cingulata; family Chlamyphoridae; genus Tolypeutes; species Tolypeutes matacus. The sequence goes on along the minus strand of JAKSZT010054466.1, from coordinate 6,874,436 downwards.
ACAATATTTGTTAAGTAACTTCTTAGAAACCAAGCCAGGAGAGGGTTGTTTTCTTTATTTCCTCCATTTGGTCAGTTTTATTCTCAAGGAAGGCCTGATGTAGTAAGAGGATGCATGTCTGTCAACTGAAGACACCACCTCTGATGTGGATGCTTTCATTCAATCCATGTTCTACCAACTTAATATCTTCTAGATCATCTTTTATGATGCTAATCAAGTGGCTAAGGCCTTCCTGTTGTTGTTTCAAATGCTAGAATGAATTAAAGAAAAACCATATTAATTTATTACTCCATTAAATTACAAGCCACTTACAGGAAAGGATTCTATTTTTTCCTTTTTTACTAGCAATACGGTACCTAGTAAATGTGTTATGGATATATAGTGGGCACACATATTTAAACATTTAAACTACATTCTTTGCTAATAAAACTCCTGGGTGACCTATAGTAAAAGACATATTCTTAAGAGCAATAAAATCAGACAAATATATAATGAGCAATATCGTTTGCAGCAATTTTTACAGAAGATGCAGTGACAGTCTTTCCTTTAATCGTTTAATAAAAAACAAGGGTATGATATTAAAACAATTCAAAGGCATCAAATATAGATGACTAGAAACAATCATTTTGAAAATGGAGAATCCTCATGTTCTGAAGTACAAAGTACATAGTGATGTTAATGGTGATGACAACTACAGTTGTTAACCTTTATAAAAGTCCTTCCCGTGTGTGAGCACTATTTTAATAACTTCACGAGTATTAACTCATTTAAAATCCATTTGAAAGACCGACCCAAGATGGTAACAGAGTAAGAAGCTCTAACAATCAGCTCGTCCCACAGGCAACTAATAATCAGCCAGGATCTGTTTGGATCAACTGTCTTGGGGTCTCCGGAGACCAGAAGAACACAGTATACCATCCAGGGAAGAACAGGAAGAGAAGAATGACCATCTGTGGTGAAGATTTGTGAGTAGACTCCTCCATATTGCAGGGGCGGTTGCCCAACCCCCACTAGCTAGGTGGGCCGCCTCTGGACCCACTCCCTGGTTGGAAGCAGGAGGGCTCTCCAAAAAGCAGGAGAGAGAAAGTGGCCTGCACCAGCTGCAGCTGTTGATTGGCAAATTCAGCCACTTGGATTCCAATCTTGAGCACAGCTGAGGCTTAAACCTGCTCAATCCACCAGGAAACCAGCATTTGTGCTGTCTCCACCCCCAGCTGGAGTGGAAGCAGGGGTGACTGAAAAACATACTGGTCCCCCAGGGCGGCAGGGGTCAGATCCAACATGCCCAGTTTGGAAACCCACTGCTTAGGTCCCCACACCTGACAGGAGTGGAAATTGGGTGCAGTTTGAATACTTTCTCAGGGCAGAGGAGGCGGATTCACACTGGGCCTCCCAACACCCCCGGAAGGAGGGAAAGTGCCCACTCTCGCTGGCAGTGTGGGCAGATTCACCCCGCCCACCTTGAAGGGCTGCTTGCACACTTGGTGCTCCTGGATGGAGAGAATGTGCACTCTAGCGGGCAGATTTATCCTGCCCACTTTGAAGGGCTTCTGGGCAGAGAGGAAGCACATACACTCTTGCGGGCTGGGCAGGCAGATACACTCTGTCCGTCTTAAAAGGGCCACTGCACACTAGGCTCCAATGCCCCTGTGGGCAGTGAAGGCAGATTCACCCTGCCCACCTTGAACAGTTGCTGCTTTCTCATTGCCAAGGTGCCCCTGGAAGGAGAGGAGCCAAGAGCACTCTGATCACTCTTTCTCAAGACAGAGCAGGCAGAGTCACCTGGCCCATCTGTGGGGGAGAGCAGCACAGGGAGTGGCAGTTGATCAGAGAACTCAAATCGCAGGTGCTGGGAGCTGTGCAAGTTTCATCCCAGTAGGCAGCCAACATTAGCCTCAATCATGCCCCCACCAGGAGCTAAGTCAGTTGAGAATTAAAGACAGAGAATAACCTTAGGACAGCAGGAACAACTGGATGAAGAGTGCTACCTGCTGGGTACTTTAGGAAAGCCTAGATTGGGGGACCCATCAAAAAGAAGATTGGAGGTCTTTAGGGTCTCTTCTCCAGAGCATATTGGAATCAATCTACATTCCTTTCATAGGTTTCCTGAGACTGTTCTAACTGGGAAACCAGAGCTGGGAAGGTTGTCTCCAGGGGAACACTTCTACCATAATTAGCCCTGCAGGGAACAGCAGTGAAAGAAGACAAAAAGATTATTAAAAATATACAGAGGCAAATAAAAAACAAACCGAACAGACTAACATTCACAAAGGAGGAACAGAGGAAACTTAGCAAAAAGCCAATGAATAAGAAAGCCATAAGCTAAAGAGAGAAACTGAGCACAGAATACATAAAAAAATCAGATGCCAAGACACCAGCAGAAAATTACAAGCCATACTAAGAAAAATAAAGATATGGCCCAGCCAAAGGAACAAATTAAACCTTTAGATGAAACATAGGATTTGAGACACCCAATCACAGATATCCAAACTAATCATCTTAATAAATTCAATGAGATGGCTAAAGAGATTAAGTATATTAAGAAGACACTAGTTGAACAAAGAAAAACTTGAAAGTTTGCAAAGAAAAGTAACATCGGAATGAAAGACACAATGGAACAAATTAAAAATATATTGGCGGTGGGGGGGAGTGGGTGTAGCTCAGTGGTTTGAGCATCTGCTTCCCATGTACAAGGTCCTGGGTTCAATCCCTGGTACCCCCCACTCCCCAAAAAAAACAAAAAACAAAAAACATTGGAGGTATATAATAGCAGATTTGAATTGGTTGAGGGCATAATAAGTGAGTTGGAAGACAGAGCATCTAAATTTGAAAAGACAGGAGAACAGAAAGAGAAAAGATTGGGAAAAAAGGAACAGGGTCTCTGGGAATTGAATGACAACATAAAACATATGCCTTATAGGTGTACCAGAAGAAAATGGAAAAGGAGCAGAAAAAATATTTGAGGGAATAATGACTGAAAATTTCCCATCCCTAATGAAAGACAGACACCTACTATTCAGAATGTCAAATGCCAGAGATATAGAGAATTTTGAAAGCATCAAAAAAACAATTCATGGGAAGCAGCTGTGGCTCAATCAGTAGGGCTCCCGTTTACCATATGGGAGGTCCCGGGTTCGGTTCCCCGGGCCTCCTGGTGAAGGCAAGCCCGTCCGCACGGCGTGGTTAGCTGACCCAGCGAGCACAAGCAGCAAGGGGGGGATAAATGAATAAATAAATAAAATCTTTAAAAAAAAAACAAAACAATTCATCACGTACAAGGGATGCTCAATAAGACTAAGAACTAATTTCTCATCAGAAACCATGGAGGCAAGAAGAGAGTGGTATGATATATTAAAGGTTATGAAAGAGAAAAATTTCCAGCAAAGAATTCTTTATCTGAAAAAACTGTTCTTCAAAACAGAGTGAATTTAAAGTCTTCACACATAAACAAAAACAAAAGGCATATATCACCAAGAGACTGGATTTACAAGAGATACTGAATGGAGTGTTGTAACCTGAAAGGAAAAGACAGGAGAGAGAGGGAGGCCTGGAGAAGAGGGCAGAGATGAAGATTATTAGTAAGGGTAACAAAAGGATACAAAGACAATAGTAAGATAGGTCAATGTAATAAAGTCAAAAGATATAATGGATGAGGTAAGTAATAATAGTGTTAAATGTTAATAAGTTGAACTCTCCAATTGAAAGACACAGACTGGTAGAATGGATAAAGTATCAGCCATCTATATGCTGTCTACAAGAGGCTCATCTTACATTTAAGAACACAAAGAGACTGAAAGTAAAAGGCTGGAAAAAGATATTTCATGCAAACAGTAATCAAAAAAGATATGTAGTAGCGATATTAATATCGGACAAAATAAACTTTAAATACAAAACTGCTATAAGAGATTAAGAACAACATTATATATTAACAAAAGGAGCAATTCAGCAAGAAGAAATAAATATTTATGCACCTAACAAAGGTGTCCCAAAATACATTAGGCACACACTTGCAAAACTGAAGAGAAATACATGTCTCTAAAATAATAGTGGGAGACTTCAATATAAAACTCTCATCTTTGTATAAAACAAATGGACAAAAGGATCAGTAACGAAAGAGAGAACTTGAATAATATGATAAATGAACTAGCCTTCACAGATGTAAAAAGAACACTATACCCCAAAACAGCAGGATATACATTCTTCACAAATGCTCATGCATCTTTCTCGAGGATATACCATATGTTGGCTCACAAAACAGGTCTCAATAAATTTAAAAAGATTGAAATTATACAAAGAACTATATCTGATCGTAATGGAATGAAGATGGAAATCAACAGGTGGGAAAAGGTAAAACTCAGAAATATATGGAGGTTGAACAACACACTCTTAAACAATGAGTGGGTCACAGAAGAAATTGCGAGACACCAGTAAATATTTTGAAATGAATGAAAATGAGAACACAACATATCAAAACCTATGGGATACAGCAAAGGCAGTACTGGGAGAGGAATATATAGCCCTGAATGCTCATGTAAAAAAAAGCTAAAATCAAAGACCTAAAACACCTGGAGGAACTAGAAAAAGAACAGCAAACTATTCCCAAAGTAAGCAAAAGGAAAGAAAGAACAAAGATTAGAGCAGAAATAAATCGAATAAAAAACAAAAACAAAAACAAAAGTTGGTTCTTTGTAAAGATCAAATTTTTCAAAGAATTAATACCAATCTTGCTCAAACTCTCCCAAAAAAACCCAAAATGAAATAAACAAACAAAAAAAACAAGGATGTCCACTATCACTACTGTTTTTCAATATTGTGCTAGAAGTTCTATCTAGAACAATTAGGCAAGAAAGAAAAATAAAAGGCATCCAAATAGGAAAGGAAGAAGTAAAACTCTATTTGCTCTTGGCATGACCATATATCTAGAAAACCCTGAAAAATCCAGAACAAGGCTACTAGAATAGACTAGTTCATCAAGTCACAGGATACACATTTAATATGCAAAAATCAGTAGCATTTCTATATACTACTAATGAGCAATTGGAGGAGGAAGTCAGGGAAAAAAATCCCTTTTATAATAGAGACTAAAAGAATCAAATATTTAGGAAAAAGTTAACCAAGGCATAAAGGACTTATATTCAGATAACTATAAAACATTGCTAAAAGAAACCAAAGAAGACCTAAATAAATGGAAAAACATTTCATGTCATAGATTGGAAGACATCAGTTCTACCCAAATTTACCTACAGATTCAAGGTAATTCCAATAAAACTTCCAACAGCCTTTTTTACAGAATTGGAAAGGCCAGTTATCAAATTTATTTGGAACGGTAACAGGTCCTGAATAGCAAAAACACCTTTAAGAGAAGAAAGGAGTTGGAGGACTCTTACTTCCTGACTTTAAAGCATATTAGCTACAGTGGTAAAAACAGCATGGTACTGGCATAAACATAGATATGTTGACCAATGGAACAGAATTGAGTGTTCAGAAATAGATCCTCAAATTTATGGCAAGTGATCTTTGACGAGGCTGCCCACCCAGCTGAGCCAGAACAGTCTGTTCAACAAATGATACCGGAAGAACTGGATATCCATATCCAAAAGAAAGAAAGAGTCCCTATCTCACACCATATGCAAAAATTAACTCAAAATGGCTCAAAGACCTAAATATAAAAGTCAAGACCATAAAACCGCTAGAAGAAAATGTAGGGAAACATCTTCAAGATATGTGGCAGGTGGTGGTTTCTTAAACCTTATACCCAAAGCACAAGCAATGAAAGAAAAAAAATGTATAAATGGGACTGCCTCAAACTTAAATAATTTTGCACTTCAAGGACTTTGTCAAGAAAGTGAAAAGGCAGCCTACTCAACGGGAGAAAATATTTGGAAACCACGTAACTGAAAAGGGTTTGATATCCATGTTATATAAGGAGATCATACAACCCAACAATGGAAAGACAAGCAAACCAATTAAAAAATGGACCAAAGACTTGAATAGACATTTCTCCAAAAGGGAAAATACAAATGGCCAAAAAGCACAGGAAAAAATGTTCAGCATCATTAGCTATTAGGGAAATGCAGATCAAAACTACACTGAGATATCATTTCACACCTCATAGAATAGCCATTACAAAAACAGAAAAAGTGCTGGCAAAGATGTGTAGAAATAGGAACACTCCTTCACTGTTGGTGGAATAAAGGATGGCGCAGTCTTTGTGGAAAACCGTTTAATGGTTCCTCAAGAAACTAAATATAGAACTGCCGTATGATCTAGCCATCTTGTTACTAGAAATATATTCAGAAGAACTGAAAGCAAGGACATGAACTGACACTTGCACACTGATGTTCATAACAGCATTATTCACAATTGCTAATATATGGAAACAACCCAAGTGTCCATCAACCAATGAGTGGATAAACAAAATGTGGTATATACATACAATGGAATACTATACAGCTGTAAGAAGAAATGAAATTGGGATGCATATGACAGCATGGATGAACTTTGAGGACATTATGTTGCGTGAAATAAGTCAGACACAAAACGACAAATATTGTATGGTTTCACTAATATAAACTAAAATGATGAATAAACTCATGGAGGTAGGCACTAGAGGATATGTTATTAGGCTACTGAATGTAGGTTGAAAATGGGGGCTAATGCTTAATGTATATAGAATTTTTAATAAGGTTTATTGTTAACATGTGGAAATGAATAGAGTTGATGGTAATACATCATAATGAGTATAACATTACTGATTTATAAATGTGATTGTGGCTGAAAGGGTTAGTCTGTAGATGTAGTAATTCAATTGAAAGGAAGCTAGAGAATAATGTAGGCACTGTATAATATAGTGATTCTGGTGGTGGATAAAAACTGTGGCTACGAGTGTAAGAATGCTCTTCCTTTAGAAAGTGTTAAGTATATGGTGATACATGGGAAAATTACAACTAAAGTAACTTATGGATTATATTTAACAGTAATAATATTTTTGCAGCAATGGCAAAGAAGACATATCAATTCTAAGGGACAACAGGGGGATGTGAGGAGATATGGGATTTTTCCTTTTGGAGTAATGAAAATGTTGCAAAAGTGACTGAGGTGATGACAGTACAACTCTGTGATGAAGATAAAAGCCACTGAGTATATTCTTTGAATGGACTGTGCAAAGCACTGGACTGTATAACACAATGAATCCCATGGTGGAAGATGAACTGTGGCTAACAGAACAAATATGAGAACATTCTCTCATGAACTATAACAAGTATATAGTACTAATAGAGGGTTGTCATTAACTGGGTGGTTTGGGGGAAAATACACCAAATGTAAGATATGAAAGAGCATCATTTTGATGATGCTTTTTCATAGTTTATAACAATTGTTTTACAACAATGCAAGTGTTGGTGGTGGGGTAATGTATGGGAGCCCTGTATGATGATATGCATGCTTGTTTTGTAAGTGTACAACTTATACTATACACTTATTGTTTATGGATATTCATGTATGAATGATAAACTTTAATAATGAAAAAAAATCCATTTGAGCATCTGTTTGAGTACCATTTTCATATCCACTTTAGAGATAAGGAAATTAACACATGTATATGTTCAATAACACAAGATGATGAGTCAAGATTCAATTCCCAAAGCAATATTTCATTATTTTAGAAACATAGGTGTTTATATTACTCCTAATTTTATTGTAGTTTTCATATATAAAACTCTTTTAATACAGCTCTTTACTACAACTTGCTCGATTCTTTCTCAATTTTATTGCAAATATGTACAATGGAATATAATTGAGTGTATTGATACCTTTCAAGAACCCAGGATTACACATGCAAAAACATGGATGAATCTTGAAAACCTTATGTTAAGTAAGTCTGTCACAAAGTTCAGACAAATATTGCATGATCTCACTGATAGGAACTAAGGATACTGAGCAGACTCACAGAGGTAGAGTTTGGAAGATAGGTTACCAGGAGATAGAAAGTGAATAAAGAGTGGTGAGCTAAAGCTCAATCTGGGTAGAATCTATGATAGGGTATAAGGGGGAGGTTTGGCAGTGGATCTGAGTAGTAATGGTGCAGCGATGAGAATGGGGTCAAAGATGCTGGAGTATGAGTGTGAGCAGGGTTGCATGGAGGGTGGGTTGGGCTACCCATAGAGCTGTGGGGAAGGCTGGAGGAAGGAATAGGTAAACTCTGGGGAGATAGAGGACTGTTGTTGAGAATACAATTGTGGGAGTGTCCTTTTAGCAACTATGGCAGAGGAAGATCACTGGGTGCAGGGTGTTGGTGGTGAGGGGATATGTGGGGAAGGGTGCACCTGGGGCATGCCTCTTTGGAATATGAATGTATTCATGTGGTCATAGGATGTTATCTCAGTGGGAAGGGACCCACACAATAACCAACAAAATATTAAATCCTGAAGGAGTCCTACTACGTTCTCAAATAGAGTGGCAAGAATCTCTAGAGTACAAACGTAGTACCTAATAAAAGAAAACAGACCAATACACCAAGCCCTTGATATTAATGCTTGTATTTATGAACTTTATTCTTGAAAAATTGAAACTTAGCCTAATAATATCTATTGCCTAAGAGTAACCTCCTGTTTACTCAAATGTGGCCTCTCTCTAAGCCAAACTTGGCAAATAAACTCACTACCTACTCCCCACGCCCCCCGCCCACCGCCCACCACTTCAGCACAGGACGTGACTCCCATGGATGAACCTCCCTGGCACCAAGGGATTATTACCAAGCACCAGCCAGCAATGCATTTGGAAAAAGACCTTGACCAAAAGGGGTAAATTTTAAATACAAATGAGTTTTTATGGCTAAGATGTTTTCAAAGTGAGTGGAGGGTCATTCCAGAGGTTATGCTTATGCATGTCTCAGGCAGATCTCACTAACTGCCACAGTAAACAAAGCCTCAAACAGGAGTGTTCCCAAGGGCTCTAGAGAGATCTGGACACTACAGGAAAGGCACACAACCTTAAGAACAGCACCTTGTGAGTGGGCCTTACCTTAGAATATTTGATAACATTATTTCCCCACTATAACAGAGTTAGGTTCATTTATAACTTCCCTACATATGATTCTTCATCCTCTTTTATTTGAACCTATAATTAGTCCTATACCCCTTAAATATATGTCCCAGAGACTTAAATCTTTGGCCTGTTCATGTGCCGTTTGAGCCCTAAATCTCAGCAAAGTTGCAGCCAACACCCATTCTCCAGTTCAACAGACTCGCCTAGGACAACTAGCAAAATGATGATGATAGACAACCCCCATCCCAAAAAGCAAAGACCGTCTACAACTGGAAGCAAAACCGTTCCTTCCATCTGTCCCATTAGACCTAAACCCTCTCTCAATCTGAAGCAGAGCGGGCATCACCATCCCAAAATCTCAAGATTGAGAAATGAGCAAACATAAGGGGGAATGTAACCATGGACCAAAAAAAGTTATTACAGTAATAGAAGAACTTCTAACATTGATATAAAGGTAGTGGTTACCAGAGGTTCTGAGGGGAGGGGGGAGGGAATAGGTAGAATGTAGAGCAATTTTAAGGCACTGGAATTATTCTGAATGATTTTGCAATAATGAATACAGGCCATTATACATTCTGTCAAAACCTATTAAAACATACACACGCGCACACACACAAAAGAATGTATCTCACCATGATGCCTGACATGGGAGACTGTGAGTAGTGGAGGAGAAATGTCTGAAATGTATGTACTAAGCTGCCTTTCTATTCTGAATAGGCAATCAAAGAATATGCACCTCCCAAAAAATACAGCTAATGTAAAATACAGGTAATGTACAGGTCTATGAGGCCATTGACTTAATAAAAAGAATATGTCACCCTTCAAAAAAAAAAAAAAACAAAAAAAAAAACCCCACAAAACCAAGAGTCAACTAGTGTTACTTTACATAAAAATGGCAATATCCATTCTACCTCACATAAAAGTAAATTTGTTGGTGACTTTCAAAACCATCTAAAATCCTCAGAGCCATGCCAGCAATTCTTATACATTCCATAAATAGAATTTACTATCTTAATATATTTTCTTTAGATATAATTAGTGGTAGGACAGCTTTCACTAACCAATCTACATTTGTACTAATGAAAATAAGCCACAGCAGTGCTTCCCAACCTTTTTCATACAAGGTGAGCCTTAGAGACAAGTGGCCACCACAACTCAGGCTGACAGCATCAATAACAACATATTTATTACTTGTATGTGGTATTCAGGCTGGGAAGTATGAACTAGAGCAACTGCTTCTCAAATGTCAACATGCACACAAATCACTCTATGTAGTCAGTTGGTCTTGAGCGAGGTCTGAGATTTTGCATTTCTACTAAGAGCTCCCAGGGAAGCTCCTGCTTCTTCCTCTACTTGGAGTAGCAGGGTCTAGAGAACTTTGGTGTGTTTAGTACCTCTGAATTCACCCCAGTACAAGACTTACCTGCTTGATTTCTCGTAATAGATCTGCATCTATGTAATATCTTTCTTCAGATTTTACTGCTCCAAAGTGATTCTGCATTCTGATTTGGGACATCAATTCATTTAGTCGGCCCTAAAAATAAGGCAAATTACATACAACTAACAATAGCAACCATTTTTACAAGAATTTTTTTTTTTTTTAATAAAAGGATGGTTGCTACAGTAAAAATAAAAATGTCCAATTCTTCCTTTAAACATTATTTGAAACATAAATATATGTAAGTTGAAAACATTATGGTTAAGAGTTTACTTTAAAAAGGAAGTTTTGATAAAAGAGAATGAATACTCTTATAAAAACAGATGTACAAAATTAATTCCTTTTTGAAGGCTATTTAACTGTTTCCTGCAGATTTCTCTGGAACAAATTCTAGACTTTATGGTCTTTTAAGTACTCACCTTGAACTGAGTAGGTGCATTTAGTTCACACTGAATTGTATCTAGTTGAACTCGTAACTGCTCTTCATCAGCCTGGATGGCATAACCACTCTTCCTCTGAATTTCCTGTTTGATTAGGACCTAGTCAAACACAAAAGAAAACCCACCAATACCAACAGAATCATCTCTTTTCAATTATGTAATTTTATTAAAAGCAGCTGAATAATATTACATTTACCCTCTCCATAGAAGGGCTTAGTTAGCAATTTAAGATTTAAATTATGTTTGTCAATTTTAATAAGGCAATTTATCAAATAAGTACATTGACTTAAAATTAAAGGAGTATCTTTTTATGGTTAAGAACTAATTTAATATTTGCTGTTTTGTGAACTGCCTTTACACATCCTTGGTCCACCTTCCTAGGTTTTCTTGTCAAATAATAGGATCTCTTTGTACATTATCAATATTAGCAGTACAGCAAAAACGACTATTGACAAATGGCTTCTGGTATCATTTGCTATACAAAATTTTCTAATAATTATGTAGCCAATTTTGTTTTATAGTTTCTGATTTTCTGGTCAAAGGTCTCCCCAATACCCATGTTGTACATGTAGCCTTACAAGTTTCTTAGAGTTAAGACTTTAATCCAGTTTATTTTAGTATATGCTGTGATACAGTGAGCAATTTTCTTCCAGATGGATAGCCAAGTACTTCAGCATTATTACTAAATAAATCCACTGAATTGAAACACCTTTGTCATATATTAAATTTTCACATACACTTGCATCTATGTCTGGACTCTATTACATCGAACCTCATGCCAATACCACATTTATATAATTACATGAGCTTTGATTCTAAAATCAGGTAAGGTAAGCCACCTCACTATTTCTTCCCTCTCTTTTCTCCCAAGCTAGTATCAAACATTGATCCTTTTAAAGATTATTTTAAGCAATTTTTGTAAAGGTAGAATTCATTTTCCTTTCCTAATAAATCTTACACTAAGATTTTGTGCTTTTCTCATAAATTTATTTTTAACTGTTTTACAGTTTTTCATCATAGTGAATGGAATATTTTCCTATTTCCATTTATAACATAAAAGCTGGTTTTTGTACACATCTTTTATAGAGCCATCTCATATTCATAAATACTATTTATTCCCATGAATTTTATGGAAATACAATCATATCATCAACAAAAAAGGTAATAATTTAATCTCCTTTCTCATAACATTGATGAACCTCCAAGAAAAAATTAAGTAATAATGACAATATTGGATATCAATGTTCTTTTCTTAGCTTGTAAGTTCTATTCAAGGAACATCAGAATAATAAGACACAATGTGATGTTTGCAACTATAAGGCATTTCCCCCCCTAATATTGTACCAGCCTCTAGTTCAGTAATCAAGGCAATCTTTTTAACTTTGATTGTTATCAGTAAGGCAAATTATTGTTCACGGCTGCTTCTGAGAGCCTAAGACATAGGGAGGGAAAAGATGAAAATATACAACCAAATAAAACTTGGAAAGTAATAAAATTGAGACAAGATAAATAGAAAAGAAAAGGTATACATGCAGGAGTTGGTGACAGAATAAACTACAGGATATACCACCAAAAATCAGTTCAGGTAACATTTAGGGGTATCCATGCTGCACACCATTCACTGCTCAGGCCAATGGCTTAAATTCAATTAATTAACACCTACTTTAAGTTCTACAAGGAAAAAAAATCCAAGAACTTTTAAACATGCATAGCTGGAATTAATCTTGCTTGTTTTTAAGTGAAATAAACTGCAATGAACTTTTAATTCTGTTACAATCACTTTCATAATTATTCCACATTAAAGGAAAGCATTCGTTAGGCAAAAATACCAGCTAATAAATACAGAAGGAATGATAGAATTATAAAATCACTTTGTGACTCCCAATGTAATAACTGAGTCAGGCAACGTTCAACAATATAAATATAAGACATTAAGTGAAAGGTTGTTTGGGAACATAATATTCTCAGAGCACCCAAGTATTATCCTGCTGATAACTTACTAATTACAAAGGAATGATCTAGCAATTGCGGCTTTAACTAAGTGATCAAACTTGGCACCGCTAATAGCGGACATCCTAAAATTATGTGCCTCTTGATGTATTGGAATGTGAAATATACATCACCACCATGAAGCATTCTTGCCAAATATGTTTAGCATGAATTCCAGACCTAATTTCCAGTTTTCAGGAGGAATAAAGGAAAAAGTTAAAAGGTACCAAGAAAAAAGAATCAGACAAATCCAAAATGGAGGCACTGTGTAAGAAAATTGGCCCAGACTCTTGAAAAGCTCAATGCCATTAACGCACACACAGATACATAGTAAAGTGGACTCCTGCAGATTTAAAAAAACTATATAAACATTAAAACTCAAATAAATGTCGGTTAGGTTAGAAAAAACAAAGTTATATAAGGCATTTTTGAGACAACTGGGGAAATCTGAATATGGAATGCATATTAGATATTATGGAATTTCTAAGTGTCATGTCTGCAACTTATTTTCAAAAGAGGAAAGAGACACACAAAAGGGAAGGAAGGAAAGAATAGAAAAAAGAAAAAAAAAAAGAACAAATTGCGGCAAAATGTTAACCTTTCTCTACAGCTGAAAAACTTAAAAAATAAACATTGAAGAAAAAATCCAAATTATTACCTGTAAGGTTCTATGGGAAAGATCCATGAGTTTCCTCTTGTATTGTGCAATTTTGGCCATGGTTGTAGTCTGATTTTTCTGTAACTCACTAATATCTTCAGATATGATCTGTTAAAAAAAAATTTTTTTTTGAGGTGAATCAAGTATAGATAACACAACTGTTTATATATATAGATGCAAAATCAAATTCTATGCAAATATTCTCATTGTCCTGATTTTGTGATAATCAGGGTAGGCTAAATATTCGCTATATTAGAAACCATGCATGTGTCCTCAGACCTAGTTTTTTCTCCTTAGGTCTGGTTTTTGGAATGCTGGTGATAAACTAAGCCTGATTTATTATATGACCATCCTGTATGGGAAATGACTGTTAACTCTAGGTATCTTTGGTCAACCTTAAGAGATATAACAGGGGGGCAGATGTGGCTCAAATGGTTGGGCATCTGTCTCCCATATGGACGGACCTGGGTTCAGTCCCCAGGACCTCCTGGTAAAAATTTTAAAAAAGTAAAATATAGAAGGCGCATGGGACACCAGGCCCCATCCGTGGGTGTGCTGCCAGGCCCCGCGAGCCACGTGGCAAGAAGATGACTTAACAGGAGAGTGACACAAGGGAAAGCCAAGACGAGATGCGCTGAAAAACCAGGAACTAAGGTGACGCAGGTGGTAGGACGCCTCTCTCCCACATCGGAGGTTCTGAGGATTGAATCCCAGTGAAGACAGAAGGAGAAGGATGAGACGAGAGGGCAGGAAACAGACACAGAGTTGCCCAGCGAATGGACACAGAAACAGCAAAAAAAAAACGGGCGCGGCCCCCAAAAAAGGATAAAAGTAAGTAAATAAATAAATCCTTTAAAAAAAAATGTATAGGGGAGGAAGATACGGACTATTGTTAGTAGTAATACTTTGATGATGCTCTTTCATGATATGTTAACAAATGTTTCACAGCAATGTGGGGTGTTTGTGGGGGGGGTGATATGTAAGAGCCCCGTATGATGTTATGCATGTTTGTTTTGTAAGTTCACGATGTTTGGTGAACACTTATAGTTTATGTATGTTCATGTATGAATGATATACTTCAATAAATTGTTTTTAAAAAAATCAAATTCTAAGGTAAGCCTGAGATTCATCTCTCAAAATATAAAATCTTTCCTTTAAAATCTGCTTTTATATTTCTTCCATCTTAATACATCTAAAAGTTAAAAGTAGTACTAAAAGCTTTGGCAAAGAGTATAGGAAAATAAAACATTTCAGAATAATTAAGAAGTTTGAGGTAATACTATGGAATACAGCCACCAACTGGACCATGAATGGGAGTAGATCTAAAAGATGACATCCAAGGAACCTTAAGAGACAATTAGCCCTGAATCTAACTACCGCCAAAAGGATGGTCAATATTAACTGTTATGAAATACTTCCAGGGAATGACCAAGGTGGAGAGGAAAAGAAAGGATATTAATTACACAACCCAATACATTTTTATGCCTTTGCTTGGCCTAAAACCCCACTGTAATGCCTTATAAAGCCATAATCTTAAAGGCTAAGTCTAAAACCTCACCATTTCATTAAAGTTTCCCAATCAGAATTAATCCCATAATTGTTCCTAGCATAATTCATCATTCTGTGCCACTGGCTTATTAAAATGTTCTAAGAAAGAGAATAGGAAGATTGTGTTGACATATTTCAGTATGTCTGCCTGCCCATATCACTTTTTAAGGAAACTTTCCTACCCTAGGCCATGTTGAAGGGACAAAATTGGTGATCATGCTTTATATTATATAACCTAAGAACCTCCACATGCCAGTTTTGAAAATTCAGCAGGATTTTCTGAACAAAATTAATTACAGTGCACTTCTGTAACAGGAATAACTCAAAAAGAAAAACAAAAATTCTAGCTTTTTGACAAGTGGACTCTAAAATAGTTGTGGAAAAATAAAGATCCACAAAGAGCTAAGAAAACTTTGAAAAGAAGAACAAATATTAGAGTTTTACTCTACCAGATACTAAGATGACTACAATATGATAAGAATAAAAATAAAGTGGAACGAGCTTAAGGACAGACCAACTGGCCACTCTCTGCCACTGAATATAGCTATAAAATCTGGCCAGAACTCATAAAGCAGCTTTTCAATGACACTGAAAAATAAATAGTAGCAGAATGATTGGGGAAGAAGACCTGAATTTGAAATACCACTGAACTGGCAGTGAGTTCACCACTTTTCCCCTCTGTGGCATTCCCTGCTCTGGTTTCAATGCTGCTCAAAACTTGGAAGTGAGTATCAACACTGACAAAGAGTTCCAAGAGAAACCTGTATTTCTGGCATGAAAAGATAAAGGTGGGGTTAAGGGTGGTGGAGCCCCTGAAGCTCAGAGAATAGGGGAAATCCCTTATTTTTGTTTTCTGTTTTTTTTTTTTTTTCCCCAGTTCCCTAATTCTGTGGTGAAGACAGCATGGGGGCTTACAGGAGGCTAAAATTCTGAAGCAGGGGAAACTTCCTATCTCATTGAAGAAGCAATAGTTCAAAGAGGGTAGGGCAAAGCTCCCTTGCTTTTCTTTCTTTTTCTGTCCTCTCACTACTTGGTCCTAGACACAGGCACACTTGCAGGAAGTACACAGAAGAGCAAGGAAAATAAAGCCCCAGCCTTCTAAGGGACCAAGAAAGGGAGTCCTGGGGAACTGGAAAGTGCTGAGGAGATTACAATGAGGGAGGAACATAGGAAACCAACCATATATGGTTGTTTATAAACTCCTGTGCTCACTCCCAACTTGCTCACAAGTGGATATGACCCTAAACAGCATACCACAGGCTTTGAGAACTGATGTAGGAGATAGACCACCGCCCAGGTCCCAGAGTGGCTACTGAATAGCATAGACAGTACAGATCTGAATAGCACTGCAAAGGCTTTAAAAAATGGAACTGATACTGAAACCACAAACCACAGAAAGCTGGTCAGAACCAGGGAATTGAACTCAAAAGGATCAATTGCCTGTAATAACAAAAATATCAACATTGCCTATAATATTCAAAATGTTCATTTATGTAAAATTACTCAGCACACAACTAGGAAAATATTAAAACATGGGAAAAGACAAGCAACAGAAGTCAATGCTGAGATGATGCAACTGTTGAAATTATCTGATGAAGACTGTGAAACAACTGTTATAAAAATGATCAACGAGTTATGGTGAATACTCTTAAAGGAAAAATACAGAGTCTCAGCAAAGAAACAAAATATACAAAAGAAGCAAATGGAAATTTTAGAATTGAAAAATCTAATAACCAAAATAAAAATTTTACTGGATGAGCACAAAAGCAGGTATGGGCTCGAGAAAGATGACACAGGAGTCAGTGAACTTGAAGATAGATCAATAGAAATTAACAACAGAAAGAAAAAAGATTGGGGGGAGGGGAGTGGAATAATATCAAAAGGTTAACATTTGGGTCACTGGAGTCCCAGAAGAGAAGAAAGAATATAGAACAGAAAAAATATTTGAAAACATAATGGTTGAAAACTTTCCAAATTTGGCAAAAGACATAAACCTACAAATTCAAAGAGCTCAACAAACCCTAAACAGGATAAACACTAAAATAACCATGCCCAGACACACCATAAGCAAAATGCTAAAAATCAAAGGCAAATAACAATGCATTACTTATGGGAGAACTATTCAAATGACAGCAGATTTTTCATGGAGACCAAAAACATTTTTAAAGTGCTAAAACAAACTGTCAGCCCCAAATTCAGGATTGAGGGTGAAAGAAAGGTATTCTCAGAGGAAGGACAAAAGAAAATTCAATGTCAACAGATCTAAAAAAAAAAGTTCTTCACAACTAATACTATGAAGAAATTTGGCATATAAGGAATGCAGGAAGAACAAAAATGATAATTATCTAGGTAAACAGATTAAGGCTCTTCTTCTCTTCAGCTCTTTAAAATATGTTTGATGGTTGAAAGCAAATGGGGGGTGGGTGTGTGTTAAAATGGATAAAGCAAATAAATAAATCTTTAAAAAAAATACATTAAGCAAAAACTGATAGAACTAAAAGGAGAAATATACAAATCTGAAACTGTAGTTACAGACATCAACTCTTCTCGTTCAACAAAATAAACAGAACTAGATGACAAAAAAAAATCAACAAGAATACAGAAAAACTGAAGAACACTATTAACCAACTGGATCGACACTAACAGAAAACCCCACATTCTTGTCAAGGTCCCAAAGGTCATAAAATAAGCCTTAACAAAAATAAAGAATTAATGTCATACAAAGGATGGTCTCTGACCATAAAAGAATTAGACTAGAAATCAAAAGGGGGAAGCAGCTGTGGCTCAATCAGTGGGGCTCCTGTTTACCATATGGAAGGCCCCAGGTTCGGTTCCTGGGGCCTCCTGGTGAGGGCAAGCCCGCCCGCACGGCGTGGTTAGCTGACCCAGCGAGCACAGGCAGCAAAGGGGGGATAAATGAATAAATAAATAAAATCTTAAAAAAAAAAAAAAAAAATCAAAAGGAATGACAGGAAAATCTCCAAACACTTGGAAATTAAACATATTCTAAACAACCCATTAATTAAAAAATAAAAAAATAAAATCTAAAGGGATATTAGAAAATATTTTGAATGGAATAAAAATGAAAATATATCAAAATTTGTGGGATTTAGCTAATGCAGTGCTTAGAGGAGAATTAATAGTACGTAATGCTTTATATTAGGAAAGAAGAAAGTCTCAAATCAATAATCTAAGTTGCTACCTTAAAAACTAGAAAAAGAACAAAATAAACCCAAAGCAAGTAAAACAAAGGAAATAATAAAATGAGAAGAAACTAATGAAATTAGAAACAGAAAAACAGAGAAAAATCAATGAAATTAAGTTTATTCTTTGAAAGATCAATAAAATTGACAAGCCTCTAGCAAAACTGATAAAAAAAAAAAAAAAATAGAAGGCACATGTTACCAATACTGGAATGAAAGAGGTCATTGTTACTACATAGTTCACAGATATTCAAAGGCTCCACAGACACTAAAAGGATAATAAGGAAATACTATGGACAACTCTGTGCATATAATTTTGACAACTCATTTAAAATGGGCCATTCCTTGAAAACAAACTATCAAAACTCACCCAAAATGAAACAGATAATCTCAATAGCTCTATATTTAAGAAATAAAATTCATAGTTAAAAACCTTCTGAAAAAGTAATCTCCAAGTGTGGATGGTTTCATTGCTGAATTTAAACAAACATTTAAAGGAGAAATAACACCAGTTCTACACAATCCTTTCTACAAAACAGAAAAGGATGGAATACCTTAGCTTGATTCTAAAAATCAAAGGTAGTATAAGAAAAGAAATCTATAGATCAATATCCCTCATGAATATAGACACCAAAATTCACAAAGTATTAGCAAATCAAATCCAGCAATATATAAATATAATATAATACATACACCACAACAAGTGGTACTTATCCCTTGAATACAAGGCTGATTCAATATTCAGAAATCATTAAATGTGATCCACCATATTAATGGTCTAAAGAAGAGAATAACATTAGCATACCAATTGATGCAGAAAAAAACATTTTATACATGATAAAAGTACTAATCAAACTAAGAATAGAAGAGGATTACCTCTAGATAAAAAGCACCTACAAAAAACCTAGAGCTAACATCATACTTAATGATGAATGCTTTCCCATTAAGATCAAGAACAAGGCAAGGATGGCTCAATATTCTTATTCAACATTGAACTGGACTTCCTAGATAGTCCAAGAAAAAGAAACTCTATATTCTTGTAAAAGTCCCATGGTTACAGATCAGAAAGGAATAAAACTCTCTATTCACAGATGACATGATTGTTTATACAGAAAAATCTAAAAGAATCTGTAGCTCCTAGAACCAATAAGTCAGTTTAGTAAAGTCACAAGATACAAGATCAATATACAAAACTCAATCATATTTCTATATACTAGCCATAAACAATTGGCAACTGAAATTAAAAGTACTATTTAAACTAGTTCTTGGGAATTCAAAATAGTACAGTCACTCTGGAAAATGGTTTGGCAGTTTCTCATAAATTTAAACATATGTGCTACAAGATTAGCAATCCTATTCCTAGAAACATTTTTTCCCCAAAGAAGTGAATGCTTGCAGTCACACAAAAAAACAGTACATGAATGTTTATAGCAGCTCTATTCATAATCGCCAATAACTGAAAACCTTGTGGTCTTTCAGTGGGTGAATAGATAAACAGTGATAGATCCGTATAATCGAATACTACTAAGCAATAAATTGAATGAATCTCAAAGGGATTATGTTGAGTGAAAGAAGTCAGTCTCAAAAAGACAAAACTATAGTGAGAGAGAACAGATCAATGGTTGCCAGGGATTAGGGGTGGGAGGAGGGTACGGCCACAAAGGGATAATGATAGTACATGGGAACTCTTGATGTGTACATGGGAACTGTCCTATATCTGACTGTGGTGATAGTTACATGAGTCTTTGTGTTAAAATTCACCAACCTGTACATCAAAACATAAAACATAAATTTTACTGTATGTTAAATTTAACAAGTTAAAAGTCTTATACATTCTCAAAAATTATGAGCAGGCAATGCAATAAGGATAAAAATTCAAATGGCTAATAAGTATTATGAAGAAATGCTCAATCTTACTAGTAACCAGAGAAATCATTTACAAATTTAAGTAATATAAACAAGATACTTCTTTACACCCATCTTGTTAAGATAAAAATTCGAGTTAGATAATATCAAGTGTTAGTAAAGATATGGGAAAACAGGAACTATCAGGCACTGCTAACAAAAGTATAAATTGGTAGAGCCACTCTAGAGAGCAATCCTGAAGTATTTTGTGAAGATGAATATGCAAATACCTAGTAACTCAACAA
Source organism: Tolypeutes matacus (assembly GCA_026826555.1). Classification (NCBI taxonomy): domain Eukaryota; kingdom Metazoa; phylum Chordata; class Mammalia; order Cingulata; family Chlamyphoridae; genus Tolypeutes; species Tolypeutes matacus. The sequence continues at coordinate 6,853,965 of JAKSZT010054466.1, read as the reverse complement.
TCCAAATTTAAAAAGCATACACCCCAGCAAAATTCTCCATAGGTCCATAAGGAGACAGAGATGAGAAAATTCACTGCAGCATTATTTGTGGTAAGGGAGTTCAAGACAATGCTAGGTCTTTTACAGGGGTAACAGAGTAGTAAAACATGATAGATGCAAACGAGGGAATATTAGTCAATAGAAGAAACAAATATAGCAACATGCATATTTTTTAAATGTTTTTATTGCACAGAATTACACACATGCACACACACACAAATGTGTGTGTTTAAAACTGGCAAAATCTCATTAAGTTCTGTGGATTGTACCAATGTCAATTTCCAGGTTTTGATATTGTACTATATTTATGCCAGATGTTACCACTGGGGAAAGCTGAGTAAAGGCTACACAAGAGTTCCCTGTATAATAGAATTTGAATAATTCATAAATTCCCTAAACATGATTCTTCTACCTCTTTTATTTGAGCCTATAATCAGCACTATAACTGTTGAATATACGTCTCAGAGACTTAAATCTTTGGTCTGTTCATATGCCGGTTGAGCCCTGAATCTCAGAAGAGATGCAGCCAACACCTCTCCAGTTCATGGGACTCACCCAGGACAATTAACAAAATGATGATGATGGACAACCCCCATCCCCAAAAACAGAGTTATCTACAACTGCAAGCAAAACAGTTCCTTCCATCTGCCCCATAAGACCTAAGCCCAGTTTCAATCTGAGGCAGTGTGCATCATAATCCCCAAATCCTCAAGGTTGAGGAATAAACTTAAGGGGGGGAATGCAACCATGGACAAAGTAAACTTAATATTTTTTAAATGGATCTAGCAGGACCGAGTGCTTTTTTTTAAGATTTATTTTTTTGTTTTTTAGATTTTTTTTTATTTATTTATTCATTCCCCCCCCCCCCCGCTGCTTGTGCTCGCTGTGTCCATTTGCTTTTGCGTTTTTCTCTGTCTGCTTGTCTCCCTTTGTTGCATCATCTTGCTGCGCCAGCGCACCCTGCAGGCTGTCAGCGCATCACACTGCACGGGCTGGCCTGCCTTCACCAGGAGGCCCTGGGAATTGAGCCTGGGGCCTCCCATATGGTAAACAGGAGCCCAACCAATTGAACCACAGCTTCTTCCCCAAAGTAAACTTATTAATACTATAGTAATGGAAGGACATGTGATATTGATATAAAGATAGTGGTTACTAGAAGTTCTGAGGGGAGGGGAAGAAAGAAAGAAAAGAAAGAAGAGAGGGGAAGAGGGGGAGAGAGGGAAGGAAGGAAGGGAGGGAGGAAGGGAGGAAGGAAAGAACAGTAAGTAGGTGGAACATAGAGCATTCTTAGGGTGTTGGAATTATGTGTAAATCACAATGTAAACTACAGACCTTAGTTAGTAGCAATGCTTCAATAATTATCCATCAATTGTAAAAAATGTAACACACACTTATAAGATGTTATTAATATTGGAAGATGTGGGGGGAGGGGAATGGGAGTATATGGAATCACATACTTTAGATGTTAACTTTTCTGTAATTTAAAACCTCTTTTTACAAAGTTTGTTTATAAAAAAAGAGAGAGAGAGATCCCTGTACATTTTTTGGGTAACTTCCTATTTTTTCATAAGTTTTAAAAAATATTGCTTATTATGAGTTCATAGCTTTAAATATATATAGAAAGAGATATAAATTGTGTGTGTGTGTGTGTATGTCTTAGTTTTTTCTGCTAGGAGGGCTCTGATTCAATGACACACCAGTAGCAATGAGCACACCTAGCACCTAGATCTTGGATCCTAAATATTCTTCTTCACACATAAAAAAACAGGGCTCCTTAGAGAATGGCTGATCCCAGGGATGGGGCAGGGAAATTATAAAATGAGCCTGAAATATTTTGTTCTTCTAGAAAGTAAGGAAATCTCAAAGAAGGATGGAGATGTGTCAAAAGGACATAGAAGCCAGCCTGAAAGAACTCCCACTATGATTGCATCTGGGACAACCTGAGCATCAAAATACATAATGGTAATAACAGATTATAACCAATAAACAAAGTAAGATTCCATAAACCCATACTGATATAAATAGTAGATAAATAAGAGAAAGCTCTTCCTTAAAGGAGAAAAACAACTAATAAATATAGAAGGAATGGTGGAATCAGATAACCACTACCTGGCAATATCCATGGTAAAAATTGTTTCAGGTAAGATTTATCAGTGGCTACTAAAACTAATGGGTTAAAACTTGTTGAAAAAACAGGTTATTTACTAGCTTTCCACAAGATACTCATTAATTAAAAAGGAAAAATAACTTTACAGCCTTTATACTGGAGAATCCTAGACATCACTTTAACCAAGTCATCAATATTAACCTCACCAATGATGAGATAACTAATCATATGACTCTGGATAAAATACAGAGAATGACTTAATACATCTGTGGTATTCTTGAAAAACTGCATAATCTGAATCCAATCATGAAGAAACATCAGGCAAACCAGAATTTGATATTGTGCAAAATAACTGGCTTATACTCTTCAAATATGTTAAATTCACAAAAGACAAAAGACTGAAGAACTATTCCAGAGGAAGGGAGACTAAAGAAACATTATAACTAAATATAACATATGAGCCCAGACTGGGATAAAAACTGATTTTTCTTAGGCTATAAAGAACATTACAGGGGCATTGGCAAAATATGAATACAAATGTAGATTAGGAAATAGCAGGATATCCATATTAATATCCTAATTTTGAAGTACTAGGGTTAAAGAGCATGCCTACAATTTATTATCACAATGGTTCAGAAAAAAATATATATGTATTTGCATATATATGTGTATATATCATATATATGATATATAAAAGAAAGAATGACAAAGCAAAGTAAAACGTTAACATTTGGAGAATATGGGTGTGGTAATATGAAATTATTTTATGAATCCCAAAAAGAGATTATGTTTGTAAACGAATCTATTCCTCTGAGTGTGCTACCCTTTGATTACATTAAATTCAGCTGAGAGGCTTTTGATTAGATTACTTGATATGATCTAAGATCCTTTTAGGGCTTTTGATTAATGTATATCAGTGAGGTGTGACTCAAGTTGAGTCTCTGCTCCCTGGCTGGGTCTGATATAAACAGAAGCACAGAGAAAGACTCACTCGGACAGACACAGGAAAAGAGAGCTCTGCCATTTTTTATTCTACCATGTGATAGAAAGGAAAAGCTCAAAAAGCTGAGGCCCCCAGGAAAGATAAGCCATTTGCCTGATAGGTTACAGCTGAAATCGGGAAGAAAACAGGGCAGCTAAACCTGAGAGAAGAGGCCCGGTAAGAGAAAAGCCCTATGCCTGGTTGCCCTCAGCTGAGCTCAGGGAGATAGTACAGCCCAGAGGGGAAGGCAGAGACCAGGCAGAGATCATCTGCCATCTTGCTTCAACATGTGGCAGCTGACTTGGGTGGGAAAGCATCTCATGGTGCCTTGAGTTAGACTTTTCACAGCCTTGGAACTGTAAGCTTTTATCCCAAATAAATACCCTTGATAAAAGCCAACATATTTCTGGTACTTTGCATTGGCAGCTCTTTGGCAAATGAAAACACTGGGTGATACAAATACAATTCTTTATGTACAAATACACATATACCTTACATTATAAACTTATTAGAGAAAGGATAGGGTTGCAGGAGGGGAAAAACTGTGAGTGGAGTTAAGGGATGAAGGCAAGGGGACTAAAATCACCCAAGAAAGAGTCTAATGAAGGAATGGCTTGAAATGTAAAATATATTGGAAGGGAGGCCAGCAGGCAGGCAGGCAGGGAGGCAAGTAGGCAGGCCAAGAGTCAAATCCAATGGCCACTTTTCAATCCTTCTGTCACCTGAATACTTTGCTGTAAAGGCTCTCCCTGTTTTCTCCCTCTCTACCTATTACAGGTTCATCAGAACCTGGCCCTTGGTTCTCTCCTTGTTATAAACTATCCCTAGAAAATTGCATATTCTCTTAGAATCCAAATATCTTTCTCTTGTCTAGTCCTTTCTCCAGTACTTACAAACTTACATATTAATTTGCCTATTGAAAACCTCTACCTGGACATTCTCTAGACATCTCAAAAGTAATACCATAACGAAAGTTGTCATTTTCTTCCACAGACCTGCCCTTTCCCTTCCTTCCATCTACATTCTTCATCTCAATGTGTACCAAATTACTCATTCTAGAAGTATGAAATCATCTTAGACACTTTCTTCTTAACTCTCTGTACTCAATCACAAATGCTAGTGATTCTAACTCAAACATTTCTCATATCCACTTCATCCTCTCAGATAGACACATGCACTAGTTTCCTATTGGTCTTACTACCTCCAGTCTCACCTCTCCTCCATGAACAATCAGTACCTTCCCACTGATCACAGAGTAAAGGCAAGTTTTAGTTAATGGCTTAAGAAGTTTTCTATAATCTGGATCCTGCCTATTACATTGACTTCATCTCCTGCTCTCTCCCACCACAGCCTGAGCTACAGAACTTTTTAAATTATTTGCAGCTTCCCCAAACCCACCCTGCTATTTTATGCCTCCATGCCTTTGTACCTGCTGTTATTTCTTCAGGAAAACTATATCCTCCCTACCTACTTTCCTGCTTGGCAAACTCCAGATTCATCCTTCAAGACCCTGGTTAACAGTATCCTCTAGAACTCCTTCCCAGACACAGTCCTTCCTTTAGGTTTTTTTTAATTTTTTTTATTTTATTTATTCCTCCCTTCTCCCCTCATTGTTTGCATTTGCTGTCTGCTCTCTGTCTGCTTTAATAGGATGTACTGGGTCCCCCAACCCAGGACCTCCCATGTGGGAGGGAGGTGCCCAACTGCTTGAGCCACATCCACTCCCTCCTTGTTGTGTCTCCTCGTTTCATCTTGTTGAATCAGGTTGTTGTGTCAGCTCACTGTGCCAGCCCTTTGCGTCAGCTCAATGTCTTGCTTGTCTTCTTTAGGAGGCACCGTGAACCAAACGTTGGACATCCCATGTGATAGGGGGGCACCCAACTGCCAGAGCCACATCCGCTTCCCTAGGCTATTTATTTATCTAACACCTATAATTAATTATCTGGACCCTAATTAATCTCTTTACACAAACTTTTTCCTACTAGACTATGAGTTTAAAGGCCAGGTTCTGTTTTATTCATCTCCGTATCTATAACATGCTTAGAAAGATATCCTACATATACTAGTTAAATAAATGTTTGTTATATGAATGGAGTATAGAATGTTCCAGAGAAAGCAAAGGGAAAATAACCAAAAGAAAAGGCCAGTGAAATGACAATTAGTTTAAATCACAAAAAAACAAGTTCATCAGCAGTCAACAGTACTTTAAGGAAGATAATAAAATCTGAACCTTCAGTAATAGAAGATCAGTGTTTAGACAAAGAGAAGTAAAAGGACAATTGAAGAACTTTGGCCATACCCCACTTAAGTACTCTGGGCAATTCATTTTTAAAGTGATGCTAATGAATGGTCTTTCATGAATTACAACAAATATACTGCATTAATGCAAGGTGTTGATAACACAGTGGTATATTGGAATTCTATTTTATGCATGACTTTTCTGTAAACCTAAAAGTACTCTAATTTAAAAGAAAGAAAAAAAAAGGGTGATGCTGATAAATCCAGTGTGTCCAGCCTAAGGTACGCAGGGTCTGGCAATTATGTCACATGAGAAACCAGGCTAGGAATCATTAGCCAAAGAAGAAAATACTAAAAAGGAAGAATGGTCATGATGTTCAAATGAGGATGATATAGAGCTATCAAAGGAAGCACAGTGATTACCCACAAAGCAATGCCAGAGAAAATGGGTGTAAATTATATAGCAAGGCAGACAGTGGGCCAATGTAAGGAAGAGAATTTGTACTGACAATAAAATGGGTTGCTCATAAAATAGTAAGACTTTCATTACTCAAAGTCTGAATGAATATCTCATTAGAAATTCCATATAAGAGAATTTGGAGGTAACCTTTAAAAACTTTTAAATAGTTTATTATAAATTTCTACTTTATAAACTAAAAAAATTTAAGCAGATTTAATAATTCAATAATTTTGCTTCATCAGCATGAGTACAAATATTATCACAACACAAAAAATCATAATTATAGCATTCATTTTCATACCTAAGGTCCCATAAATAGTAAAAAAGTAAGTAAAGAAAATAATATACATTGGAAATAGTCTAATTTAAGCCAGTAATTTTAAATTCTGAACTCATTAAAATAAATCAGAATTATATGATTTGGGCGCTCTGTCATAAAGAAGGCAGATGAATGGTCTTTCATGAATTACAGTTGTATAAAACTATAATTGCTAATTTGCAGTGTACACTATATTGTTTCCTTATAAGACCAAAATAGCACAATAATAAAAAGAATCAAATATCTATAATCCCTCTTACTATCCCCAGGCCCAGACAATGCAAAGCTAATGCTTACATCTAGTCTGGTCTGATGTTGCTTAGTCATCTGATCTTGAACCTTTAGTCTTCGGAGAAGTTCTTTGAAACCCACCATTGGTACAGGAATTAACCTGAAGAAATGCAAGTGGTCAATTTCCAGATTTTAAGCCTATTATTACAAAATATAAGAAGTTAAGATTTTCATAATAAAAACATTCATCTAATTTCACATTAAATTTTTAGGGTTCCAAAGCAGATCTATGACTGAAATCAGCAATGATACACCAGAGATTTTATTCAACCTCCCTATTTTACATATAAGGAAATATAGTCCAGTCAAAAAACTGAATTGTTAAATCTAAAGGCAATAAGGTACTTAAAAGATTAAACTTTAGTATAACTGTATTGCATGCATTTGTGATAGATTAAAAATGAAATCATAAAATATAAAAGTAAAATAAACTGCGCAGGTATACGGGAAAAAAAAAAAAAAATAAAGGCAATAAGGGAACTGTTATTCAGATTTCTTTTTTCCCAGCAATGTTTGTACCACATTATACTGCCTTACCATGGGCAACAATTTCCAAAAAGCAATGAAATGAAAATGAACTTGTCCCAAATGTAAGAGTAATAATAGCTTACATTTGTTTGCTTCCCTAGTAGCACATAATAGTTTTTATATCAAATAGAAACAAGATCAAAATATACTTACTTTTCAGAGTCAGGGTTATCCACCTTGGCTTGTTCCCAGATAATAGGATCAACACCTATAACAAAGAAGAAATATTTTTTCAAAAAGAAACTATCTTCCATTTTCATATTTGCATGGGAAAGGGACAAAACCCAGAAGCCATAATGAAAAATGATTTGTCCAATATGACCACTATGAAAAAAAATTTTTTGTAGGATGCTTAAAAAAAGAAAAGTGTAGATGGAAAGAAATATCTCCAACCTTTATACTAGTTTAATCTCCAGAATTTAGAAAAAGATTCTATAAATCAATAAGGAAAAGACAAGAAATCTAAAAGATAATGGGCAAAGGATATGAATAGGTAATTCACAAAAAATTCAAACAAGTGTCTAATAAACATATGAAAAGATGCACAACTTTACTAGTAATCAGGGAAAGGCAAAATAAAGTGTTAATTTTAATTTCTTGCCATCAGAATGGCAAAAAAAAAAAAAAAAAAAAAAAAAAAGTTGGCAAAAATCAAGCAAAATGAGTAATCTCATACATTTCTGTTATGAATGTAAATTGGAAGAACTTTCTTTGGAGAGCAATTTGGCAACATCAAACAATAAATAAAGTATACATAATCTTTGACTCAAAAATTTCATTACTAGGGATCTATTCTAAAGAAATAGATAACCAAGTTTACTAAGATATACTTATAAGGATATTAATCATAGTTTGTAATAATGAAAAGGTAGATACAACTTGGTGGTTAAATTAAGGCACATCCATAGAATACTATGTGGTATTTAATAAGAATAAGATTTACCTTCATGTACTGTCATGGAAAGCACTAAAAACTACTCTAAGTGAAAATGCATGTTAAAGTAAATGTACACTGCGCATTATCCCTTTTTGAAGGACCTACATATACTTAAGCTTGTATTTAAAATCACAGATAAAGGATTAATAAAATACAATAAAATATCAGTAGTAGTTACTTCTGGGAAAAGGAGGTAAAAGGAATCTGTCACATAGTCAATCTAGTTATGCCATCTAAAATCTTTTACAATGAGAACACATTCAAGATTCACTTGAATACTCAGTTAAAATGAGATAAACCAGAAAAAAATATATCAAAAAATTAAAAGTAAAGTCCATTTGGGTAAATAGTCTATGGGCTGTTTTTCTTTAGTTCACATTTTCCAAGTTTTCTAACATATAATTAAAAAACCAAATGAATGAAATAATGACTATAATAAAAAGATCCAAAACTATGTACCAAATAAGTTGACATGTGATCAGCTAACAATAGTTTTATTCACATTAATTACCAATCAACATCACCCAAATTAGGTGGAACATTTATTTCTAAATCTTTAATTTTCTCAATTCTCTGACTCCAGAAACATACCAGCAGGGGGATTCTGTAAAAGCTGTTTGATCTGTGCCGGAGAAAGTTCTGTTCTAGTCATAGAAAGGGTTACACCAAGTTGCTGCAACTGTGTCTTTATATTGGCTTGTTCAAAATGAGGATACAATGTTGTAGTGGGAACTCTTCTTGAAGTACCATTTGGAGAACGCTCAACAACATAAATGACAACTTCTGTCCTGGGGAGGATATATTCAAGTTATAAAATATTGAGCACAAAATTCATATCCACAAATAACACAGCATGTGATTTTAGGGTTCGTATGTTAATTCAGAAATAGTTGTTCTAGTTTGTTAAAATGTATTTTTTTTGTATCTTGGAAAATAAAAAACCTTCCCTTAATGTTATAGTCACTGGTAAATCAACTTAAATGATAAAGTTAAAATAAGACAGGCAAATAAGGTATTATTTGCAAAAAGGTCTGCTTAATTGCAAAATCCTATATAAATGTTACTTACTATTAATTTTCCTTAGAATCAAGAATTACTTTGGAACTGTTGAGGTTTATAGGTTTCTTCATAGCAATTAAGACTGTATTAGTGTTCTAGGCTGCTCAAATACCAATAATATTGTTTGTCTTAAATAATGGGACTAAATTAGCTCACAGTGTTGAGGTTAGAAAATGTCCAACTCATCATCAAGGCAATGCTTTCTCCCCAAAGACTGGTGTTCTGGGGCTCGTGGCTGGCGATCCTTGGTCCTTAGCTTGTTACATGGCAAGGCACATGGCGGCATCTCCTGATTTCTCCCTTCTCTTCTGGGTTCTGCTGATGTTCAGCTTCTCGCTGCTCCCCCTGTGGCTTTCTCTTTGTCTGAATTTCATTCCACTTATAAAGGACTCTAGCAATAGGATTAAGACCCAACCTGACTGAGGTGGGCCACATCTTAACTGAAGGAACCTCATCAAAAGGTCCTACTTACAATGGGTTCAAAACCACAGGAACTGATTAGATTTAACAACATGTTTTTCAGTGGTACAGGGTTTCAAACCACTACATTCCACTCTCTAGAGTCCAAAATGACAAATTCTTTCTACATGCAAAATATATTCATTCTATCACAGCCTCCCAAAAGCCTTAAATCATTTCAGAAACAAAGCTAAGTATAAAGTCTCATCAAAATCAGTTATGGGTATTAGCCTGTCCTGGGACAAAAATCGCCTCTGTGGACCTGCGAAATTTAGAAAACAAGTTATCTGCTTCCAATATACAATGAAGGTACAGGCATATGATAAACATTTCCATTCCAGAAGGGAGAAATGGGAAGGAAAACAGAGGCTCTGGGTCCCAAACAATTCTGAAACCTAGCAGGGCAAACTTCATTAGATTTCAAGGCCTGAGAGTCATACCTAGATCAATGTTTTGTCCTCCCAGCCTGATGGAGTGGCAGTCCCACCTCTTCCTAATGCAGCCAATGGTCATGCTCTCCCTGAACACTGGGGTGAAGGTTCCACCCTCTCTAAGCATCAGGATAGTGGCCAGACTCTCTGTAAAACCTGGGCCACTGGCACTACCCTCTCCAAGCACTGGAGAGGCACTCAGACTCTTGATGAATGCAGGGGCAAAGGCCCTACAATCTCTGAGCATTGGGAGTGCTCTTCCTGAACAACAGGGCAGAAGGCCTGCCCCTTCCAAGTAAAGGGGTGGACCAGCCCTTTCCACACACATATGTGGGCCTGATCTCTTGGCTAAAGGAGATGTCTTCAGTTCAGACCTCAACTTCCATAGCTCTGCCCTTGAAGCCATTCTTTCTTCTATTTGTCCCTTCTCTCTCCCTTTTAGTCCAGGCTGACAGTGGTTCTACTCATACAAACCTTGCAAAAAAACTTTTTAGTTCTGCATGTTGTTCACAGGGGTCCAAACCATCAGACAATGAACCTTTCATAGATCTTTCCTGAATAACTGCATTTCGAATCTTGACTTCCCTAGAAATGGCTTCCTGGTTCTATGTTCAGTTAAACCCTAACATGGAGCACTATGCTCTGGGCACTCATTTTCTGGAAGCAGAGAATTTTCTAAGCAATCAATTTCTGGTTTCTTTGTGCCCAGGAGTTCAGTTCTTAGCTTACCCCTTTCCTCTTACATTTTTCTATAAGCTGCAAGAAGAAATCAGGTTACATTTTCCATATTTAGCTTGGAAAGTTCCTCAATTAAATTCCATATCCATCATTTTCAAGTTCTGCCTTCCATCCAGCATCAGAACTCAATTTTGCCAAGTCCTCTGCCACTTCAAAACAACAACTGCCTTTCCTCCAGTTTCCAATTACACATTCATCATTTCCATCTAAGACCTTATCAAAAGAACCTTTAGCATCCATATTTCTACTGACAGTCTCTTCAAAACAATCTAGGCTTTTTCCATCAAGCACCTCATAATTCTTCCAGCCTCTACTCATTACCCAATTCCAAGCTGTTTCTACATTTTTGGTATTTGCAATAGCAGCACCCCACTCTCCTGGTACCAAAATCTGTTTTAGTTTCCTAGCCTGCTCAAGCAAATACCAATGCTACTGTTTGGCTTAAATAATTTATTAGCTTGTGGTGCTGAGGTCAGGTAAATGTCCAAATCAAAGCATCATCAAGGCTATGCTTTCTCCCCAAAGGCTGGTGCTCTGGGGCTAACTGCTGGTGATCCTTGGTCCTTAGCTTGTCATATGGCAAGGCATGTGGCAGTGTCTCCTGGTTTCTCCCTTCTCTTCTGGGTTCCACTGATGTTCAGCTTCTGGCTACTCCCTCTGTGGCTTTCTCTTTGTCCGAATTTCACTCCTTTAGTAACAGGATTAAGATCCAACCTAACTGAGACGGGTCACACCTTAACTGAAGGAACCCTATCAAAAGATACTATTTACAATGGGCTTACACCCAAAGGAATTGATTAGATTTAATAACATGTTTTTCTATGGTACATACAGCTTCAAACCACCATAAAGACCAAGAAATAAAATCTGATTTCAGTCATTATAGCTCATTAATAATAATTCTTCTAACCCCAAATGTCCTAAAATAAATGTCTTGCCAATTAAGACTGAAAAATTATACATGGAACAAGGGAAGAAAATGTATCATATTTACCCATTTATGAGCATAAATAGTAATTAATCTAGCTTCCACAACTTACCAATAACATCTTTGTGGCTCTTGATTTGCACAGTGGCATAATAAATGTTCCCTACTGAATAAAACATTTCTTTTCCCGAATGAAAAAATCTAAGGAATTATTAGCATCAAATAAATTAAGAAAACCAAAATTAAGAAAAAAAGCTTTAACACAAATGTTTCTATAAACACTGAATAAGCACTAGTTGAGAGATATTCTACTCTGAGATTTAATTGGTGCTTCAGCAACAAAAACACTATTGATCATTCTCTGGATCAAGGTATACAAAAACAAATAATACAATTATTGTATACTTACTGATCATCTGGCAATGTTTTAATACCCTCTACATTTACAGAAAGGGTCTGGTTTCCTCCCAAAACTTTATGCAATGATTCTACCAACTGCTGTTGCTGGCTTCGAATATCTGTTTCTTTCTTATTGAAAACTAAAACCACCAATCCATCTTCATCTTTATTATTGGGCATACAACTGTAACCAACTGCCTGTGCAATGACAAAATAAATAATAGTTATGACATGAAATGTTTAGGACAATGGCCAGAAAAGAATTGCAATAATGGATATTTTTATTTTTTGAACTTTGTATATATAAGGCCAGTAAGTAATAAAGAAAAAAGAAAATTTGTAGGAACAACAACAAAATATATACACAGATTTTCAATCAAGTATTTAATATTAATAGCTTAATGTCTGCTAAAACAGGTAAAACAGCTTAATGTTTGGAATGAAGGGAAAATGATTCTTCCCACCACTGTTCTCTAGAGGTGACACGATTATAAAAAGAAACTATAACATATCTATAGAACACAAACTTATAATAGAGTGCAATTAAAATTTCCTCAGAGAGTATATAAAGAGTATTCTCCTCCAAGAAACTTTGATATACATTGCTGTTGAGTGTTTCTGAACATTGTTGAAACTCTTCATGTTATTATTATAATGACCGCAAAAACCACAGACCAAAATCTAATTTATTTCACTTTATATCTGACTCCTGGAATCTTAAACCTAAGTTTTAGATACATAAAGAAGTGATTTACAAATAAATACTTTTAAGATACAATAATAGCACTGTCAATCTACAAATACTATCAAAAGTGTGAACATCATTTTATGATTTCATGTTATACAAAACTTTATAGAACATGCGTTTATTACATTATATTAAATATGGCCAATCATACCTTTCTAAAGAATTACTCTTTTAGATAGAAGCCTTTTTTATCTCTCAGTGCCACTTGTCAAAAAGACACTTATCACACAACTCTTCAAAAGGAATTTAAATGAACTCTAGATTACTATACATTATGCATTTTAACAGGTGTGTAAATACCTCAGTTTTTTAAAAAAAACAGTAAAAGTGTAAATTGCTATATTTCAACCCATATCTGCTATTTTATACCTCTCAGTCACTTAACATAAGTATTAAAATTTCAACTATATGAACTCAAAAGATAATTTTTTTTTCTTGGTCAGAGTGATGAAATAAAGAGATGTTCTCGAACAAGACAGGCTAGCCACTTTCTGTTGTTTAACCATGTCCAAGGGTCTGATCATCTTTGCAGCTCTAAAGACAGGGTTATATACACACTGATTAGCCTCCAGAGACTGCCAAGGGCCAACAAAACTCACAAGCAGCTTCAATATAAATTGGCATTGCAATACATTACTCTGCTATGAAAAATACACTGCTACCCACAATTTTAAAAAAAGGAAGAAAGAACTACAGAAGCAATGACGATTAAATGTAATACATGATACTGGATGGGATTTAACAAGGGAAGAGAAGAGGCTCAAAGGGACATTATTGGGACATATGAAAAAATTGAAAAATAGACTGTAAGATTTATATCAATGTTAAATTTCTTAAACTTGATAATTACACTTAAGGTGATTACATAAGTGAACATCCTTGTTCTTAGTAAATGTACATGGCAGTAATAAGTGTTCAAGGAGCAGAAAGGAATACAACCTATATTCAACTGTTCAGAGAATGGACTGATAGTTGAATAGAAGGAAAGATGGATATATAGAGACAGACAGACAGACAGGCTGTTGGAGCTCTCTGTATGTGGTTTGTATTATTTTGGTAACTGTCCTGTAAGTTTGAAAGTATTTAAAAATAAAAAGTTAAAAATATATATATACTGCCAATACTCTCGCTAGCTGATGAACATATTCTCTAAGAACTCAAATTCAAATGAGAAGTTTGTTTGGTAGACATGGACACAGAACAAAGAAAATGGACTATATTGTTTTAATGAACTTGGAATCCAGCTCCAAGAGTGTTAACAGGGTTATATACACAAAGCAGAGCAGATATTCTTAACTACTGATTAGGGTGTAGTTCCCTGAACAATGTTAGGTGAATACCCTTAAATTCTAGTTTGGGGGTCTTTCCTTTATAGGTGCCATGCAGACAAATCCTCTTTTGTTAACTTTACCTCAGTTATAAATCTCATCCTAGTCATACCACCTTCAATCACATATGTAAGAAAACACTTTAATTTTATATTTATTTTTTAAATAAATGTATAATCATACCATGTTTTAGGGAGTACTAAAGAACTAAGCAATTGTTTTCTCAATATTATTTTAATCTAAATATCATATGCTCCTCCCTCCCCCTCCCTCCACTTTTCAAAAGAAGTTCAAAAGCAGGTATAATACCTTAAATCGGCAAAAGGGATTTTCTTGTGTGAATTCCACTGGTTGAGTGTTAGTGTTGAAATATCCCTTTCCTGTTCCCCAAAAGGCCTGCAGTTGATTCCATTTTGCCAAAATAGCATCTCTCTCATCTCCCAATAACGTTGGAGCAGAAAGGGCACTTGCTGTATTTATAAGTTGGTTGGACTGGGTAGGAGCTTGTGTAGGCTGATTGAAGAGACCACCTAATGCTAAAATGTATCAAGAAATTAGTATTTCAAAAAAACAAAACTTAATTCAAATTCTTGGTAAAATAATGGTTCCCCAGAGCTATTTGTATCCTAATCCCCTGAATCTGTGAATGATACATGGCAAAAGAGACTCTGCAGATATGATTAAATTAAGGATCTTGATATGTAAAAATTATCCTAGATTATCCAGGGGGTCCAATATAATCATAAGGGCTTTTAAAATTGGAAAAGGAAGGCAGCAGGGTCAGAGTCAGTGTGAGATTCCCACTCCCCCAAGATGGCTCCCTCACTGTTTGCTTTTTTTTTTTTTTTTTTTTTTTTTACACTTGTTCTCTGTTATTTTTTCTCTTTAGGAGGCACCAGGAACCAAACCCAGGACCTCCATATGGGAGGCCAGTGCTTAACTGCTTGAGCCACATTTATTCCCTGCTCGTTTTTTTGTTGGTTTTGCTCATTGTCTGCGCTCCATATACACTTGTTGTCTGCTAGTTGTTTGTCTGTCTTCTTTAGGAGGCACTGGAACCAAACCCAGGACCTCCCACGTGGGAGGCAGGCACTCAACTGCTTAAGCCACATCCACTCCCCCTTGTGAGATCTGAAGATGCTATGCTGATGTCTTTGAAGAGGGAGGAAGGGACCACAAGCCAAGAAATGCAGGAAGCATCTAGAAGCTGGAAAAGGGAACAGATTCTCCACTAGAGTCTCCAGAGTAATACAGCCCTACCAACACCCTGATTTTTATCCCAGTAAAAACCACTTCTGAACTTCTTTTTTTTTTTTAAAGATTTTATTTATTTATTCATTTATCCCCCCCTTGCTGCTTGTGCTCGCTGGGTCAGCTAACCACGCCGCGCAGGCGGGCCTGCCTTCACCAGGAGGCCCCGGGAACCGAACCCGGGGCCTCCCATATGGTAAATGGGAGCCCTACTGATTGAGCCACAGCCGCTTCCCACTTCTGAACTTCTGATCTCTAAAACTATAATAAATTTCTGTGGTTTTTAAGCTGGTGTTTATTTGTTTTAGCTGCAATAGGAAACTAATACACTATGACAAAACCTTATAATGTTAATCTTGCTTTTCTAATATCATTTTAATACAATTAATTCCATTACCAGAACACAAATTGGATCATTAAACCCAAGCCAAAAAAAAAAAAAAAAAAAAAAAAGGAGGGGGAATGTATTTGGACCTGGAAAAGAACAGTTTGTATTATTCAAGTTGCAGAATTAAAAAAAACAAAACCAAAACCTTTTATTGCTGTTAAAATTTTATAATATAAATTGGGAAATGCACAAGAAATAATCATTGTTCTATAAATACAAGCCTAATAAATAATTTTCCTTCTCTCATTACAAAGAAATACATAGTGAAAAGAACAAATGGATTAACCATCAGGATTCTAGGCTAAAGCTTTAACTTGCTGTATAGATTTGGGCATGTCACTTAATCTGTCTGTGCTATAATTTCTCCAACAGAAAGTAGGGCAAAATTATTAGATTACATGAATATTTCTCCAAGTGTGAGAAAAGTAAGTACCTCTAGTACATGATATTACACAGTTGCCAAGGAACCAACAGCTGGGTCATTAAATAGCACTAATTCACATAAAATATTATTTCAGTTATCTGATTATATCAGGAAAAAAGTCCAGTTTGGTGCTAGTATGCCTTTAATGCCATATAATAATTGCTTATCTCTCTTTTTAAGAAAGGCAGAAGATCTCCAAAGCTCAGAACATAAGACACCAAGTATCTAGAATTTACTAATACCATTATATTTTCTTTGTACTTAATTTTGATTATCTTTTATTTATGGCAAATGATACCAGTTTTCCGTTTACAGGGGCAATATAAACATTTCTTTTAAAATAAGTGCATTAATTTTACTGATCTTCTCAAAGAACCAGCTTTTGGTTTTGTTGATTTTCTCTATTGTTTTTATTTTTTTTTGTTCTCAATTTCATTTATGTCTGCTCTAATCTTTATTATTTCTTTCCATCTGCTTGCTTTGGGAGTGGTTTCCTGTTCTTTTTCTAATTTCCCTAGTTGTTGAGTTAGATCTTTAAATTTAGCTTTGTTCTTTTTAAATATAGTTTAGCTGTAAGAAGAAATGAAGCTGTGAAGCATATGACAACATGGATGAACCTGGAGGACATTATGCTAAGTCAGACACAAAAGGACAAGTACTGTATGTGCTACTATGAACTAAATATATTATGCAAACTCATGGAGTTAATAACTAGAATAAGAGCCACCAGAAAGTAGAATGAGATTAGAGAATGGAAAACTGGGTATTAACTTGTGCAGAATTGGTAAAAAGGTTGTGTGTTAATCTTTGGAAATGAATAAAGAAGGTGAAAGCACAAAATAATGTCTGCAACTAGCAGTGCTATTATATGGGTATGGCAGTGTTTGAAAGGAAAAGTCTAAGGTCATGTATATTACTAAAAGGAAAGCTAAAAATGTAATATGGAAAAGTATAGCATAGCAAAACCTCAAGTGAAATATGAATATGAGTAATATTGCATATATAAGAGTTTTTCTTTGAAAGTGAACAAATGTTATATAAGTTAATGTTACAAGATGTTAGTATCAGGCAAAACAAACAAACAAACATTATGCTAAGTGAAAGAAACCAGACACAAAGTACCACATACTGTATGATTCCATTTATATGAAGTGTAAATATAAATCAAAATCCAAAAGATGGATCTAGATTAGTGGTTATTTATGTAGGGCTGGAGAAGGATAGCAGGATTGAAGGGTGACTGCTAAGGGGTATGGAGTTTTTCTTTTTGGAGTAATGAGATTGTTTTAAAATTTTTTGTGGTGATGAATGCACAACACTGTGACTGAACTAAAAGCCACTGATTGTAAATTTGGAAAACAAAATTTTTAAAAAATAAAATTAAATAAAAAAATAGGGGGCTATGGAAAAAATATACTGAATGCATGCTATAGATCATAGTGGTAGCCCGATGATGTTATCTCATAATCTGTAACAAATGTTCCACAACAATGTAATGTGTTGGTGGAGAAGTGTTGTATGGAAATTTTGCACATCTGCATGATTGTTTTGTAAGTTCACAACGTCTCTATAAATATATTTACATATAAAATAACTATATTGGGGGGCGGATGTGGCTCAAGTGGTTGGGCGTCCATCTGCCATATGGAGGGACCTGGGTTCAATCCCTGGGACCTCCCGGTAAAATAAAAAATATATATATAGAAGGCGCATGGGCTGCCAGGCTCTGTGTGCCGCTGAGCTGTCGAGCCCCGGGAGCCATGCAGCAGGATGATGATGTAACAGAGGAGAGACAAGACGAGATGCTCCGAAAGCTCCAGAAGCCAGGAGCTGAGGTGACGCAGGCAGCAGAATACCTCTCTCCTACATTGGAGGTCTCCAGGATCGAATCCTGGTGAAGACTGGAGGAGGAGGATGAGAAGAGATGGCAGGAAAACAGACACAGAGAATTGCCCAGCAAATGGACACAAAAACAGCAAATGGGGAAGGGGAGGGTTTAAAATGGATAAAGTAAATAAATAAAATCTTAAAAAAAAAATAAATAAATAAAAACTATATTAAATGTTTAAAAGTAAATTGATTTAAAGAAAAGTATTAAACAATAATACAAATGGTATGTAGCTAAGGGAAAAATCATGAAGACAGCACCAAAATGACTTGCATTTCTGCAACATCATACTAGATGATATTTAAGTTCTCTTCCAGCTCTGAAGATCTAGAGTACTACAAGATCCATGGTGCTTCTACAGGGCTAGAGAAGGGATCCTTTTACCTTCCAAAAAGTATTGTTAATTCCCAAAATGGACAGACATGAAAATTGGAAAGAATTGGACTACCAATCAAAAGACCTGAACTATGGTGCATTATAAGCTCACTTTGTAGCCTTGGGGAAGAAGTCCCTGGGCTTTATCTTCCTCATCTTTTAAACGAGATGACTAAACTATGATCTATACTGATTCACATTCAATCTCCCTTTTTACATTTCACGTCACACTGGATTATGACCACATTAGTCCACTCAAAGTTTACTACCTGGATGGCAGTGATGACCTCAAAGTTATAAAATCACTAGAATCTTTTCAAGTCTCAGTTTATTAGACCTCTCATACTTTCCTAACTTCTCAGAGCCCTTGTGCTGTTGATTATTCTTTTAGCCCCCAAAGAAAATATTCAACATTTGTTGCACACTTTTGAACACATGAACACACAATCTACTTGGGGATATATATATATTCTTTCATTTATTCATTCAACAAATACTGAGTACCCACCAAGTGTCTGGCATAGTACTAGAGATTGAGAATGCAGTAATTAACAATATAGACAAGGTTCTTGCTGTCATGTAAATAGACTTTAAACAAACTGAGTACATCAAACAAATATTAACAATTGTGATAAGGGCCTCAGAGAAGGACAGGGGCTATGAGAATACTAAATAAGGGAGCTAATCAAGCTTGCCAGAGATGTCAAGAAGGCTGCCCCATTAGCCCATTAGCATTTCAGCAGAGCCCTAAAGGAAGCAGTCAGTCATGGGGTATGAGTAAGGATGAACAGCCTGTGCAAAATCACTGTAAGGAAGAGAAGGGAAAGATGGACAAAAGAAGGACCAATGAGGTAGAGAAAAGCAGACTGGATGTCACAGAAGTTAAGGACTCCCATTGGCTAAAAATGTGACAATTTGAGCATCAAAAAGAATAATGACTATAACTAATTAAAATACATTAAGTTTATTAAATCTCATGCATTAAAAATGATAATTAAAAAAAAGTAAAGACCCAAAACTAAAAAAAAAATTGGAAATAATCAGGCCACCAACTCCTTACAAAAACTGTCAATTAATAACAAAGTATTTATCCTGCCTTTCCTATACAAACTGTACATAGTGCAGTAACCAAGTAGTCTAAGGGGAAGAAGGAAAAGTTCTATTTACAGAAGGATTCCAGTGTGGAAGGAAGGTTGAAATGACAAAAATCACCACTTTGCAACTCCTATGAAATAACTAATTGAGGCAATGATCAACAATGAATGAAACCATTAAGTTAAAAGTTAATGGAGAACTTTACTAGGGAGCTTTTTCAGGGTGTCACCACCTGAACCCACTGATTAATCTTAGAACCACTAAAAGTGGGACAGACTCCTAATGCGATGCAATAGGAAGCACATAGCACCACCTGCAAAGTATTCTTGCCAAAATGTCAAACCTGAATCTAATCAAGTCCATAAGGCTAACTTCCAATTACCAGAAATATGGTATATATTTATGGGACATAAAGTGAAATGATTACCACCAGGAAGCAAAGGGACAAATCCAGAGTGAGGAACATTTCACAGCACAACCGACCCAGTTTCTTCAATAAAGCATGAGGGAAAAAAGGAGAGTGTGGGATGGTCTACATTAGAAAGAAACATAAGAAACATAACAGCAAATGAATGTGTTGACCTTGTTTGGATGATGTATTCAAACCAATTTTAAAAAAAAAAACAAAACATGTTTTGAGATATATAGGGAAATTTGATTACAGACTGGGTCTTAGATGATACAAGATGATACAAATCAATTGTTGGTCAGATTAATATCCATATTTTTGAAGAGAAGCACAGCAAACACAGGCACGAAATGACATGTCTGAATGTGCTTTAACGTGCTCCAATAATTTCACACACACACACACACACTCTGCTAAGAGGGGGGACATCCAGGAAGATGGCAGACTAAAAAGACATGGGACTCTCTTCTCTCTCAGAAAAATAGCTAGACAGGCAGAAACGACCTGGGAAAAAATTTTCTAGGGTTTAGGACATCAGGGGAAGGCTGGACACCACCCACAAGAGAGAGGGGCAAAGGAAAACAATCGCGATGGCAAAGCCGTGAGGTTTTTTTTTTTTGTTTTTTTTTTTAAAGGGCCACCCTATAGAAACTTTTGAATTCTCAGGTCTCAGCTACAGACAAAGGGGGCCCCAGGGAACCACCTCCCGAGGAAAGGTGAGAGAGGGGCACAGCCAAAGGCTGACTCAGTTTTTGACCCACAAATTTGGTCTGCTGTGTCCCATGAGCCTTCCAGGCCAGGGGGCCATGCAATTGGTTACCTTGGGAGCTGGCAAGGGACTAAAGAGATCAATCTCACTCTGTACTGACCAGGACTGGTTGTTGAGGATGCAGAGGGGAGTGGAATTATTTCCTACCTGGGAAAAGAGGGGCAAAGGCTGGAGAAGTGCTTTGAATTACAAGGCTTTTAGCCTCAGGACAGCAAAGTGTGTTGTTGCAGCAAACACACTCTGTCCAGGCTTAAACTGAAAGGGCTGTCAAATAGCGCCATCTGCTGGCAGACTAAGGAAGTTGCACAAGAGGAAATAAACAGTAAATGAGAAAGGTTTTTTCTGGCCTTTACAGCCTCCCTGCCCAACGCCCTAGGAAGTGGGTCTGCAAGCCATTACTGGGTCCAGAGCTCAGTTTTGAGCAACTAACAGGGACAATCCTAAAGACCCAGAACAGGTTAAACCAAGAATCAAAGAAAAGCAGTAACACACAGCCTCCCACTACTAAATCCCTACAAAAAAAGAAATTGAGCATCTGAGTAAACTCACTGTTCTAATCAGATGCCTAGACATCAGCAAAAAGTTATGAGCCATACTAAGAAAATGGAAGTCGTGGCCCAAGAAAAGGAATATATCAAAGCCCCAGAAGAGACGCAAGAATTTGAGATAACTTATCAACTAGATGCACACAAATTTCCAAAATCAAATTAATGAGTTGAAAGACAATATGGCGAAAGAGATAAATGACATCAAGGAGACGCTGAGTAAGCACAAAGAAGAATTTGAAAACCTGAATAGAAAAGTGGCAGAGCTTATGGGAATGAAAGACATGATAGGTGAGATAAAAAACACATTAGAGGGAAGTGACTGTGGCTCAATTGGTTGGGCTCCCGTTTACCATATGGGAGGCCCTGGGTTTGATTCCTGGGGCCTCCTGGTGAAGGCAAGCGAGCCCGTGAGGCATGGTGAATTGACGGCCTGCGCGACACAGTGAGCTGGTGCAGCAAGATGATGCAACAAAGGGAGGCAAGCAGACACAGAATATCGCAAAGCAAATGGACACAGTGAGCACAAGTAGCTCACTTAAGATTTATAAAAATAAATCATAAAAAAAAAAAAAAAACACATTAGAGGCATACAACAGCAGACTTGAAATGACAGAAGAATAAATGATACAGGAGACAAAACAGCTGAAACAGTATATTAAAAAAAAAACAGAAAGAGAAAAGAATGGAAAAAATTAAGCAGGGGCTCAGGGAGTTGAATGATAACATGAAATGCAACAACATACGTGTCATGGGAGTTTCAGAAGGAGAAGAGAAGGGGAAAAGGGCAGAAAGAGTATCTGAGGAAACAAGAGCTGAAAATGTCCCAACGCTCAGGAAAGAAATGAACCTACATGTCCAAAAAGTGCAGCTTACCCCAATCAGAATAAATGTGAAAAGACCTACTCCATGACACATAATACTCAGAATGTCAAAGATAGAGAGAAAATTCTGAGAGCAGCAAACCTCACATACAAGGGACACCCAGTAAGTCTTAGTGTGGATTTCTCATCAAAACCATGGAGGCAAGAAGACTATGGTATGATACAATTAGGATACTCTTTATCCAACAAAATTGTCTTTCAAATATGAAGGTGAGTTTAAAATATTCAAAAACAAACAGAAACTAACAGTCTGTAAAAAAGAATCCACATTTGCAGGGAATATTAAAGGAAGCCTTACAGAATAAATAAATAAATGGGCAAAATAGCCAGAGATATCAGCTATGTACAGCAGAGGAAGCAGAGAGATTGAGAGGTTAAGAATTTTCTTGTTTATCTGTTTTTTATTATTATTATTCAAATTAGGAAAATGCTCTAATGATTGAAATGATAAATGCACAACTATGTGATTATACCAAACACCACTGACTGTAAACTTTGTATGAACTGTATGCTTTAATAATATGTATCAATAAAATCGATTAAAAAAATTATTCTTTCCATGTTTATCCACTTACGGCATGCCTGGGTCTAGAGACAAGTTGCAATGCACAGGACAGCTTAGACAGCACAGGGATTAAGAATTCACCTTTGAGTACACATACTTCATTTACCTGAAGGCTTTGAGGATTTTCATGACAGCCAACCATGCAGCTCTTAACCATTTGAAAGACAGCTGGATGGATACTTACAAGATTAAACAGTTTGAATTTTAATTGCTCTAAACCCATTTGGAGTCTGCTTCAATTATATGTAATGACTCATGATACAAGATTAAATAGCCTCATTTTAAATTTCTATAAAACTAAAAATATATATATATATTCTCCTAAATAAAAAAAAAATAAAAGATAACAAGGGGGAAAGGAGTATTAGATAAAGGAAATGGCAAATTCTGACTTTTGTTGAATCTAGTTGGTGGACATATATAGAGGGTTCATTATTCTATTTTTCTGTGTTGTAATTTTCATAATTAAAAACATTAAGTGTTCACTGGATATACTGAGATGATTAATGACTTTATATGACAGAGTGAAGAGAGCAGAAACCAGATTTCTGTTGAGTAAGACCTACCTCTTATTTCTATTTCAATAACTGATCCAGTAGTTTGACTGAAGCAAAGAGTAGTAGCTGAAGTGAGATATGAGATTAAAGTAGTTTTGCTGTTTCCCTCTTGATTCCCCACCACTGCCAAATAAGAAAGAAGCAAATGACCACACACAGCCCTTCATGGGTGTGGGTGCAATTTAGAGGCACACAGTGGCCAGTCCTAAGCATGGCACTCAGCATTTTTGGGTCAATATCCTGCTTCGCTTGGGTTTAGGAGTGAGCAGTAAGAGATGGGCTTCTCTTTGATGGCCTACCCATTTTCATGTTAGTGTTACCAAGAGTTCTGTTCCAGTGTCCCTCTCTATCTTATTCTGGAATCAAGTTTCTTATTAAATGATTTCATCTAAATTTACCCTTCCAATTATTACCCAAGTTCTGATGGTTTCATATCTGTTTCTCCTGAGCTCAAATACCCAGAGGACATCTCAAATTCATTATCTATACACTAACACCTGTTCTTGCTTTGGTATTCTGTATCTTAGTGAAGAGCTAGGGGATCATTCAGTCATACCATGCAGCAGCCCAAGATACCTGATTCCTTTCTCTGTTTTATCCAGTCATTGAGTTTTATTGAGCATATAACTTAAATCTCTGTCAAATCCATCTCCTATTTTATCTCTTCACTCCTGACTGCCACTTCCTTTATTCACATCTTCAGTATTTCTTGCTTAGATTATGGCAACATCTTCAGAGCCAGTCCCCCTGACTCTAAACCAGCCTACCTGTAGCCCATCCTTCTACTGCTCTGTGATGTGCTAAAAAATCTGATCACTTCCCTGTCTAGCTTAAATCCCACAGTGGCTAAGAACTGCTGAAAGGACAAAATTAAAAACTTCTGGGGAGCAGATATAGCTCAAGTGGTTGAGTGTCTGCTGCCCATGTATGAGGTCCCGGGTTTGATCCCTGGTATGTCCTAAAAACAAAACAACAAACAAACAAAAATACAACTCTCATTGGGGAGTGAAAATAGCTCAGTAGTTGAGCACCTGCTTCCTATGTACAAGGTTCAATCACCAGTATCTCCTAAAAAAAAACAAAACAAAACAGAAAATATAGAAGGCCCCTTATGGGCCAGTTCATATCTCTCTCTCCAACATCAACTCTCACAATGCACCCTGAAGAATTTTATATATTAAAACTGTATTGAATGAAAATATATGTCCAACCAAATGCCTAGTACATTGTACTCATTAAATTGTACCAGGAACAATACAAAAAAAAAAAAAAAAAAAAAAAAAAAAAAAAAAACTGTATTGAGAAAAATAGACAGGTATAAGGGGATATGGGATTTTTCCTTTTGGAGTAATGAAAACATTCTAAAATTGAGGTGTTTACAGCAAAACTTTGTGGTGAAGATGAGAGCCACTGAGTGTACACTTTGGATGGACTTGCAATGCATGGACTGTATAACACAGTGAACCCTGTGGAGGAAGATGGACTGTGGTAATGGTAAAAATATGAAAACAAATTCTCTCATGGATTATAATAAATACATAATACTAACACATGGTATTAATAATAGGGTGGTTTGGGGGAAAATACACCAAATGTAAGCTATGGACTATAGTTAGCATCAATATTTTGACAATGTTCTTTCATCACTTGTAACAAATGTTCCACAACAATGCAGGTTGGTGGTAGGGTGATGTATGAAAGCCCTGTATACTATGCATGATTGTTTTGTAAGCTCACAACTTTTCAAATAAAAAATATGAACCTAGTTAAAACAAAAGAAAACTGTATTGAGGGAGCACATGTAGCACAATGGTTGAGCGCCTGCCTCCCACACACGAAGGCTCGGATTCAATTCCTGGTACCTCCTAAAAAAAACAAAACAAAACCTGTATTGACTTAGTGCTTGCTTCGGCAGCACATATCCTAAAATTGGAACAATACAAAGATTAGCATGGCCCCTGATCAATGATGACATGCAAATTTGTGAAACATTCCATACTTTTTGTGGAAATAGAGTTAATGGTAACACATTATAGTGAGTATAACTAACACGGCTGGTTTATAAATGAGATTGTGGCTGAAAGGGGTAGTTTAGGGACATAAGTGTCAATTCAAAGAAAGCAAGAGAAAAATCGAGGGACTGAATAACATAGTGAACCCGGTGGTGGATAAGGATTGTGATTGATAGTACAAATACAAGAATGTTCTTCTATGAACTACAACAAATGTACATCACTATTACAAGGTGGTAAGAATATGGTGATGCATGGGAAAAATACAATTAATATAACTTATTTAGTTAACAGCAATATTATAATAACTTGCATCAATGTCAAAGAAGGTGCTATATCAACACTAAGGGTCAATAATTGGAGGGTATGAGATTTTTTTCTTTTGGATTAAGGAAACCGTTCAGACATTTACTGGGGCAATGACTACACAACTCTGTGGTAAAAGTGAGAGCCACTGAGTGTATACTTTGGACAGAATGTACAAGGCATGGGACTGTATAACAGTGAACCAGGTGATAGATGATGGACTGTAAACAGTACAAATATAAGAATGTTCTCTCATGAACTATTACGAATATGCAATACTAATACATGGTATTAACAAGGAGATGAATGGAAAAATATACCAAATGTAAGCTATGGACCACAGCTAGTAGTAATATTTTGATGCAACGTTCTTTCATAATCTGTAACAAATGTTCCACAACAAGGCAAGGTCTTGGTAGAGGGGTGAGGTATGGGAATTCTGCACATTATACACGATTGTTTTGTATGCTCACAACTTTATATATACATATATCTGTATTGACTTAGCTGCAGGTCCTAAATTTATCACGCATCCATGACTTTGTCAATGCTATATCCTCTTTCTGCAGTACCCTTTTCTGATTTCATTCAACTGGTTAATTCCTTTAGGATTCAGCTCTTCTATATTCTATAGCATCTTGCATATGGTTCTATTTTAGTGCTTTCACATTTGTTTTTAATAACTGGATGCTTATTATTCTATCTTCATTTATACTACTAGAGGGATATGCTTTTCTACCAAATGTCTGACCCTCAATAAATGGCTGCTAACTGAATGTGTCCTTTTTAATTTGAAAATGAATAGCACTAAACTCAAATTCCCATTTTTCCTAACAAAGGTAAGTGCAATCACAATTACATATAGTTGGAGACTTTATTTCCAATACTTCACTTTTGATTTCCCTTCCTTAGCTACTTGGACATTCCATCAAACTCTCCATTTTTACAAGAAGATAGAAAAGATGAATGATTGAGACATTAGAAAGAATGATTCTGAGACTGCTTGCTATTCTATTTTCTTAGTACTATTAGCTAAGGAATCCTTGAAAGTAATGTTTAATAAATGACTAATCTTTAATGACTAAGTAGGATGAATTTTAGCCAGTCAATCAAGTTATTCAAGAAAAATGAAAGAAAACAGACTTTAAGGGGTAGTAAGCTGTGAAAATTTGAAAAGAACATTACATAGGAAGCCAAGAAACTTGGTTTGATGCTCCTGTACTTCTTTCTTGGTAGAGCTGTAGATAATCTGTTACAATCTGTTTCCTCTCCTCAATCCATAAAATGAAAGCTATCAAGACTTGGGAGCCAACCTGAAGAGGCTCCCCTTGGCCAAAGATGGAATAATTCAAGCATCAATAAGGATAACAACTGCAATGGATTAAAAATTACCAAACAGTTTAAATATTTGAGTTCTTAATGACATAAAAAATGTTGATCACCTATGGAGAATGCTAGGAAACCAACTCTTTATTTTAAAAACTATTAATAACAGGAAAGAATCAACCAAATAGTAGATGAGCTGAAGTTTCTCTATATAGGAATTTTCCAACAAATAAATGGAAAAGGAATGGCAGATCTGGGATAACACCATTTTGCAACCCCTTGTGAACTATGGATCTAGCTAATGATCAATAGTTGCTAATATCACAAAAAAGAGAGATAAGACATTATTTACCTCTGATGAAGAACACAGCACTACCTAAGCTGTCTTGCAAAAAGATATATATCTATATAGTTAGATAGATAGATAGATATAAATCAGTCCCTAGATGCAACTCAATTCATGAAAAATATGGAGGACAATGAAATATGTTAAAATATACCATAGGAATGCAATCAGCAAAGTCCTAGCTGTAAAAACAGGATCCGAGTTCTTCAACAAATTCAAAGAAATAAAACAGAGCTAAAAGGTGTTATTTAAAACAGGCAAAACTAAACAATACTGTTTTTACAAACTTGAGTGATAAAACTATAAAAAGTGAGGATGCGAATATTCTTGCTGTCCTGATTTTGTGATAATCAGGGCAGGCTAAACATTCGCTGTATCAGAAACCATGCAAGTGTCCCCAGACCTAGTTTTTCTCCCTAGGTCTGATTTTTAGAATGCTGATGATAAATCAAGCCTGATTTCCCATCCATATGGGAAATGACTGTAACTCTAGGTATCTTTGGTCAACCTTAAAAGATATAGCAGGGGGGCGGATGTGGCTCAAATGGTTGGGCGTCCATCTCTCATATGGAGGGACCTGGGTTTGTTCCCTGGGACCTCCCAGTAAAAATTGAAAAAAAAAAGAAAAATATAGAAGGCGCGCAGGCCGCCAATCCCCATGAGCGGGAGCGCCGTCAGGCTTACAAGTGGGTGGGCCCCCACAGGTCCTGCGCGTGGGCAAGCCATCAGGCCCCATGAGCAGATGCGCCACCAGGCCCCGCCGAGCCACGCAGCAAGATGATGATGTAACAGGAATAAACTGAATGGTGGAACACAAGGGAGAGCCAAGACGAGACACACCGAAAAACTAGGAACGAAGGTGGCGCAGGCAATAGGATGCCTCTCTCCCACAACAGAGGTCCTGAGGATCGAATCCCAGTGAAGACAGGAGGAGAAGGATGAGAAGAGAGGGCAGGAAACAGACACAGAGAATTGCTCAGCGAATGGACACAAAAACCGCAAAACTGGGGGGTGGGGGAGAGCGGTGTGTGTGTAAAAATGGACAAAAGTAAATAAATACATAAATAAACAAATAATAACAATAGGGTGGGTTGGGGGGAAAATACAGCAAATGCAAGGTATGGAATATAGTTAGTACTGTAGTAATATTTTCACGATATTCTTTCATAATTTCTAATAAATGTTTCACAACAATGCAAGAAATTGGTGGTGGGGTGATGTATGGGAGCCCTGTATGAAGTTAACGTGTTTGTTTTGTAAGTTCACAACTTTCATTATATACTTATTGTTTATGTATGTTCATGTATGAATGATATACTTTAATAAAATAAAATAAAAAAATGTAAGGAAGTGATCACCATAAAAGATGGGATGATAGTTCCTATGAAGGGGAAGGGAGAGTACTCTGATTGGGAGGAAAATGTACTAGGCTTCTAAGGTGGCTGGCCAGGATCCATCTCCTGTCATGGGCTGTGGTTATCAGGGTGTTCATCTTAAATATAATTCATTAAGAAGTACTTTTGTGCAGCTTTCCATATTTGCATTATTTTAAAATACAAAAAATTTTAATGGAATGATTCTAAACACTGGAGCCATACCATC
Organism: Tolypeutes matacus; assembly: GCA_026826555.1. NCBI lineage: Eukaryota > Metazoa > Chordata > Mammalia > Cingulata > Chlamyphoridae > Tolypeutes > Tolypeutes matacus. The sequence goes on along the minus strand of JAKSZT010054466.1, from coordinate 6,825,232 downwards.
CTCATCATGACAATCAGCCTTCTTCCTAGTTATCATATATAAACATGAAAAGTAGCCTTTAGAATCCTTTGGAATATATTTATCATTTTTAAAAAAGATTAATCCACTAAAATGTTTTGAACAGTGCCTTTAACACAGATGGCACTTAATAATGTTAGTCATTATTATCACAGTTTTATATTTGAAGCAAGATGAAAATCTCTTATACTTACTAGTTTGCTGCTGCTGCTGCTGCTGCTGCTGCTGTGTATTAAATCCTCCAAATCCCAGTCCAGTTCCCAAACCAGTACCTAAACCAGTACTAGTTCCTGTTGTTGTGCCAAAACCAGTACCAAATCCAAAACCTTTGCTCTGAGTACCACCGAAGAGTCCTTTGAAGGAAAAATAGAATGACATGTTTTAAGAAAAGCCTGACCTCTGCCTCATTTATTTATACAAAGGACTTAGGACAGCTTCTTACCAGTCGCACCCGTGTTAGCTGGAGCAGAAAAGCTGAATGCAGAACCTGCTGTTGTAGACGTTGTCCCAAATCCTCCAAACCCACCTAATATGAAAAAGATAAATAGAATAGAAAGGAAGAATCTTTTGTATACTTAAGATGTAATTTCTTTTTCAAATTATTTTATAAGTAATTGCTACATTTAAAACCAAAAGATATTGTTCTAATCTTTCCTTTATGCCAATTTTTAAAAAACTATACTACATATCAAGAAGTCAATATGTTGCAAGAAACAAGTGACTAAGTATTTAAAGTAGAAATACCACAATGCAATAATATCCTTCAACTAAAGGGGTGGTTAACAGTTACAGCTGGGTAAACAGGTCCAGCACATTGACATAATCTTTTGCAAACTCTAAAACTACTATGTATGTACTCTTTTAAAAAGTAGGGGTTGCAAATTCATATGCCTACAAGATTTTAAGCTAATAACATTAGTAAGTGAAATAAACTGAATGGTGGAACTGCTCAAAATGAACAGCATAACCTTGTTTTAAAAAATGGCAGCCAAAACACACAAAAAAAAGACAAAAATAAAGAACAAAAAATTGCAACAGTTCCTAAATTCCTGCCGATTATTGCTGTAGGAGAAGGCTAATTTAGTAGTGTCATATATTTCCACCCCTCCCTACCCCCCAGGAAAGATAGAAAATATGGATTTTGTATGTGAAATCTACTGATTTGAATTCTAGAAACTAAATCAAAACATTATAATAGGGTTCCAATTAACCAATAGTAAGGTGAACATTTATTAGTGGGATGAATCACAAGTTTTGTTGAACTAATTTATATCTATTTTAGTCATATTCCTATTTTGTCTCCATAGAGACTCAGCAACTTTCCAAAGAAAATATACTAATATACTGACCCCTATACAAGAACAATGTGTTTCTTGAAGGAAAAGACAAGGGAACAAACACACAAGTGGAAGGCAGTGGCAGGCAAGTGAGAAGAGCTATAGCAAACTTCTGCCACAATTTAGCAACTCTGACAGAAAAATCTCATTTTTAGAGAAATTTAGAGATGAAATTAACCTTACCATATCTAACCTGACAGCTACATATGAATGGAATGCTAGTCAATCTATAATAGTTTTATGGAGTTTTTTTCCCCTTCTTGTCAGTCTTTAGCTGATTAGTATTGTGGCGCCAAAAAGACTTTCAAGACAAATGTTTGGATCACGAATACTGAGTTATGGTGCAGGTTTTTTGAGATTCTAAACTTAATCTCATGTATTTCTGGAATACAAGACAGAGATTTATCAATATTGTAACATAGGAGATATAAGGAAAAAAAACAACCCTCTGATAATAAATCATAGAATTCTGATTTGGGAAATTACTCAACAGTAGACTACATGTGGCATATAGTCATAACCAAATATTCTGTTTACTAGTAGGTCTTATTGCAGAGCTGCAAACTATAAATACTTTTATAAAAATCATTTGAAGTATTAAACCTTGTTCTTAATCTTTTACATTGCTCCTCACTTCCACAGGATAACTAAGATATATTATGAATTGACTACACATTAAAAATATTAGTCAACATCTTATCATGCTCCACAATACCAAGAATATTTATTAGTAATAGTGGATCTGCAAGGGTTCAAAATAAAAAAGTAAACAGGGAATTTCTATCAGCCCTTTGCAGAAGGCTAAGTTAGCATATGTAAAAGCAGTAGTTAAAACAGTCCCATTGTCACAACTCAAAACAATGATAACATGAAATGAACAATGAAATTAAGCAAATAACAACAGGTTTATTCATATATGTTGATTATGAGCTTGGTGGCTTTACTCAGAAAGACGAACTTCAAAATATTTCATATTACCCAGTGCCAATTTTAAGCAAACAGGGAAAGGTAAACATACAAGGCAAGGACACGTGATCACTTCAAATAGATCTGAGCAATAATCATGTAGTTTATCTTTGCAATTTTTCAATATTCTTCAAAGTTCTTTTCAACTCAAATACCAAGGTGATACTCAGATTGCAGTAACAAGTAAATGCTCAAAATAGCAGACTTCCCAATAACATTTATAGAATAATGTTCACTAAATGCATACAATTGGCATGGGCATAAGTGGCATAATGTAGAGATAACGGATGGTAAATTCATATACGAGCAGCTGAGGAACAAGATTTTTCTATAGGGTCACTGTATGTAAAGTACACATAGACCTATTTTAAATTTACATATATCCATTACAGTTTGTGTTTTGAACATTTTTAACAAGCTTCACACAATCTAATAGATAAAAAAATCTTCATAACTACCTTCTCGAATGCAAAGATGTCTATCCTACTTTTTAGGTATGGTTCAAAACTATCTGAAAAGAAATTAAATAGTTCTCTCTGATTATTTCCCAAAAATCCAGAAAAGAATTCGGGATTCTTTCTATAATTAGGCATCTTATAAAAACGTATCCTAATCCACAGAGTTGACCAAAGAAACACATTATTATCAGGCAGGTTAAAAAGCAAGACAGGTTACTGCTGTTCGTATAAGACTTGTTTCTTTTGGGAAACAGAAAGACAAATGGAAGACATAGGAAAAATGAAAAATGACTGCAGGAGTCCAAGAATCTCTGGAAAATAGGCCTGAACGGTGAGTTTATACTTTGGCAGATATATCTAATAATTCGGAAGATATACTCAAAATAATCCATTCCAAATTCTTACATTTGGAAGACACATTCATTCCAAAATTTTTGGAAGCTATATTCTGTTCATTTAAATGCAAGTATAACAAGGAAATTTTCCAGAACCACATCTCTGAAGATAGTTAAAACGTGATACCAATGTTTTTGATTCGACAATAAAAAATGAATTTCCTTTCCTTATTAGACAAGTCGCTGTTCTTTCCCAAACTCTAAGAGCCACGAAATATTCTTGGACTCCAGCTCCCAACAGTAGTTACACATACGACCCGTAGTATCTACCTGCACTTGCCAGACTGTTACCAAAATTGAACGGAGGCGCCGAGGTAGTAGAAACACCGAAATTCCCAATATTAAAGTTCACTGCAGGATTAGCAGTTAGTCCGAAACCCCCAAAATTAAACCCACTGGCGGTGGAGTTGGCAGTCTCAAGCCCACCAAATCCTGATAGGCGTGAAGGCAAGGAAAGAAACAAACAAACAAAATTGTTTTAAGGGAGAGAAGAAAGAAGAAAAGAAAAAAGAAGATAAGGATTAGAAGAATCAGCAGGTTTCACAGAAGTGAACAAAAACTAAACCGATTTTACTCCAAATGGGTTAAGAAAACATAGGAGGTGGGGGAAAGGCAGAAGGAGCAACAGCCTGAAGACCCGTAGCAAGGACCAAGGGCGCCGGGGCGAAGGCTCCCACCTCTCCGGGGTTGGGACTAGGGGACCCGCAGGTTAGCGTCCGGAGCTCCCAGAATCTATTCTCGCCCAGTTCAGCCGCGGGAGCTACCACCAGAGCTTTCCCGCCTCTCCCGGAAGCTAGGGTGGGGAGGGGAGGGCGGGTCTCGTCCGTCAAGGGAAAAGAACTGACTCCGAGAATCCGGCTCCCTGAAGGCGGGAAGCGAACTCTGGGAAGACAGGGCCCTGAGGGGACCCACGCTCGGAGCGCGAGCTTCGGGTTGGGACTCTAGCCCCTCGGCGGCCTCCTGAAGAGCCGCCTCGGCCCCTCCGCCGCCGCCCGCCCCCAAATCTCCGCACCGGCAGGAGACCCCAGAATCCCCAGGCCCGGTAGCAGAGGACCGAGGGGGTGGGAAGCAAGAAGGCTCAGAAGTCTAGTCTCCTCCCCGGAAGAAGGTCGTGGGGGATCACTCACCCGCGGGGGCCGCGGTGGCTGTAGAGGTGCCTGAAGTGCCCGAAGGAGCCCCAAAGTTGAAGGCCATGTCGCGGGAGCCGGGGACCAAGGCTCTGTTCCCGGGACGCTCGGTGCACTTAGCTTTTGCGTCCGGCGGGGAAACCGCCACCTGGCTCCGTGAGTTCCGCCTCCTTTCTGGCCCAACCTTGAGTCGGGAATGCACGAAAAGTACGGGGGCGGAGGGTGGACAGGAAACGCCTCCGGTGCGGTTCGTTTCCGGGGGCTTTGTGGCTTCACAACGGGGCACGTCTTTGCGACGAAGGTACTACGCTGGGGAGCTCGCGAGCCCGTACGGCCTGAGAGCCCTTAAAACCTGTCTTAAGGATGTTCCTTGAAAAAGGCATGCAAGAGGCGGAAGTTGTTACAGTCGGCGTGTGCGGTGGGCAGCTTGCAATAATGCATGTCTTAGTCGTAGGGGTCGAAGATGCTGCTCTATTAAAGACAGGTCCTAAGAGGGCTTGGGTTGAGGTCGGGAAGGCCCCCCTGTATAAGTGATGTTTGATCCCAGTCTTGAAGTATGAATAGACGAAGTAGAGGTAGGAAAGAGATGACATATAAAGATAATGGAAATAGCAAACGGTTACGTTGTGTTTACTGTGTGCTTGGCACTATTCCAACCGTTTTACATACTTTGATTTAATTCTTAACTACCATTTTCCCATTTTGGGGAGGAAACAGAGGGACAGTCTGGGCCCAGTATCTGTGCTCTTAACCCCTAAGTTGTAACTTGAGCACTGAACTGAGGAAAGAGTGGCCTTCTGTAAGGCAAGTGCACCATCTAAGTACTAAATTTTGTGCCTGCCCATTCTACCAGCAGTATCGTTTAATGCGCATAAGAAAGGCTCTCTTATTAACAACATTTTACAGGTGATATGGGAGGATGGGTTTACAGTTGCTAAGGAGTGCCCAAGGACAACTCTGGTAAATTCGAGTCTAGTCTTTGAACCCAGGTTTCTCCCATTTTAGAGCTCCAAATTTTTTTATATACTGTTATATTGTCTTGTAGAGTATGGTAAGGATTTTGGACCATTTCCTGAGGGCAATGAAAAACCCATGGGGAGTTTTAGGGGAGTGATGTAATCAGAATTTTATTTTTAGAAGATCCCTCAGGTTGCCATATGGAGAACGGATTGAAGGTGGTCAGCAGGTCTGAGGGAAGTCAGCATTTAGGAGAAAATTACAGTTGTGCATGTGAGAGATGGTAGTGACTTGTATTATAGTTCTGAAAATGGGGTGAGCAGAACCAATTTGAGAGAAATTTAAGAAATTGAATATGTGGGACTTCCTAGTGATTTAGACATGAAGAGTAAGGACTCAAGCGCAGCTCCCTGGTTTCTGACTTAAGGAAATGGATGAATGGCGGTGCCATTGTCCTATCCTTTGTGATAGATTTAACTGTGCCCCAATTTGGACATGTTCTTAATCTTAATCTGCATTCCTGTGTCTGTGAATCCATTGTAAATAGGACCTCTTGAAGATGTTATTTTTAGTTAACAGTGTTGCCTAACTGAATGAGGGTAGGTGTTAATCCAGATTACTGGAGGTTTTATAAGGAGAAGGCCACAGGAAGAAAGCTGAAGTCAGCAGGAACCCAGAAAAGAAAGGAGAAAACCTTGCCATGAGAGGACAGGAAGCAGAGATACAAGCCAAGGAATGCCAAAATTTGCTGGCAGCCAGCACCAGAATGCCACCAACCTGGGAGGAAGCAAGCTTAAAAACTGTGAGATAGTAAATTCCTGATGTTTAAGCCAATCTGTTATGTGATATTTGTGATAGCAGCCTGACAAACTAAGATATCCTTGCAAACTAAGTGGCTCCCACAGCCACTGCACTGCCTTCTTTCATTATCCATTGCAGGTTTTTTATTTGGTAATGTCTAGTCTTCCCTCAAAAGAATGTAAATTCCATAAGGGCTGGAACCATGATCCTCTTGTTCCATGCTCAGCACAGTGCCTGGCTCAAAAAGTACTGAATGAATGAATGAATAACAGGTAGGTATGGGCCAGATCTTGAAGCACCTTGCATAACATGGTAAGGAGCTTTGATTTGATCATGTAAGTTTTGAGAGCAATTGAAGAATTTGAGCAAGGGAGTAGCGAGATCAGCTTAATAAAACTCGGTATGGCAATATTATAGTCTCCAATAGGGAGACTATTAAACTATTGAACTCCCTAGTAAAAATGTCAGACTTAATCTAGGGATTCCCTTTTGCTCCCCCTTCAAAATTCTACTGAAACCACAATATAGGAATTTTTAAAAATTCACTCCTAAACCTAAAAGGAAGGGGAGAATGAAAAAGAAGGCAGCAGTACCTGCATTTTGGAAGGACCTGCATTTTGGAAGGACATAGTCTAGTAGTTAAGCACTTAGCAAACCCAAAAGAATAAAACCTAGTCCAGCAGAAAGGACTACTTCTCCCCCCTTTCCGCTGGGCCTTGTTGCAAGTTCTGCTTCTGGCTGCTCAGTCTGAGGCTTTTCCCTCTCCCAGGTTCCTCTCTCAGCTCTCTGTCTGCAGCTTTTCCTCTGTTTGCAGCTTTTTAGTCCTCCGTTTTTAAAGGACTCCAGTAAGAGGATTAAGATCCATCCTGGGTCCCGCAATCTAATTAAAGGCCATCAATTGAAACAATCTAATCAAAGTGATTTAATCAAAAGGTCCCTTAACTGAATCTAATCAAAAGATCCTGTCTTCAAGGGGTTTACAGGCACAGGAATGGGTTCACTTTAAGAACAGGATTTTCTGGGGTCCACAAAAAACTCAAACCAGCACAACTTCCTATCAGCTTTTGTATGTGTGCGGTAAAACATATATAACATAAAATTTCCCATTTTAGCCATTTTTAAGTGTACAATTCAGTGGCATTAATTACATTCATAATGTTGTAAAACCATTACAAAATTTTTTCATCACCTAAAACAAACTCTTATCAATTAAGCTATAACTCCTCATTCCTCCCTCTCCTCAGTCTTTGGTAACCTTTAATATACTTTGTTTCAATGAATTTGCCTATTTTAGAGATTTCATGAAAATGGAATCCATCTGTTCTTTTGTGTCTGCCTTATTTTACTTAGCATAATGTTTTCAATATTAATCCATGTTGTAGAACTTCAGTTTTTTTATGGCTGAATAATAATCCACTGTATGGTATACCACAATTGATCCATTCACCTGTTGATGGACATTAGAGTTGTTTTGATCTTTTGCCTGTTGTGAATAATGCTGCTATGTACATTAGCATACAAGTATCTGAGTACCTGTTTTCAGTTCTTTTGGGTATATACCTAGGATTTAAACTACCCAATCACCTTTTAAGTCCCACCCTTAAATATATATGAGTAGACAATCAAGGATTATCAGGCATCTGAGGAAAGCCTTTAACATAAAGTGTAGAGGTCAAAAAAAGTAGGAAGAGGGGGCCGATGTGGCTCAAATGGTTGGATGTCTGTCTCCCATATGGAGGGACCTGGGTTTGAGCCTCAGGACCTCCTGGTAAAAAAAAAAAAAAGTAGGAAGAAAAGCAACTTGGAGGAAACTGACTACAAGTAGAATAAAACTTTTTAAAAAGCAAACATATCTGTAGAAAGGTAGGAAAAGATTTTGTAACCATGAAATAATAATAAGGAAGTTGTTTTTTTTTAAAGGGATCCTTTAGAAAGAAAAAGAGCCCTTGGAAATTTTAAATGTATTACCAGAAGTGAAAAATGCAATGGAAGAGTTGGAAGGTAAAGGTGAAGAAATCTCCCAGAAAGTAGAACAAAAAGACAAAGAGATGAAAATAGTAAAGAAAATAAAATTAGAGAATAGTTCAGAAGGTCTAACATCAGTATTATAAAAGTTCCAGAAAAAGTATATGCAAAAACATCTGTCCTTTTAAGTCCTTCAAGACTTTACCTCTACCTGTCTGTCATTTCATTCATTCGGAATTTATTATGCCCTCCCTATTATGTGCTTGGCACTGTTCTGAGCACTAAACAGGAGAGGCATGGTTTGTGCCTTCATGCACTTACAGTCTAGTGAGGGAAAGTCATATATTAAATAATATACTTTTGATGCATGTTCAAGAGGGCAGTACAGGGATGGAAGTCATGAAAGAAATAATTTAAGAAAATTTCCCGTGTTTGAAAGACACGTTTCTGGACTGAAATGACTCACCAAATGCTTATTATAGTGGATGAAAATAGACTCACACTAAGGCACTGTTTTCATTTCCTGGCTGCTAAAACTAATATCATGCACTGGGGCTGGCTTAAACAACATAAATTTATTGGCTTATGGCTTTGAGGCTAAGATAGGTCCGGAATCAAGATGTCATTAAGGCAATGTTTTCTCCCAGAAGACTATGGCATTCCAGGGATGGTTGGCTTTTCTGTCATATGCCACACCTAAACTGAAGTAACCTCATCAGAAGGTCCTATTTACAAGGTTCACACCCACAGGAATGGATTAAGTTTAGAAGCATGTTTTCTGGGGTATATGGCTCCAAGCCATCACAGGCATATTCTGAAATAACAGAACACTGAGTGCAAAGAAAAGCTTCTAGAATTAAGAACAGGTCACACATAAAAGATCAGGAATCAAAATGGCTTTGGACTTCTCAAAAAACAATACTAGAAGTAAGAAGGCAATAGAGAAATGTCTTCAAATTTCTGAATAAAAGTTATTTTCAACCTAAAATTATATTCCCAGCCAAGTTATACATCAGATGGGAAAGTAAAATAAAGACATTTTCAGAAAAAAATTTCTGAAAACAACAACAACAAACCCTCTCATGCACTGTTTCTCAGACAATTAGTTACTGGAGGACATGCTCCAATAAACCAAGAAGGAGGAAGACTGATAAAGAGGAGCTTTAACACAGGAGAAAAAGAGAGATGGAGGGAATCACCCAGGTGACAGTTCTGATCATGCTTAGAGGGTAACCAGTTAAGACTGTAGCAAGTCAGAAGATTTTGGAAAGGGCTTGTTCATGAGAATGAGCATTTTGAGAGAGATTTAGACAGCAAACAGAGTATGTTTGGGGCTGAATTGGTGATAATTATGTGGAAAATAAAGCAAATGTTAACAATGTTGTATGAGAAAGGAAAAGTAATGAGAAAGGAGGAGGCAAGATGGCGGCAGAGTAAGGAGCTCCAAGAGTCAGCTTGTTCTACAGTGCAGTTAGTAATCAACCAGAGCTATCTAAATCACCTGTTTTGGGGGGCCCAGGAGATAAGAAGAACATCCTGCAACATCCTTGGAAGAAAGGTAGGAGGAGACCAGCCATCTGCAGTGAACACTCGTGAGTAGAGCACTCCATGCCACACGGCTGGAGCCCATCCCTACCTGGCAGCTCAAGCTGCCTTAGGAGCTATTCCCTGGCTGGAGTTGGAAGCTTCATTTCCCAAAACAGGGAAGGAAGAAACAGTTGAGCACCTATTTCAGCTATTGATAAGTAAATTCGGCTAGCTAATGTCCAGTCCTAAGAACAGCTAAAGTTTGAACCTGTCCAAGTTGGAAAAAGGCCAGTAGCCTCCATTTTAATTCCACCCCTGATATGAGGGGAAGTGGGACTGATTGAAAATCACAGTGAAGTTAGGGACCAGCTTCTTTCCTCCCAGGTCAGATTGCAGTCCTAGCCTAGCCCCAGCCCCATCTCCAGCAGAGAGAAAGCTGGGGGGACCTGCACCAACCTCTCCAGGCAACTGCAGATGCTTTTGGCCCACACAGACTAGAGTGTTGGGCACTCCTGTGGTTCTATCCCTGGCCCTGACAGCTCAAAAGAGACAGTGCTCCCCTCAGCCTCTCCGGGCAACTGCAGCCACTTTTGGCCCACATGAACTAGATTATTGGAAACATCTGTGGCTCCATCCCCACCCCTGACAGAGCAGGAGGAGGGACAGTGCTCCCTCATCCTCTCCAGGCAATGGCAGTCACTTTCGGCCTGCACAGACTAGATTGCTGGGCATACCAGATGCTCCATTCTCACCCCTGGCAGGGGAGGAGGGGGGCCACTGCTTCATCTGTGTATCTGTGCAAATGCTATTGTTTTGGCCCACATGACTTAGTGTACTGCCCATACCTGTGGCTCCATCCACACTAGAGGAAGGGGAGGAAAGGGCATGGAGCTTCATCAGTCTCTCAGGCCAACTACAGATGGTCTTGGTCTACATGGCTTGGATTACTGCACACAGCATCGGCTCCATCCCTACCCCTGGCAGGGTAGAAAGGTAGGAGAAGCTTCACCGATTCCTTGGGCCACACGGGCAACTTCAGCCTCCCTGGATTATACTAAAAAATGCAATCTTGGCTCCTATTCTGCAACCAGCAAGGGACAAAGAGCAAGAAACAGATGAAAAAGAGCTGAAAAATTTCAGATTTGGCTAAACACAAGCCACTATAAGGTTCCAAATGAAGTTGAACCAAGTATCAAAGAGGGGCTGTAACACAAAGACAATCAAATAGAAAGCCCTAGGCTAGAGAGAAAAGGGGCCAAGAATAAATTCATCTAGTAAATCAAATGCTGAGACACCAACAAAAAATTACAATCCATACCAAGAAGCAGGAAGATATGGCCCAGTCAAAGGAACAAACTAAGCCTCCAGATGACATAAAGGAGTTGTATTAGTCAGCCAAAGGGGTGCTAATGTGAAATACCAAAAATGGGTTGGTCTTTATAAAGGGTATTTATTTGGGGTAGAATTCCATAGATACCAGGCCATAAAGTGTTAAGTTTCTTCTCTCACCACAGTCCATTGTCACATGTTAGAGCAAGACAGCTGCCGGCATTTGCCAGGGTTCAGGCTTCTGGGGTTCCTCTCTTCCCGGGGCTGCGTTTCTCTCCGGGCTTAGCTCCTGTTTCCTCCACAAGGTCAGCTGTAGACGATCAGGCGAATGGCTTGCTTCTCTTCTCCTGGGGCCTTCTTTCCAACATCAAAACTGCTTCTCAAAAGACTGCTTCAACTGTCCTTTGCCTTGCCTTTTATATTCGATTCCCCACCCACCAAGGGGTGGGGCTCAATGCCCTTATCCTAACCTAATCATGCCCAGATTAACAGATCAGTTTACAAGCATGATCCAATTATATTTTTGGAATTCATAATTATATCAAATTCCCCAACGGCCACAGGAGTTGAGACAACTAATCACAGATGATCAAACAAATCTTCATAATATATTTAATGAGGTGGCTAAAGAGATTAAGGACATCAAGAAAACACTGGGGTGAGCACAAAGAAGAATTTGAAGGCATACATAGAAAAATAGCAGATCTTACAGAAATGAAAGGCTCAATAAATGAAATTATAAGTACACTGGAGGGAAGCAAATGTGGCTCAGGTGACTGGGCTCCTGCCCATCACATGGGAGGTTGCTGTTCGGATTCCTGTGCCTCCTACAGAAGAAAGCAAGCTGACACAACAAGAGACACAAGAGGAAAAAAACATAATGAGAGACACAACAAAGCAGGGAGCAGAGGTTCCTGATGCCTCCAAAAGAAAACAGTGGGCTGACGTGACAGGCAGGTGTGGTGAACTGATGCAACAAGATGGTGCAACAAGAGATGTGGGGAGGAAAAACATAATGAGAGACATAAAAGCAGAGAGTGAAGGTGGCTCAAGCGATTAGGCACCTCCCTCCCACATCAGAGGTCCCAGGTTCAGCTCCTGGTGCCTCCTAAAGAAACAGGGAAGATGAACAGACACAGCAAGTGAAAAAGAACAAGGGGGTGGAGAGAAATAAAGTAAATCTTTAAAAAAAAAAAATACACTGGAGGCATATAACAGATTTGAAAAGGCAGAAGAAAGAATCAGTGAGCTTGAAGACAGGGCCTCTAAAAGTGAACATATAAAAGAACAGACAAAGAAAAGAATGGAAAAATTTGAACAGGGTCTCAGAACAAAGTGACAGCAAGAGACATGCAAACATATGTGTCATGGGTATCACAGAAGGAGAAAAGAAGAGAAAAGGGGCAGAAGAAATACTTGAGAAAATAATGGTAAAAAATTTCCCAACCCTAATGAAGGACATAGATATCCTGAAGGACAACGTACTCCCATCCAAATAAATCCGAATAGATTAACTCTGAGACACATACTAATCAGAAGGTCAAATGTCAAAGATAAAGAGAGAATCCTGAGAGCAGCAAGAGAAAAGCAATTTGTCACATACCTGGGATGCCCAATAAGATTAAGTGCTGATTTCTTATCAGAAACCATGAGGGCAAGAAGGCAGTGGTATGATATATTTAAGATACTGAAAGAGAAAAACTGCCAGCCAAGAATTGTATCCAGCAAGACTGTCTGTCAAAAATGAGAGCAAGTTTAGACTATTCACAGATAAACAGAAACTGAGACAGTTTGTAACGAAGAGACTGATTTTGCAGGAAATACTAAAGGGGATGCTATAGCCTGAAAAGAAAAGACTGGAGAGAGAGGCTTGGAGGAGAGTCTAGAAATGAAGACTATATCACTAAAAGTACCTAAAATTGTAAAAAGAGTGGTGAAAACAAGATATGACAGATAAAACCCAAGACCAAAATGGGTGAATTAAGAACCACTTTAACAGTTATAGCGTTGAAAGTTAATGGATTAACCTCCTCAGTCAAAAGATGCAGACTGGCAGAATGGATAAGAAAATATAAGTGATTTATATGCTGTCTGAAAGAGACTCACCTTAGACCCAAGGATACAAATAGATTGAAAGTGAAAGGTTGGAAAAAGATATTCCGTGCATGTAGTAACCAGTAACAACAACAACAACAACAACAACAAAAAGCTAGAGTAGCTATACTTATTTCAGATGAAATAGACTTTAAAACAAAGCTCTTGTTAGAGACAACAAAGGTTGTTATATACTAATAAAAAGGGCAGTTCTCCAGGAGAAAATAGTCATAAATGGATATGCACCTAACCAGGATGCCCTAAAATACATGAGGCAAACATTGGCAGAACTAAAGGGAGAAATAGATGTCTCTACAATAATAGTTGAAGACTTCAATATACCACTCATTATTGGTGTAGACCATATGGGCAGTGTATCAGTAAAGAAACAGCTTGAATAATATGATAAACTAAGTAAACCTATTAGACATATACAGAACATTACACCCCAAACATCAGGATATACATTCTTCTCAAGTGCTCATGGATCTTCCTCCAGGATAGACCATATGTTGGGTAACAAAGCAGATCTCAGTATATTTTAAAAGATTGTAATTATACAAAGCACTTTCTCTGATCACAATGGAATAAAATTGGAAATCAAAAACAGATCAAAAAGGGAAAAGTCACAAATATATGAATATTTAACAACACACTATTAAATAATCAATGGGTCAAAGAAGAAATTGCAAGAGAAATCAATAAATATCTTGAGACGAATGAAAACAAGAACACAACATATAAGAACCTATGGGATGCATAGAAAGCAGTGCTGAGAGGGAAATTTAAGCGCTCAATGCTTACATTAACAAAGAAGAAAGAGCTAAAATCAACAGCCTAACTACACAGTTGGAGGAACTAGAAAAAGAACAGCAAACTATGCCCAAAGCAAGCAGAAGGAATGAAATAAATATCAGAATAGAAATAAACTGAGAACAAAAAATAGAATTAACACCAGAAGTTGATTGTTTGAGATCAACAAAACTGACAAACCTTTACCTAGACTGACAAAGAAAAAGAGAGAAATTGCAAGTAAATAAAATAAGAAATGAAAGTGGAGTCATTACTACTGACCCCACAGAAATAAAAGAAATCATAAGATGATATTATGAACAACTGTACACCAACAAACTAGACAATGTAGATGAAATGGGAAAATTCCTAGAAACATACAAACCTACACTGACTCTAGAAAAAAATAGAAGACCTCAACACACCAATCACAAGCAAAGAGATTGAAACAGTCATGAAACAGCTCCCCAAAATGAAAAGCCCAGGACCAAATGGCCTCACAGGTGAATCTTAACAAGCATTCAAAGAAGATGTAATACCAGTCTTACTCAAACTCTTCCAAAAAATTGAACAGGAAGGAACAGTACCAAACTCATTCTATAAAGCCAATATCACCCTAATACCAAAACCAGATAAAGATACTATGAAAATAGAAAATTACAGACCCATTTCCCTAATGGATATGGATGCAAAATCCTCAACAAAATACTCACTAATTGAATCCAACAACACATGAAAAGAATTATTCAACATGATCAAGTGAGTTTTATTCCAGTCATGCAAGGGTGGTTCAACACAAGAAAATCAGCGTAATTACACCACATTAATAAATCAAAGAAGAAAAAAATCACATGATCATCTTGATTGATGCAGAAAGGGCATTTGACAAAATCCAACATCCTTTCTTGATAAAAACACTCCCAAAACATAGGAATCAAAGGGAACTTTCTCAACATGATAAAAGGCATATATGAAAAACCCATAGCTAACATTGTATTCAATGGGGAAAGACTGAAAGCTTTCCCATTGAGATTGGGAACAAGACAAGGATGCCTGCTGTCACCATAGTTGCTCAATATAGTGATAGAGGTTCTAGCTAGAGCAGTCAGTCAAGAAAAAGAAATAACAGGCATCCAGTTTGCAATGGTAGAAGTAAAACTTTGGCTGTTTGTAGAGGATTTGATCCTATACCTAGAAAATTCCAAAAAAGTTTACAACAGAGCTACTAGAGCTAATAAGCAAATTCAGCGGAGTGACAGGATACAAGATTAATATGCAAAAATCAGTAATGTTTCTATATACTAGTAATGGAGAATCTGAGGAGGAAGTCAGGAAAAAAATTCCACTTAGAATAGTGACTGAAAGAATCAAATATTTAGGAATAAACTTAACCAAGGATGTAAAGCACTTGTATTCAGAAAACTACTGTGCATTGCTAAAAGAAATCAAAGAAGACCTAAATAAATGAAGGAATATTCCATGTTCATGAATGGGAAGACTAAATATCATTAAGATGCCAATTCTATCTAAATTGATATACAGAGTCAATGCAATCCCAATAATAATTCCAACAGCCTTTTTTAGAGAAATGGAAAACCCAACTGTCAAATTTATTTGGAATAGCAAGGGTCCCAAACAGAAACATCTTAAAAAGGAAGAGCGAAGTTGGAGGACTCTCACTTCTGGACTTTAGATCATACTACCTAGCTACAGTGGTAAAAACAGCATGGTACTGGCATAAAGATAGACACATAGACCAATGGAACCAAATGAATGGTTCAAACAGACCCTTACATCTATGGTTAAGTAATTTTTGACAATCCTGTCAAACCCACTCAGCTGGGTAAGAACAGTCTATTCAACAAATGATGCTGGGAGAACTGGATATCCATAGCCAAAAGAAAGAGGATCCCTATCTCACACCTTATACAAAAATTAACTCAAAATGGATCAAAGACCTAAGTCTAAAATCTAGAACCATAAAGCTCCTAGAAGAAAATGTGGGAAAACATCTTCAAGACCTGGTGGTTGGTGGTGCTTCTTAAACCTTACACCAAAAGCAAGAGCAAAGAAAGAAAACATGGATAAATGGGACCTCCTCAAACTTAAACACTTGTGTTTCAAAGGATATCGTCACGTAGGTGAAAAGGCAACTCACTCAATGGGAGAAAATATTTGGAAACCACATATCCAATAAAAGTTTGATTTCCATGATATATAAAGAGATCATACAACTCAACAATAAAAGAGCAAGCAATCCAATTAAAAACTGGGCAAAAGACTTAGACATTTCTCCCAAGAGGAAATACAAGTGGCGAAAAGCACATGAAAATTTTTGTTCAATATCACTAGCTATTAGGGAAATACAAATCAAAACAATACAATGAGATATCATCTCACACCTTATAGAATGGCCATTACTTAAAAACAAAACAAAACAAAAGAAAACAATGCTGGAGTGCTGGAAAGGTGTGGGGAAATAGGAACACTCATTCAATGTTGGTGGGAATGTAGAATGGTGCACCATCTGTGGAAGAGTGTTTGGAGGTTCCTCAGGAAGCTAATATAGAACGGCCGTATGATCTGGCAATCCCTCTACTAGGAATATATCCAGGAGAACTGAAAACAGGTGAACAGACATTTGCACACCAACATTCATAGCAGCATTATTCACAATTGCCAAAAGATGGAAACAACCTAAGTGTCCATTAACTGATGAATGGTGTAGCAGTTTGGTATTATTTATGAATTCGAAAAATAGATATTGGATCATGTTTGTAAACTGATCTGCTTCCCTGGGCATATTAGATTTTATTAGATTGAGAGGTTTCACTTTTACTTGATTAAATTATGATTAAGGCTTTAATTTCCTACGTCAGTAGGACCGAGGGATGGAGACTCACAGAGAAAACAACATGGCAGAGGAGGGAATTGGAGTTTTGATGCTGGAGCCTGGGAAGTAAATACAAAGAGAAGCAGATACGTGAGAAAAGAGAGAAGGCTCCATTAAATATGTCAGAGGCCCTGGGAAGAGAGACGAGCTATTTGCCTGATAGTTTACAGCTGGTCTTATGGAGATACCAGCTCAGGTCTCTCAGCCGAGCCCGGAAAGAAACAAGCCCTGGGAAGAGAGACAAGCCCTCTAACCTACAGCTGAGAATGGAAGGAGCTAGGACCATGGAGCTTTAGGAAGAAGAGGAAGGCTGAACCATTGCAGAGACTGGCAGCCATCTTGCTCCAACACGTGGCAACAGACTTTGGTGAAGGAAGTAACTTACGCTTTATGGCCTTATGACTGTAAGCTTCTACCCCAAATAAATACCCCTTATAAATGCCAACAGATTTCTGGTACTCTGCACCAGCACCCCTTTGGTTGACTAATACAAATGGATAAACAAAATGTGGTATATACATATGATGGAATACTATGCTGCTGAAAAAAGGTTTGAAATTGGGACCATATGATAACATGGATGAACTTTGAGGATGTTATGCTAAGTGAAATAAGCCAGACACAAAAGGACAAATATTGTATGGTATCACTAAAATGAACTAAATACAAAGAATAAACACATGGAGTTAAAACCTAGACTATAGGTTACTAGGAGATAGGATAAGGACTAAGGGTACTGATGCTTAATGAATGTAAAATGTTCATTTAGCTTGACTGTAAAAGTGTGGAAATGGATAGAGTTGATGGTAACACATTATAGTGAGTGTAACTAACATGGCTGGTTTATAAATGTGATTGGTTGACAGGAATAGTCAAAGGATGTAAATGTCAGTTGAAAGCTAGAGTATAATCTAGGGACTGAATAACATAGTGAACCTGGGGTTGGTGAGAATTGTGGTTAAAAGTACAAATACAAGAATGTTCTTCTGTGAACTAGAGTAAGTGTACGTCACTATTACAAGGTGGTAAGAATATAGTGATGCATGGGAAAATTCAATTCATGTAATTTATGGATTATAGTTAACAGCGTTATAGTAATATTCTTGCATCATTGTCAAAGAAAATACTATATCAATGCTAAGGGTCAATAATAGGGGGCTATGGGGTTTTTCTTATGGATTAAGGAAAACATTCAAAGGTTTACCAGGGCATTGACTGCACAACTCTGTGATGAAAGTGAGAGCCGCTGAGTGTATATTTTGGAAAGACTGTAGAAGGCATGGGACTGTATGACACAGTGAACCATAGGGTGGAAGATGGACTGTGGTTAACAGTAGAAATATGAGAGTGTTCTTTCATGAACTATCACAAATGTACAATACTAATACATAGTGTTAATAATAGTGGGTGTACAGAAAAAATATACCAACTGTACACTATGAACCATAGTTAGTGGTAATAGTCTGATAGTGTTCTTTAATAATTGTAACAAATATTCCACAACAATGTAAGGTGTTAGTGAAGGGGTGATGTATGGGAATTCTATACATTATGCATGATTGTTTTGTAAGCTCACAACTTCTCTAATGAAAGAAAAGCTAAAAAAAAAAAAAAAAGTAATGAGAAAGGGAAAGTAATAAAAGTTTACTGCATGGCTCCATTGCTAATAGTTTTTACATAATCCCAATAATGTAAATGCTGAATGTTAACCCAACCAAAATTATGACATAACTATATTGGAAAGATTAAGGAATTGAAAGAATACATGTGCATAATGGGGACAGAGAATAGGAACAAAAGCCAAATATGCATCATAGTGAGAAGTCAATGGATAATGCTAAATGTGAATATTCAAGAAGCAACATGTTATCTAGAATTATAGAGTTACATTAAAAAAAATTTTTTTAAGCTAAAAGAGGTGCCTCTGGGAATGGTGGCTACCTTTAAAAATGCTTAAATCTATGTGTGTGTATAACTAATTAATGATTAAAAATAGAAACCACTACCACCAACACAAAAAGCACTGTATCTTTCAAAATTACAAATGACCAAACAAATCCACTTCCAGTTATTTCTTTTACAAATGAGGTTGCAAAATGGAATACAAGGTTATTTGTTATAGCATTGTTTATAGTAGTAAATTATTGCAAACAAATGGGTTTGATTAAATAAATCATGTTACATTTTGTAAAAAAAAGTACTATTCACTGGTAATTTGGGAATGAGAAAGCCCTTTATGTACTGAAAAGAAATACCTTAAAGATAAATTACATGAAAAATGCAGAATGCAGAACACTGTGTACGTTTGTGTGAAAAAAGAGAGCTAGGATATATACACATTTTTGTGTAAAATATCCCTGGAAAGATACATTAAAAAAAAAAAAAGCTAATAATATTGGTTGCCTCTGGAAAGAGAAATTGGGCAGCTAGAGCCAGGGGTAGAGAAAGACTTTTTAATATTAATAAATCCCTTATGCTTTTTCAATTTTGAAATGTAAATGTATTATTTATTCAAAAAATTAAATAATGCTAATAGTGGTTATTATAGAAGTCCCAGCAAAGGCTCTGATATGCAGATGAGGACAGCAGTAATGGGAAGTGAGGAGTGGATGGACTTGATGTTTGATTGGACATGGAGGGGAGAGAAAGGAGTCGTCTTGCTTGAGCTCCTGGTCTCTGGTTTGTACAGCTGGGTAGATTGTGATTTCCCGGTAATGGAAATTTGGGAAGACAAGAAAAAAATAGTTCTTTTTCTTTACTTTCTGTATTTGAGGACTTGGTTGGGGATATCCAGGATTTGTTTGGTTTTGTAGGGCTGAAGTTGAACAGAGAGGTCCATGTTTAGATTGTAGCTGAAATCAGGGAGGTAAATGGGATTGAAATCAGTGAGAAGAGTGTGGCTTAGCACCAGGAGTTAAGAAGGGAGCAGAGAGCCCTCAAGAAAGTCTGAGATGAAGTCACCAGTGAGATAGAATCACAGACTTTAAGGATGGGGTTTCAAGAAGGGGGGAGAATGGCCAGGGTATGAAAAAAAATGAACAAATATTTCTTCATTAAGAAAGCTTTCCCTGACCACCCTTTCTAAAATAACATATTCTACTCCTACCACTCTGTGGCTGCCTTAATATTCTTAGCACTTCTGTGCCCCCATTAATATGAAAGTTGCACAAGGGCAGGAAACTTTGTTTTATTTACTGGTTGTATCCCTAATGCTAGCAAGTGCTTGACCCTACTATAAGCCCTTATTAAATATTGTGGAATGAATGAGTGAGTTACTTCACATGTCCCTCTTCCTTACCTTTCCCGTATTTACCTCCAGGTCCTAGATATTTTATCTTTTAAATGTTTCTAAAATACTCTTATCTCCTCTGCTATCTCCCTGGTACAAATTACCATCTTCTTTTGCCTAAACCCAGGGCTGGCAAACTACAGCCCATGGTCCAACTATGGCCTGCTGCCTGTTTCAATAAATACAGTTTTATTGGAAGACAGTTACATCTATTGATTTATTTACATATTGTCTATGACTGATTTCATGCTACAAGGGCAGAATTGAGTAATTGCAACAGAGGCCATATGACTCTCAAAGCTGGAACTATTTTCTGTCTGGCCCTTTATAAAAAAAGTCTGCCATCCCCTGGTGTAGACTACTGCAGTAGGCCCTGTAGTGCAATAAGCTGGACTGTCTAAGACCTTGGCAGTTCATTTTGGGTTGCCTGGAGAATGAGCTGGCTGGAACTGGAGGTTTCCCCCTTTTCCTAGGTGAGGGGGCTGCACTCACACTCAGCTTTTCATGAAACTGTTGCCTTCCCCACCCCAGCAGTGGAGACTGTAACAGTCCCTTGGTCTTAGAATAAAAACTTTTCTGAACTCCAGCCAAACACTTTCTTAATCACTTGTATTAAACATAATCCCTCCTGCCAGGCACATCCTATTCCTTCTGTCTGAAATGCTTTGCCCTTTGCCTAATTAACTCCTATTCTTCATTCTCAGTCAATCCATCCCTCAATACCCAGTCATATTCCCAAGCATCATGACACTTAGTTAAAACTTTACATTTATTTGTATAATTATTTGGTTATTGTTTGTTTTCTCCCTAGACCATAAACTCTATATGTATTCTTGGTTGCCAGTAGCTTAGCATATAGTGATTGGCATAAAATAAGTGCACAATAAAATTAGTTGAGTACAAAGATATAATGTGGAAAAAAACCAGACTCCAAAGACCACATATTCTATGATTCTATTTAAATGAAATATCCAGAAAAGGCAACTCTATGAGACAGAAGGTAGATTATTGGTTGCCTGGGGCTGGGGTGGGAACCAGGATTAGCTGTAAACAGGCATGTAGGATCTTGAAAATGATCTAAAACTGGATTTTGGTGATGGTTACACAACTCTATAAATTTAATAAAAATCATTGAATCATATAATTGAAAATGGGTGAATTTTATGTTATATAAATTATAGCCCAATAAAGTTGTTTAAAAATAAAAATATATAGACTTCTGGGAAGATGGCAGACTAGAAACACATGGGACTTTCTTCTCTCCCAGAAGAATAGCTAGAGGCCAGGCAGAAACAGCCTGGAAAAAAGTCTTCTAGGGTTTAGGACACCAGGGGAAGCCTGGACACTTCCCAGAAGACAGAGGGACAAAGGAAAAGAATTGTGATGGCAAACTGTGAATTAAAAGTGGCAGCTGCTACTGCCGGCACCCTGTCTACACTAAAGAGACTTTTGAATACTCAGGTCTTGGGGCCAGCAGCTACAGACAAAGGGGACCCCAGAGATCCACCTCCCCAGGAAAGGGGAGAGAAGGATACAGCCTAAGGCTGACTCAGCTTTTGACCCACAAATTTGGTTTGCTATGTCCCACCAGCCTTTTCTGGGAAAAGGGAGGAGGCTGCCAGTGAAGGTTGGAGAGCTGTCTCTGAGAAAGTTTAAATTACAAGGCTCTTAGTCTCCAGGTAGAACCTATATCACATTGATCCAGGCTGTGTTGCAGCAAACACACTTTGACCAGGCATTGAACTGAGAGGTCTGCCAAAGCATGCCACCTGCTAGCAGACCAAGGAAATGCATGTGAGGAAATTAAAAATAAATAGGTAAGAGAGGCCTTTTCCAGCCTTACAGTCTCCCTCCTCAAGGCCCTAGGAGGTGGGTCTGCAACCCATTACCGGGTCCAGAGCCCAGTTTTGATAAACTAACAAGGACAATCCTAAAGACCCTAGTTGAACCAAGAATCAAAGAACAGCAGTAACACACAGCCTCCTGCTACTAAGTCTCTACAAAAGAGAGAGAAATCGATCATCTGAGTAAACTCACCATCCTAATCAGATGCCTAGACATCAGCAAAAAATGAGCCATTCTAAGAAAATGGAAGTCATGGCCCAAGAAAAGGAATATATCAAAGCCCCAGAAGAGACACAGGATTTGAGACAACTAATCAATGAGATGCACACTCAAATTAATGAGTTGAAAGACAATATGGCTAAAGAGGTAAATGACATCAAGAAGACATTGAGCAAGGACAAAGAAGAATTTGAAGACCTGAATAGAAAAGTAACAGAACTTAAAGGAATGAAAAACACAGTAAGTGAGATAAAAAACACATTAGAGGCATACAAAAGCAGACTTGAAATGCCAGAAGAAACAATAAGTGATACCAAAGACAGAACAGCTGAAATTGAAGAGAGAAAAGAACAAAGAGAGAAAAGAATGGAAAAAATCAGGGAATTGAATGACAAAATGAAACACAATAACATACATGTCATGGGAGTTCCAGAAGAAGAGAAGGGAAAGGGGGCAGAAAGAGTATTTGAGGAAATAAGAGCTGAAAATTTCCCAACTCTCATGAAAGAAATGAACTTACATGTCCAAGAAGCGCAGCGTCCCCAACCAGCATAAATCTCATCAGACCTACCCTGAGACACATACTACTCAGAATGTCAAATGTCAAAGATATAGAGAAAATTCTGAGAGCAGCAAGGGAGAAGCAACTATCACATACAAGGGATGCCCAGTAAAACTTAGTGCGGATTTCTCATCAGAAACCATGGAGGCAAGAACACAGTGGTATGATACAATTAGGATACTGAAAGAGAAAAACTGGCCACCAAGACTTCTTTATCCAGCAAAATTGACCTTCAAATATGAAGGTGAGTATAAAATATTCACAAACAAACAGAAGCTGAAAGAATTTGTAAAAAAGAATCCACATTTGCAGGAAATGTTAAAGAAAGCCTTATAACCTGAAAGAAAAAGACAGGAGAGAGGGCTTGGCAGAGAATATAGAAGAGCAAGGGTAGCTATACTAATATCAGACAAAACAGACTTTAAATGCAAAAAAGTTATGAGATGCAGAAGGCCATTATTTATTAATAAAAGGGACAATCCACCAGGAAGTTATAACAGTCATAAATGTCTATACACCTAACCAGGGTTCCCCCAAATAAGGCATAAGGCAAACTTTGAAAACTGAAAGGAGAAATAGACATCTCTACAATAATAATTGGAGACTTCAACACATCACTCACATCATTAGAACAACTAGACAGGAGATCAACAAGAAAACAGAGAACTTAAACAATATGATAAACAAGTTAGACCTAACAGACATATACAGAATGTTGCACCCAAACTCAGTGGGTTATACATTCTTCTCAAGTGCCCATTGATTTTTCTGTAGGATAGACCACATATTAGATCACAATGCAGCTCTCAATAAATATAAAAAGATTGAAATTATGCAAAGCATCTTCTCAGATCATAATGGAATGAAACCGGAAATCAGTAATAGACAGGAAAGAGGCAAATTTGCAAATGTGTGGAGGCTAAACAACATACTCCTAAATAATCAGTGGGTCAAAGAAGAAATTGCATGTGAACTCAGTTAAGTAATTAAGACAAATGAAAATGAGAACAACTTATCAAAACTTATGGGAAACAGGGAAGGTAGTCTTAAGAGGGAAATTTATAGACCTATACACCTATATTAAAAAAGAAGAAAGAGCTAAATCCAAAGATCTAACTGAACAACTGGAGAAACTAGTAAAAGAATAGCAAACCAATCCCAAAGTAAGCAGAAAGAAAGAAATAATAAAGATTAGAGCAGAAACAAATGAATTTGAGCACACACACACACAAAACAATAGAGAAGGGGGCGGATGTGGCTCAAATGGTTGGGCGTCCATCTGCCATATGGAGGGACCTGGGTTCGATCCCCGGGACCTCCTGGTAAAATAGTATATATAGAAGGCGCATGGGCTGCCAAGCTCTGTGTGCCGGTGAGCCGCCAGGCCCCGGGAGCCATGCAGCAAGATGATGACATAACAGGAGAGAGACGCAGGGGAGAGTCAAAATGAGATGCTCCGAAAGCTCCGAAAACCAGGAACCCAGGTGGCAGGACACCTCTCTCCTACATCGGAGGTCTCCAGGATCAAATCCTGGTGAAGACTGGAGGAGGAGGATGAGAAGAGATGGCCGGAAACAGACACAGAGAATTACCCAGCAAATGGACACAAAAATAGATAAAGTAAATAAATAAATCTTTAAAAAAAAAAAAAAAAAAAAAACAATAGAGAAAATCAACAAAACCAAAAGCTGGTTCTTTGAGAAGATAAATAAAATTGACAAACCCCTAGCTAGACTAACAGAAAAAAAAGAGAAGATATAAATAAATACAATGAGAAATGAAAGGGGGGAGTTACTGTTGACCCCACAGAAATAAAAAGGATCATAAAAGGATATCATGAGAAACTGTATGCCGACAACCTAGGTGAAATGGACAAATTTCTAGAAATGCACAAACAACTTACACTGATGCTACAAGAAATACAAGAACTTAACAAGCCAATCACATTTAAAGAGATTGAACCTGTCATCAAAAATCTCCCAACAAGAAAAGTCCAGGACCAGATGGCTTCACAGGTGAATTATACCAAAAATTTAGAAAAGAATGAACACCAATCCTGTTTAAACTCTTCCAAAAAATTGAAGAGGAGGGAAAACTACCCAACACATTTTATGAAGCCAACATCACCCTAATACCAAAACCAGATACAAACACTACAAGAAAAGAAAATTACAGACCAAGCTCTGTAATGAACATAGATGAAAAAATTCTCAACAAAATACATGCAAATAGAATCCAACAGCATATCAAAAGACTTCTACATCTCTACCAAGTGAGATTTATTTCTGGTATGCAAAGCTGGTTCAACATAAAATCAATCAATGTAATACACCACACTAAACAAATTGAAGGAAAAAAACGCACATGAGCATCTCAATCGATGCAGAAAAGGCGCTCGACAAAATTCAGCAACGTTTCTTGATTTAAAAAACCCTTCAAAAGATAGGAATAGAAGGAAAATTCCTCAAAATGATAAAAGGCATATATGAGGGAAGCTGATGTGGCTCTAGCAATTGGGCTCCTGCCTACCACATGGGGGGTGTCCCTGGTTTGGTTCCCACGGTCTCCTAAAGAAGACAAAGAGTTGGCATGATGGGCAAGCGTGGCAAGCTGATGCAACAAGAGACACAAGAAGAAAAACATAATGAGAGACACAACAAAGCAGGGAATGGAGGTGGTTCAAGTGATTAGGCACCTTCCTCCCACTTTGGAGGGCCAGGTTCAGTTCCCAGTGCCTCCTAAAGAAATGAGCAAGATGAACAGACACAGCAAGTGCAAACAACGAGGGGGTGGGGAGAAATAAATAAAGCTTTTTAAAAAAAAGGGGGGGGGCATATATGAAAAACCGACATCCAACATCATACCCAATGAGGAAAGGTTGAAAACTTTTCCTCTTAAGATTGGGAACAAGACAAGGATTCCCACTGTCACCGTTGTTATTCAACATTGTGCTAGAAATTCTAGCTAGATGAACTAGTCAAGAAGAAAAAATTAAGGGCATCCAAATAGGAAAAGAGGTAGTATAACTCTCACTGTTTGTGGATGACATGATCCTATATTTAGAAATTTCTGAAATGTCTATGACGGAGCTACTTGAGCTAATAAATGAGTTCAGCAAAGTGGCAGAATACAAGATCAACACTTAAAAATCAGTAATGATTTTGTACATTCGTACTGATCAATCTGAGGAGGAAATTGGGAAAAATTCCATTTACAATATCAACAAAAAGACTCAAATACCTAGGAATTAATTTAACCAAAGAAGTACAGGACCTATATGCAGAGAACTACAAAACAATGCTAAGAAACCAATGCAGACCTAAACAAATGGAAAGACATTATGTCAATCCTACCCAAGCTGATTTATATTAAATGCAATACCAATCAAAATTCCAAGAGCCTATTTTATGAAATAGAAAAGGCAATTATCAACTTAATTTGGAAAGGAAAGTGCACCCAAATAGTCAAAAGCATTCTGAAAAAGAAGATCGACATGGGAGGAATTTCACTGCCTGACCTTTAAACATATTACAGAGCTACGTGGTCAAAACAGCATGGTATTGGCATAAAGATAGGCACATTGATCAGTGGAATAGAATTGATTGTCCAGAAATAGATCCTCATCTCTATGGCCAACTGGTTTTTGACAAACCTACCAAGTCCATGTTAATGGGACAAAATACTCTCTTCAACAAAGGGTGCTGGGAGAACTGGATATATATAACCAAAAGAATGAAAGAGGACCCTTATCTCACTCCCTATTAAAGAATGAACTCAAAATGGATGATAGGTCTTAATATAAAATTCAGGACCATAAAACTACTAGAAGAAAATGTAGGGATACATCTTAAAAACCTTTTGGTAGGTGGTTCTTTCTTGGACCTTACATCCAAAGCACTTGCAACGAAAGAGAAAATAAATGGGACCTTCTAAAAATTAAACACTTTTGCATCTTACAGGAGTTTGTCGAAAGAGTGAAAAGGCAGCCAACTCAATGGCAGAAAATAGGTGGAAATCACATGTCCAACAAGGACTTAATATCCATGCTATATAAGAGATGTTCCAACTCAACAATAAACAAATGACTCGATTAAAAAATGGGCAAAAGACTTGAACAGAGGGGAGTGGGTGTGCCCTAGGCCATTGGGTATTCGCCTCCTATGTGGGAGGTCCTGGGTTTGGTTCCCATTGCCTCCTGGAGAAGGTGAGCGAACAATGAGCAGACAAACAAGAGAACCATCTGTGGCGGGGGTAGGGGGTCGGGATAAAATAAAATAAATAAAGTAAAATAAATAAATCTTTTTTTTTTTTAAAGGGGGGCTTGAATAGACATTTGTCCAAAGAAGAAATACAAATAGCAAAGAAATATATGAAACACATGAAAAAATGTTCAACATCATTAATGATTAGGGAAATACAAATCAAAACTAAAATGAGATGTCATTTCACACCTATCAGAATGGCCACTAATAAAAAGACCTAGAACTACAAGTGCTGGAGAGATAGGAACACTTATTCACTGTTGGTGTGAATGTAGAATGGTACAGCCACTGTGGAGGACTGTTTGGCAGTTCCCAAAGAAGTTGAATATAGATTTGCCACGTGACCCTGCAATACCACTACTGGGTATATACCCAGAAGAACTGAAAGCAGTGACACGAACAGACATCTGCACACCGATGTTCATAGTGGCGTTATTCACAATTGCCAAAAGTTGGAAACAACCCAGGTGTCCATCAACCGATGAATGAACAAACTGTGGTGTAGTCTCACAATGGAATATTATGCAGCTGGAAGAAGAAATGAGGTTGTAAAGCATATGACAACATGCATCAACCTGGAGTGCATTATGTTGAGTGAGGCAGGACAGACACAAATGGACAAATACTGTATGAGTGTGCTACTATGAACTAAATACATTGTGTAACATATTGTATGTTCTTTTCTGCTTCAGGGCTTTCTGCATATAGGTCCTGTACTTCTTTTGATTCCTAGGTATTTGAACCTTTTTTTTTGCTGTTGTAAATGGAATTTTTTCCCCTGATATCCTTCACAGATTGTTCAATACTACTGTATAAAATGTAAATATAAATCAATTTATGAAGATGAAATTAAATTAGTGATTATATAGGGCTGGGGAAGGCATTCTAAGGGGTATGAAGTTTTTCATTTTGGAGTAATGAAGTGGTTTTAAAAATTTTTGTGCTGGGAAGCGGCTGTGGCTCAATCAGTGGGGCTCCCGTTTACCATATGGGAGGCCCCGGGTTTGGTTCCCGGGGCCTCCTGGTGAGGGCAGGCCCGCCCACACGGCGTGGTTAGCTGACCAAGCGAGCACAAGCAGCAAGGGGGGGATAAATGAATAAATAAATAAAATCTATAAAAAAAAAAAAAAAAAAAAAATTTTGTGCTGATGAATGCACAACATTGCGATTATACTAAAAGCTATTAATTATACACTTTGGATAGAGCATATGGTATGTGAATATATCTCACTAAAACTGCTTAATAAATAAATAATTGTGCAAGTATAGCCAGAAATAGCAGCTATGTACAGGCAGAGGAAACAGATATTGAGAGGTGAAGAATTTTCTTGTTTGTTTGTTGTTTATAATTACTATTAAAATAATGAAAATGCTCTAAAATGATTGAATTGATGAATGCACAACTATGTTATATGAAATACCATTGATTGTACACTTCGGATGAATTGCATGCTTACTTAATATGTATTAATAAAATTGGTTTGTTTAAAAATAAATAATATATGTTAGTTGAATAAAAGAAAAAATACAATTATTAATGGGAATACCATCTTTATCTTGTGTTAAATGTGTATACCTGTTTCTGGTCTTTGTGTTCTGTACCACTCGTTCTGTATTACACTTTCTTAATATTTTAAATGCCTGGAAGTACATGTCATTCATTAATATTCTTTAAAAAAACTTTTCTGGATTCTTCTAATTTGAAATACATAAATTAGGTTTGGTTTGTAACAAATATCCCAGATGTCTCAATATACCTTTGGGATTTAAATACATATAAAGAGCGTCCCTTGTTACAGATGCTAGCAGAAATCAGATTTGGATTCCTTGGAAGCACCTAGGCTAGGAATCAAGTGTGCTTGTACATGAGGACATTTGTAACGTTGAACTAGATATTCTAAACTGAACTAGATTCATTCTGACTTCAGAAATAAGGTGCAATATTAATGGCATAGGAAAGTTTTTAAAAGTAATCTGAATTTTTGGACTAAACACTTTAGTCCAAATGTCCCCAGAAACAAAAGGCTTAGTATATCTCTAATAGCTCTCTGATCCTATCAAGCCCTTCTGGGTGCACGGTTCTGTACTTTTATTGGGTTCACCTGGAAGCAGAACCTGAGCTAAGGATGTTAGTGCAGGTGAAATGTTTTGGATTAAGCAGCTGCAAGGGAGCAGAAAGAGTGAGACGGGGAATAAAGAAAAGCTAATAAAAGGTAGTAGGTTACCACTGTGAGCAACCAAGGCACCATCTGTGTGGGGGACCGGAGAATTGATCAGCTTGCTTCTGCCCCCTTTGGTTGATGGTTACCCTGTGAATATTAACTCCCCTGTGCTCCTGTGCCAAGGGAGAGGAGGTTTCTGGGACTCTAGAGAAAGCCCTGAAGCAGAAAAGAAGAGTGTGGGACATGCTCAAAGTGGGACTTGCCTTTCTGCCTGTAAGTGCCCACTATAGCTGAGCTGAAGTCAGAAGCTACCCAAAGGGTGGTACTCAGGGCTGCATCTGTCAAGGGAGTAAAGAGCATTTTTCAGATGAAGCTCCATAGGTAACTGGACATCTGATAACATCACAATTTCCACTGCAATTTTATATAAAGTTTTTAATTAAGTGAAATATTTTATTTGCATTAATGATAGAAAAAACATGGCAGAATCATGTGAAATGAATGAATGTGTAACCTACATGAAGAACATTCTGATCAGGATTCTCTTTAATAACCATAAGCAATTTATTCCAGTAATAGCCCAGATGGTCAAGTATGAGGGTCACCTTTCACAGAACTCATATCTCGAGCAATGTAAGTTAAAAAGTAGCCTCCCTTAAGTAAAAATCCCCATAGAGATTAGTTGTGTAGTACTTGTTCCACTTGACTATTATTCATCTTTCTAGAACATGAAGAAATAAATTGTTAAATTCTGTAAGCCGCTTGCCACATAACTGTTTAAGGTTTCCAATTAGAAATGAATGGTAAACTCTGAGAATCAAAGAAAATTCCTCGAAATATACTTGAATTCTGAACACTATGACACAAGATGGCTGCCAATCCTCTGACTTAGATTACACTGTAAAGTGAAGAGGGCTTCTGAAGAAAGGTGGTTCTGCTTCTGATCCCAAGGGATCTTTCTTTAAATGACTCTATATGTAATATTTTAAAAACCATCCATCTGTCAGCAAATGATTGTCAGAGGAAGTATAGGATACATTTTTCTCTATTCAGTAAGTGATACCAAGCCACAAAACACTGCAAGGAACTGAATCTGAGGGAAACTTACAACTTCAAAGTTACTGAGAAGTAGTTTGCCTTATGTAATACTGAAAGACTGCCCCAAAAGAAATCTCATAGTCAGACTTCCTGAAATTTATGTGTAACTTAGGCAGAGGATGGAAGAATTTCCTATATTCATAAATAAATTTACAAATAATCACTCAATAAGTGTTTCAGTTAATACAGTTTTATATTTGGCAAGGATGATGGGGGGTGGGGTGGGGGAATCAATTACTGATTACATTTTCCCAGGAGCATCTTTCCACATCAGGATCACTTTAACTCAAAGGTAACAGTTAACTATTCACAAGTCCCACAACTAGCATTTAGTTCTACTCAATATGAAACGTCTACTTGTTCTCGCCAATATTATTTGTACATTCTCTTAATTCACAAAAGTACAAGTAAAAAATCCTCAGGTGCTTATCACATCAACTCATGGGTCCCTATACCATCCACCCTATCCCTCACCCCACCCAATCCCTTCCCCTTCCCCTCTTGATTCCTACCCGTTATAAAAGTAGTAGCCAGAAGACTGAGTTATTTTCCTGGATGAATTATGAACTGAAAATGAGCATAAAATGAAATATGTAACTTTTCAAAAGAGGAAATCAGATACATTTAAATGATGTATTGAATGAAGCTACCATTTTACCCTGGGTTCCAAACTGCTTATTCTGGGTTAGGATGAAATGAATGGAGGAACACAACATAAAATGGTATATATGTATTTTGAGCACAAAGTTTGTTGAACAAAGCATACTGAATAAGGTGAGCCCAAGTAGTATTAACAAGTGATAGACATCATAACCACAACAGTGGCCATACATTTTGGGAGCTACTAGCACCCAACAGAAAAAAAAAATTACTTATAGAAGTGTTTATTAAATACTTACTAGCCACACGAAAAACAAAACAATTTGTCAAGGACCATATGATTTTATAAAGCACAATGGCCAGCTGTGTCAGCCTGTTCTTTAATCTGCTGTCTGGAATGCTCTCAACACTTGCCAGCACTGGATTCTCTCCCTTCTCCCTACAACAGGCAACAAGCCTGTAAGGATGCTCAGGGTTTCCCCACACCATGAATTCAGGTTAGGACAGTGCACAAGGTTCCTTCACCAAGCTCGATGGTTAGGTTCGTATGAGGGGCGCTCTTTCATCTGCCGTTCCCTAAGACACAGAAAAGAAAGGATGGGGAAATTAGGTTTCACATCAGAAACTTCTCCCCAGATATGAAAATTTAGGTGGTGGTGGTAAGGTGGAAGGCAGTTTGTCCCACTCTTTGCTCTCCTCTCTTGACCTGTCTCTTCTTGCTCTTTCTTTATGATTCAGACCTAACCTTCTCATGGAGGCCTTCCCTGACCACCCTGCCCCCAACACCAGAATCGTACCCTTCTCTGTGTTTATCTTGTATCTAAGCTAGGGTACTTGTCATACCCTATTGAATTTATCTCCTTCCTGGCCTGTAAACCACTAGATAACAATATCTGGGAGATAGTAGGTGCTCAATAATTACTTGCTTATTGAAGACAAGAATATGGTTAATTGTAGTAGCATTTACACAGGGTTTCATCTGTTCATATGAAAATCTCAGTCATTGTACAAAGTAGGACTGGAAGTAACATACACAGACAAAAGTGGCAAAATAGTTTATTCAAAATAGTTCATTCAGGCTAAAGTTATTTGCATGGGGTAAGAAACACAATGGAAGAATCTGGAAAGTAGGGAAATCCAAGTGAATATCTTCAAATGGTTTCAACCTATTTCAATTCCTACCTCACATTTGCCTCAGATTGTTCAGGTGGCTAGGGAAAAAATAAGTCCTTGTTGGCAAAAAGTGAAGCTGCTGAGAATTTAAGAAAGGATTCTATAGAAAGGTTCGTTGGAGGTATTTAGCCCTTTTGAAGGGATTTGAACCCATGGGTTGGCGTGCTCGTCATTTAGGAAGGCTAATCTCTTTTCCCCATCCATTTTAGTTATCTCCATCCCTCCAGGAATCAACTACTTCCATGCTTCAATCATTTATTTTGCAAGGATGTCTCATGGTAGGTATCTACTGGCATATCATGGATTCTTTCCAAGCAGCCTTTGGCTACCTTGCTGTATAATCTTGGAGCTGTTTTAATCATATTTAATAATAAATAATATTTATTCCATTCTTACGATATTCTTATACTGGGCCAAATGCTTAATGTTTTTCGACATCATCTAATTCTCTCAAAAACCTCATTAAGTAGGCTCTATTACCCCAGTTTTTTGGGGTTTTTTTTTTTTTTGGAGGTACTGGGGATTGAACCAAGGACCTTGTACATGGGAAGCAGGTGCTCAACCACTGGGCTACACCTGCTCCCCAATGAGAATTGTTTTTTTCATTTGTTTGATTTTAGGATCGAACCTGGAACCTCATACATGGGAAGCAGGCATTCAACCACTTGAGCTACATCCGCTCCCCTATTCATTTTATAGATAAAGAAACTGAGGCATAGTTTCCAGGGTCACACAGCTTTTAAGTGACAGAACTGGGATTTGAAGCCAGGAAGTCTGACACCAAAGCCCAGGTGCCTAACTGATGTATTCTTCCTCTTCTTTCAGGTTTTTGTTTTACAAAGATGTAAAGTTTACTACCAGGGAACACAATCAGGGATTCCCTTCTTACCAAGAGAGACCCAAATACTAGATGGCACCATTCCATCATACCATCTTCTTTGACACATTTCCCTGCCGTCCCAGTGGTATGGCCATGAAATCACTGTGCCCAGCATAAAATCCTAGAACCCATCCTACAGAAGCCAGCCCTTCAATGAAGCCCAGTTGAGGGATTCCTCAGGTAAACTTATCCAGTAAGGGAGGAGTTCCTTCAGCCACTACTCACCTCATCCATGGATCCCTGTCCTCTGCACGCAAACCAGGTGAAAATCAAACCAAAGAACGCACCTATGGCCATGATGATATAGGGTATGTTGGTGATGACTAAAGTAGTGTTAATCACAGACTTCAATCGACCTGCAGTTTCTTCATCAATAAGAACAGACTGGAGGGAAAAGAAAATGTATTCCCTTGATCACTAAAAATCCAAGTATAATGTTTTTTGCTATATATTTCTTCCAAATCATTAAACACAATTTGGGTATGTCCTCCTGTCAGCAAACCAGACACACTGAAAATCCTTTGATAAATTAATCAGAACGGTCATCTATTCATTAACATTGTATCTTTTCTCACAAAGGCATTTATTACTCTCAAAACAGTTTGGGAAAAGAGGGAAAAGTATTTGGAAATATTGAGACAATAGCCTCTTTTGTATCACACAACTCCAACTCATTGTTCAAAATCCAGCTCAGTATAACTTCTTTGCAGATGTTTTCCCTGACTATCCAGGGCCTGGTTAAAGGCCCCTTCTCTGAGCTTCCGTCCAGCTCTCTAAAATCTTCTACCTTGTCCTCATACTCTGCATTACCTGTTGGTCTCCCCCTAACTGTGAGGTTCCCGAAGGCGAGGTCAATGACTTCTATCTCAGTAACTATCTTGGTATAGCACCCAAAACACAGTAGATGTTCAATTAATGTTGGCTGATTGTAAGAATGAATGCATGAAATACTCCAACAATGATAAGTGGAAAGTATAATTTCCCTCTCAGTTCGATCTATATAGTAAGCAGGACCAGAGGTCTCAAACAAAGTGTTCAAGGGAGTTGTGAGGTTAACCAGAATTCCATAGGGTGTTGATAACTAAGGAAATGTATGAGAATAACACTTTCTATACTCAGAGCAGAGGTATAATTACCTTAAATTATCATGGGTGAGATATCTGAAGAACTTAAGCCCTTAAGAAATTATGAGCAACAAATGGGACTTTTGGCTTAATTTAGGCTTAATCTGCATTGGACTGAATCAGAGGATTGGGTTCTCAGGCTGACTCTTCCACTAACTGGCCAAAGTTCCTCTGGACCAGAGTTTCCTCCTCTATAAAAAGAGGTGGAGAAAGAGAGGGGCAGTCTCCAATGTCACCTGCAGATCTAATAATTTATGTTTCTAAAGAATAGAAAAGTCAAATTCTTTCTAGGA
Organism: Tolypeutes matacus; assembly: GCA_026826555.1. NCBI lineage: Eukaryota > Metazoa > Chordata > Mammalia > Cingulata > Chlamyphoridae > Tolypeutes > Tolypeutes matacus. Next base: position 6,791,066 of record JAKSZT010054466.1, on the reverse strand, counting down.
GGCAGCAAAAGCATCAGGCTTCAATCCATTGTTCCCTGGACTCAATCTAGTTCTTAACAAAAAAGCAAAGCGAAAGTTGGGAGTTGAGGGGACTTCACATATACCATTACTATGAGCATGGCTGGCAGAACAGGACCTTCTGCATTTTGAAAAAACCTGACTTTCATGCCCCTCCCCACAAACAATAACATTGATGATCCAGGAGCAATTGTATATAGGTATGCTACAAATTGGTAAATATTGCCTGAATTTTACCTATGAAACAATAAAAACCTCACCCTGGAGTTGTAATCACAAACCCTTCAAAAGTTTATAAATGTGTCTATTAATATAATATTAAATGAAAAAAGATATAAAAATGCATCTACAGTGTGATCTCAGCTATGTAATATCAGAATCAGAAAAATACTAGGAGGCAACATATGAAGATGTCAACTGCATTTGTCTCTGAAGGATAGACTGATTGGTGGTTTTTTCTTAAAGCAGTTTTAATGAGATATAATCACATACCATATAATCCATCCAAAATGTACAATGAATGGCTTTTAGTATAATGAAGTGTAGCGCATCACCACAAAAAATTTTAGAACAATTTCATTATGGTGATTTACTTTTTAAATATGTTTTTAAATTTCCCAAAAGTTCTCTATAAAGAGCACGCTAGTCAGTTAATTAGTTTTCCAAAGTGACAAACATGAAATTATATTTTAAAACGTTGTTATTGGGAAAAAATTTAGAACACATTGAATAAAATAAAACAAATTAAAAACAGTATGTCAATGGGAAGTGGATGTGACTCAAGCAGTTGGGTGCCCACCTTCCACATGGGAGGTCCCGGATTCAGTTCCTGATGTCTCCTAAAGAAGACGAGCAAGACAGCGAGCTGACGTGACAGGATGGCACGACAGACTGGTGTGACAAGCTGACACAACAAAATGATGCAATGAGATGATGCAACAAGGAGACACAATGAGGAAACACAATGAGACACACAAAAGCAGACAGCAGAGGTGACTCAGTTATTGGGCGCCTCCCTCCCATATGGGAGATCCTGGGTTCAGTTCCTGTTGCCTCCTAAAAAGAAGATGAACAGACAGAGAGCACACAATGAACAGACACAGAGAGCAGACAAAGAGCTCAAACAACAAAGGGGTGTGGAGAAATGAATAAAATAAATCTTTAAAAAAAAAAGCTGACTTCCAGGAAGATGGTGGACTACTAAGACACAGGAATCTCTTCTCCAGAAAAATAGCTAGAGGACAGACTGAAACAGCCCCAAAAAAGATCTTCTAGGGTTTAGGACAGCAGGTGAAGCCTGCACACCACCCAGAAGAGAGAGGAACAAAAGAGGGAAATCGTGACGACAGAACCGTGAGTTAGAACCAGCAGTGGCTGCTGCTGCCAGCACCCTCCCCCGACACTAAAGACTCTTTAGAATTCTTGGGCTTCTGGGCCTGCGACTACAAAGGGGGCTCCAGGGATCTACCACCCCAGGAAAGGTGAGAGAGAGGGATACAGTCTAAGGCTGACTCAGGTTCTGACCTACAAATTTGGGCTGCAGTGCCCCATGGGCCCTTCCAGGCCAGGTGGGACCACACGGTGGTTTGCCCTGGGAGCTGGCAAAGAACTGGAGAAATCCGACTCTCTCAATCTCCCTCTCTCTAGCCTGGACTAATTGTTGAGGAGTTCACAGGAGAGGGGAGAGAGAGCCTGGGGCTGACTCAGGTTTTGACTCGCAGGTTTGGTCTGCCCTGTCCCGAGAGCCCTTCCGGGGCGGGGGCGGTGGGGGGCTGCGCCATTGTTTGCCTTGGACCCTGCAAGGGGCTAAGGATATAAAAACCTCCCAATCTCCTCCTGTACTAACAGGGACTGACTATTGAGGATTCAGAGGGGAGTGGAAATATTTCCTAGCCGGGAAAAGGGAGGCGGCTGCCAGAGAAGACTGGAGAACTGTCTCAGAAAGTTTGAATTACGAGGCTCTTAGCCTCCAGACAGGAAGCTCTATCACACTGATCTGGTCTGTGTCACAACAAATACACGCTCACCAGGCATTGAATTGAGAGCTTCCAATGAGCGCCATCTCCTGGAAGACCAAGGAAGTGCACATAAGAAAATTAAAAATAATTCAGAGAGGCTTTTCCTGGCCTCTATAGTCTCCCTGCCCAAGGCCCTAGGAAGCGACTCTACAACCAATTACTGGGTCCAGTGCCCAGTTTTGAGCAACCAGCAGGACAATCCTAACAATCCAGGTTGAGCCAAAAATCAAAGAGCTGTGGTAACTCACAGCCTCCTACCACTAATCCCTAGAAAAGAGAAAGAGATTGAACATCTGATTAAACTATATCCTAACCAGATGCCTAAACACCAGCAAAAAATTAAGAGCCATACTAAGTAAATAGAAGACATGGCCAAGGAAAGGAATACATCAAAGTCCCAGAAGAGATGCAGAATTTGAGAGAACTATTCAGCGAGATGAGCACAAATTTCCAAGATCAAATTAATGAGTTGAAAGACAATATAGTGAAAGACATAAATGACATCAAGAAGACAAGGAGCGAACGCAAAGAAGAATTTGAAATCCTGAACAGAAAAGTAATGGAGTTCATGGGAATGAAAAACACAATAGGTGAGGTAAAAAACACATACGAGGCATACAACAGCAAACTTGAAATGATAGAAGAAAGAATAAGTGATACCAAAGACAGAGTAGCTAAAATTGAAGAGAGAAAAGAACAGAGAGAGAAAAGAATGGAAAAAATTGAGCAGGGGCTCAGAGTTGAAAGATAACACAAAACACAACAACATACATGTCATGGGAGTTCCAGAAGGGGAAGAGAAGGGAAAGGGGGCAGAAAGAGTATTTGAGGAAATAATAGCTGAAAATTCCCCAACTCTCATGAAAGAAATGAAATTCCATATCCAAGAAGCACACCATACCCCAATCAGAATAAATCCAATTAGACCAACACCAAGACACATACTACTCAGAATGTCAAATGTCAAAGATAAAGAGAAAATTCTCAGAGCAGCAAGAAAGAAGCAAACGATTACATACAAGGGACTCCAGTAAGACTTAGTGCAGATTTCTCTTCAGAAACCATGGAGGCAAGAAGACAGTGGTATGATACAATTAGGAAACTGAAAGAGAAAAACTGCCAGCTGAGAATTCTTTATCCAGCAAAACTGTCCTTCAAATATGAAGGTGAGTGTAAAATATCCACAAACAAACAGAAACTAAGAGAGTTTGCAAAAAGGAACCCACCTTTGCAGGAAATATTAAAGGAAACCTTAGAACCTGAAAGAAAAAGACAGGAGAGGCTTGGAGGAGAGTATAGAAGAAAGAATAGCAGAAAGGATAACCAAAAGAATAAAAAGAGAGACAAAAACAAGATGACATAGGAAAACCAAAGACTAAAATGGAGGAGGTAAACAGTGCATTTTCAGTAATATCATTGAATGTGAATGGATTAAATTCCCCAATCAAAAGATACAGGCTGATAGAATGGATGAAAAAACATGAGCCATCTATATGCTGCTTATAAGAAACTCACCTTAGAGCCAGGGATACAAACCGGTTGAAAGTAAAAGGTTGGAAAAAGATACTCCACGTGAATAGTAAACAGAAAAGAGCAGGGGTAGCTATACTAATATCAGACAAAACAGACTTTAAATGCAAAAAAGTTATAAAGATACAGAAAGCCATTACATATTAATAAAAGGGATGATCCACCAGGAAGATATAACAATCATAAATATCTATGCACCTAACCAGGGTACCCCAAAATATGAGACAAACTCTGGCAATACTGAAGGGAGAAATAGACATTTCTACAATAATCATTGGAGACTTCAACACCTCATGCACATCATTAGATAGAACATCTAGACAGAAGATCAACAAGGAAACAGAACTTGAACAATATGATAGACAAGTTAGACCTAACAGACATATACAGAACACTGCATCCAAACTCAGCGGGTTATACATTCTTCTCAAGGATCTTTCTCCAGGACAGACCACATGTTAGGTCACAATTCAGCTCTCAATAAATATAAAAAGACTGAAATTATACAAAGCACCTTCTCAGATCATAATGGAATGAAACTAGAAATCAATAATAGACAGGAAAAAAGTAAATTAGCAAATGTGTGGAGACTGAACAACACACTCCTAAATAATCGGTGCTTCAAAGAAGAAATTGCAAGTGAAATCAGTAAATATATTGAGACAAATGAAAATGAGAACACAACATATCAAAACTTATGGGATACAGCGAAGGCAGTCTTGAGAGGGAAATTTATAGCCCTAAATGTCCATATTAAAAAACAAGAAAGAGCTAAACTCAAAGATTTAACTTAACAACTAGAGAAACTAGAAAAAGAACAGCAAACCAATCCCAAAGCAAGCAGAAGGAAATAAATAATAAAGATTAGAGGAGAAATAAATGAAAATGAGAACAGAAAAGCAATAAAGAAAATCAACAAAATCAAAAGCTGGTTCTTTTAAGAAGAACAGTAAAATCGACAAACCCCTAGGTAGACTAACAAAGAAAAAAAGAGAGGAGATGCAAATAAAATCAGAAATGAAAGGGGGGAAGTTACAAATGACCCCATAGAAATAAAAAGAATCATAAGAGGATATTATGAGAAAATATATGTCAACAAACTAGACAACCTAGATGGAATGGACAAATTTCTAGAAATGCACAACCAACCTACACTGACACTACAAGAAATACAAGAACTTAACAAACCAATCACATTTAAGGAGATTGAATCTGTCATCAAAAATCTCCCAGCAAAGAAAAGTCCAAGACCAGATAGCTTCACAAGTGAATTCTACCAAGCATTTCGAAAAGAATAAACACCAACCCTGTTTAAACTCTTCTAAAAAATTGAAGAGGAGGGGAAATTACCCAACACAATTTATGAAGCCAACACCACCCTAATACCAAAGCCAGATAAAAGATTCCACAAGAAAAGAAAATTACAGACCAATCTCTCTAGTGAACATAGATGCAAAAATTCTCAACAAAATACATGCAAATCAAATCCAACAGCATATCAAAAGACTTATACATCACGACCAAGTGGGATTTATTCCTGGTATGCAAGGCTGGTTCAACATAAGAAAATCAATCAATGTAATACACCACATTAACAAATTGAAGGGAAAAAACCACATGACCATCTCAATAGATGCAGAAAAGGCATTCGACAAAATCCAGTATCCTTTTTTGATAAAAACACTTCAAAAGATAGAATAAAGGGAAAATTCCTCAAAATGATAAAAGGCATATATGAAAAACACACAGCCAACATCATACTCAATGGAGAAAGGTTGAAAGCTTTCCCTCTAAGATCAGGAACAAGACAAGGATGCCCACTGTCACCATTGTTATTCAACATTGTACTACAAGTTCTAGCTAGGGCAATTAGACAAGAAAAAAAATTAAAGGCATCCAAATAGGAAAAGAGGAAGTAAAACTCACTGTTTGCGGATGACATGATCCTGTACTTAGGAAATCCTGAAGTGTCCACGACAAAGCTACTTGAACTAATCAATGAGTTCAGCAAAGCGGCAGGATACAAGATCAACATGCAAAACTCAGTAATGTTTTTGTACACTAGCACTGAATAACCTGAGGAGGAAATCAGAGGGAAAATTCCATTTTCAATAGCAACAAAAAGACTCAAATACCTAGGAGTTAATTTAACCAAAGAAGTACAGGACCTATATGCAGAAAACGACAAAACAATGCTAAAAGAAATTTTAAAAGACCTAAAAAATGGAAAGACATTTCGTGTTCATGGATTGGAAGAATAAATATCATGAAGATGTCAATCTTGCCCAAACTGATCTATAGATTCAATGCAATAACAATCAAAATCCCAACAGCTTACTTTACAGAATTAGGAAGGGTAAGTGCACCCAAATAGCCAAAAGCATTCTAAAAAAGAAGAGCAACGTGGGAGGAATTTCACTGCCTCACCTTGAAACATATTACAAAGCTACAGTGGTCAAAACAGCATGGTACTGGCATAAAGATAGACACATCAATCAGTGGAATAGAATTGAGAACCCACCTATACAGTCAACTGGTTTTTGGCAACCCTTTCAAGCCCATGCTAATGGGAAAAAACAGTCTCTTCAACAAATGGTGTTGGGAGAACTGGATATCTATAACCAAAAGAATGAAAGAGGACCCCTATCTCACCCCCTATACAAGAATCAACTCAAAATGGATCAAAGATCTAAATATAAAAGCCAGGACCATAAAACTACTAGAAGAAAATGTAGCGAAACATCTTCAAGACCTTGTAGTAGGTGATAGTTTCTTGGACCTTACACCCAAAGCACGTGCAACAAAAGAAAAAATAGATAAATGGGACCTCCTCAAAATTCAACACTTTTGTACCTCACAGGACTTTGTCATAAGCGTGAAAAGGCAGCCAACTCAATGAGAAAAAATATTTGGTAATCACACATCTGATAAGGGTTTAATATCCAGGATATATAAAGAGATGTTACAACTCAACAATAAAAAGACAAATGACCCAATTAAAAAATGGGCAAAAGACTTGAATAGACATTTCTCCAAAGAAGAAATACAAATGGCAAAAAAACACATGAAAAAATGCTCAACATCACTCATGATTAGGGAAATGCAAATCAAAACTACAATGAGATATCATTTCACACCTATCAGAATGGCCACTATTAAAAAGACAGAGAACTACAAGTGTTGGAGAGTATGTGGAAGATAGGAACACTTCTTCACCCTTGGTGGGAATACAGAATTGTACAGCCACTACGGAGGACTGTTTGGCAGTACCTAAAGAAGTTGAATATAGACTTGCCATGTGACCCTGCAATACCACTGCTGGATATATACCCAGAAGAACTGAGAGCACTGTCATGAACAGACATCTGCATACCAATGTTCATAGCAACATTTTTCACTATTGCCAAAGGTTGGAAACAACCCAGGTGTCCATCAACAGATAAATGGATAAACAAACTGTGGTCTATTCACACGATGGAATATTATGTAGCTGTAAGAAGAAATGAAGTCATAAAGCATATGACAACATGGATGAACCTGGAGGACATTATGTTGAGCAAAGCAAGCCAGACACAAAAGGAGAAATACTGTATGAATGCATTACTATGAACCAAATATATTGTGTAATACATTGTTTGATTCAAAAAAATTCTTGTATGTATCCATTACATTTGAGAAATGTAAAAAAAAAAAAAAAAAAGAGGCAAAAATATAATTTAAAAATGAAAAAAATAAGCTAAAAACTAAAAAAAAAACAGTATATCGGTAAGACTCAGATTTGTAAATAGTGATTTTAATTTTCCTGTTTTTCTAATTTCTGTTATTAAATTTTTAGAGAAGAGATCAAAATAATAAAAGCTTTTAGAAAATGTTAAAACAAGCCCACCAATGAGGAATTTCTTTAGGGGGAAAACCCTGCATTTTTCCCTCAAAACTGAGTAAATGAGAAGGGGAAATTGAGGATATATAACTATGTATATGTAATATGTGATTTAGAAAAGCATTTCTCATGGGTGTCATAAATAATGGGCATGTTGTATTAGATATGTGTTACCACTATAAAAAAAAATAATAATGAGGAAGCAGATATGGCTCATGCAGTTGGGCACCCGCCTACCACATGGGAGGTCCCAGGTTCGGTTCTCAGTGCCTCCTAAAGAAGATGAGCAAGACAGCGAGCTGACATGACGGGCTGGAGCGGCGAGCTGATGCAACAAGATGATGCAGCAAGATGACGCAATGAAGAGAAACTGAGGAAACACAATGAGAGCCACAACAAGCAGGCAGCAGAGGTGGCTCAAGTGATTGGGTGCCTCCCTCCCACATGGGAAGTCTTGGGTGCGGTTCCCTGTGTCTCCTAAAAAGATGAACAGAGAGCAGACAGCGAGCACAAAACAATGGGGGGGGGAATAAATAAATAAAATAAATCTTAAAAAAAAAATAATGGGAGTGTTTGGCACTTTCAGAATATACTTTATTCATAAAACTTCTATTTATACTTAACATTTAGGGATAAAATTTCTGTGGGTAGATTGTGAAAAGAAGTATGGCTTCACAAATGATAATTTAACTCTCAGTTTAGAAATCCTAAGACATAAATTGTAGTACATATGCATTAAAAGTTTGTTTTATTTAATTATATATATATGTATAAAGTGTTAGGTAAAAAAATATTTTTTTTCACTTATCTATTTAAACACCTTATTACTTGAATATTGTGTTAACTGCTCTGAAACAGTGTTTGATTTTGTAATATAGCTCTTTTAACCCAGAAAGCGCCCACACCTCAGCTGTGCTGATCAGATGCTGGCGTCGGCAGGAGCCAGAGGTTAGTGGGACACGCCTGCTGTGTCTTCCTAGCACCTTTGTGCCTACCAAGATGCCGATTTCTCAAAGTGGTTTTTGATGTTTTTTAACTTATAAGACCCTTTGATGGTCACAAACCTCTAATCATAAAATGAAAATGAAAAAATAGTTGTTTTAAAACCATACTGTGGCGGACTAATTAAGCAGTTGTTTTCTGTGTATATAAAGTTTTTTCCAACACACGACTGTAAGTGTGCTCATTATCACTTTAAATGCCAACTATGCCCTATTTTGTCATCTATCAGATGTGTTATTGGTGTAATTGCACACCAAAAGTAAGCCAAGCATTACACTAACTGGGTCTCCGCTTATGTGAGCAAAGGGAAGATGGAACAACTCCCAGATGAGAGCCTTGTTTTCTCCTTGGTCTAGCTGTTTCTAAATCTAGTGACCCAGGATTCAAGTTGTTAATATCAAGTGAAACTTTGCTTCGGATTGGCTCAGTGGAGTTAATTAATCTGAATCTAGTGATCTTGGGCAATGCTTGAAAACAGATCCTCTTTCTGCCACTCCCTTGATCTCTACAACTTTTCCTAATTATAGTAAAGCGCAATTGCAGTCAAGTGGCAGTTGAGAAGGAGGAGGTCAGTATAGTCTATGCATGTTGTATAATAATGAGTGTTTCAGCCACCTTCTCCTAAAGTAAATACTGGAGTGGATAGTATTCCATTATGTAGACTTAACTTGGCTAAGTGCTTTTTAGGTTGCTTAACAGTTTTTCAAGATTTTAAAAGATGTATAAGGTTAAATAAAATGGAAATGCTGTGTATCTTTTGAAGTGATAAAATCTCCATTGGAATTTTAAAGGAAAAAAAAAGAAGTATTGCTTCAGGGAAATACTTTTTGCTTGAACTAAGGCAGGATCTGTTTCCTATAATTCATGTTACATGGTTGCCTATAGTAGAAAAAACTCTTATTTTATGGTGATGGATAAGGCAACCATATATCACTGATATTAATGGACATCTATCACATTTTATTTAATCATTTATGCAGTGTTGCCAATCATTTTCATTTTACTCTCTCTTTTCCTCCTCCTCAATTAATGAACAGTAAATTAATGTTTTACAAACTGGCAAGGTTTCGAAGAAGGAGTAGACAGACCAAAGAAAGGTTTACCCTGGACATCTAGATGTGGACTATTTATCCAGTGTCTGACAATGTTTCATTCTACCTCTGCATTTTGTTTCTTACCTAATCAGCTCCCTAGAAGGAAGTTTCACCCAAATAATGTTCTTGAGAAGGGAAATTTCTTTCTTCCACCTTCCCAAATCAAATCTGAGACAGGCAAGTTCATGTAAGTATTTAAAGAGCAATTTTCTGAGGACAAGCAAGTTTCTAAAAATCATCTTTCCCCCTTTTATCAACTGTAGATATCATCATATATACACAGTAGACATCACAATGGAATTTTTCAAGCTTGGACAATGAAAACATATCCATGGCTCCCTCCCAGGGCTTACCTCATTGAGATACATCACTGGGAAAACCATAGTTCTAATATTTCCTGTTTCACTACAAAGATAAAAGATGAAATTATGTTGTAGATATCGTCATTATGATGGCACACTAATCTGGAGAGACAGTTTATATGGGAAATCCAGCACACTTATTTCATTAAAGTACCCAGATTTTGCTGCCGACTTCTTAATTATCTTTGCAAACACATATAAGTCAGAAGTTAGATTCCCTTTAGCCTAGCAATTGCAAGTGCTATACATGTATTTGAAGTGTTAATTATCAAAACACAAGATACTGAAAGCAAAAATTCATCAAAATTATTACTATTGCCCTAAGAGTCATCTCAGAGGAAGCTACATACCCGAGGAAGAGTGCAACCATTCCTCAGTGTTTTGTAACTAGCCCACTTAGTTACCACCTTCAGAATAACAGCCAGGAGCAGTCATTTTGGAGCATTTAGCATACACCAGTGCTACACTGGATGTTTTGTGGACTCATTTAACTTCACAAGACTCCCAAGCAGTAGGTATTATTGTCCCAGGTTTACAGACGGGGAAGTTATGGCTCAGAGAGGCTAAGTAATTTGCCCAGGTCACCACGAATAAGTGGTGGAGTCAGGACTGAAATTCCATTTTTATTCTAAGGCCCCAGTGCTTACCCACTAAGTCATAATATCTCAGAAAGACACACATGGATGACAAAAGTCATTCATGCAAAGCATATTTGCTTCTTAGAAAGATTCCTGACAGGTAGAGTTAAATCTGGCAAATTTGATGGTAGAACTCACCAGGCTTATCATTTATCTGTGTGTGCATCTGTGTATATGTATAGATAGAGATATGTATATATATATTATATATAAATAGTTTTGTTCTATATATGTAGAGTTTTGTGTTGGGTTTTGTCATTCAACATTATATCATAATCATTTTCTTATATCTAAAAAATTCCCATGGAAATTTTTGAGTGGGAGATTATATTTTAGGAATCATGATTAAGTAGTGTTTTTTAGAGGGAGTTGGGGCAGAAAGGTTGGATTCAGGAAGGATATAATCAGGAGGCTATTTAAACTATCCTAGGGAAAGCGTATGGCTATCTCAGGTGGGAGCAGTGAGAATAGAAAGGAAGGGATGGCAACCAGAGTCATGTTGAGGGGGTGCTTACTGAAGTGAATAAGATTCTGGAGACATACAGCTTTAATAGCTGTGTGAGCTCCAGCAAGTTACTTAAACAATCTGTGCCTCAGTTTCCTCATCTGTCAACTGGGGATAATACAGAATTGTTGTAAAGAGAAAATGAGGTCAGGGCAAGTAAACTGCTTGGAACAGTGCTGGTCCATGGAAAGCCCTCTATAAGTATCTGGTTAAATAAAACAAGTAAATTCCAAGATCAAGGCTCCCTATGCAAATGCTAATCATGCCCCATCCCTGAAGGGTAGGAGTGAGCAGAGTTAGAAGTGAGCTGTATTTCTCCTGACTCCAAACCCACAAGAAAGTCAATGTAGCAGAACTACCCTCTGCCTCTATAGAAAAAAAGCAAGACTTACACAAAGCCATCTAATTTTCTTACATAAGTGTTGATTTGGAACCTTTTGGCTGCTCTCAAGATAATCCCAGTCAACTGCAAAACAGAGCAGTGAAAAGAAAACATTAGAATTTATTAAACCACAAACAGTGTAGTTCTAATAAACAAGGGGGTATTACAGTGTCTTGATAAGCAGAGTAGAACAGGGGAAAACCAATCTCCAGCACAGAATGAGAACCATTGTTTGTTTTAGATACCTGGTAGACTGTTGCTTCTCAAACTTATAATTTGCCTGTGGACCGTGGGATCTTGTTAAAATGCAGATTTCTGATTGAGTAGGTCTGAAGGGGTTTGGGAGGGGCTGAGATTTAGTATTTGTAACAAGATCCCAGGATGCTACAGTCAGGGGGCCACACTTTGAAGAGCAAGGCCCTAGAGAACCCCAGTAGCAGGAAGATCCAACAGACACCATGCCAGTCTGGAGATCCAGGTCAATGTCCAGAGAGCTTTGAGGAGGATGGCACCCAGTGTCTGGGAATAGAGCCTAAGTATGCTCAGGCCCACCCAATGGGTCACAGAAGGAACAGCTACAAGAGCTGTCTTCCCCATGACTGCTCCATCTTTGCACTGAGGTTTTGGCACTGTGCTTAGCCCTTGATGATAAAGAGCACCTGCTAACAGTTTGGCTGATACAAATGAATCGACTGACTGATGGCTAAGAGAGGAAAGGGAGAAAACCACACTGTATTAGTCAGCCAAAGGGGTGCTAATGTGAAATACCAAAAATGGGTTGGTCTTTACAAAGGATATTTATTTGGGGTAGAAGTCCACAGATACCAGGCCATAAAGCGTAAGTTTCTTCTCTCACCAAAGTCCATTGCCACATGTTGGAGCAAGACAGCTGCCGGCGTTTGCCAGGGTTCAGGCTTCTGGGTTCCTCTCTTCCCGTGGCTGCGTTTCTCTCTGGGCTTAGCTCCTGTTTCCTCCACAAAGGTC
>JAKSZT010054466.1:6730208-6778643 GCA_026826555.1 Tolypeutes matacus | reverse complement strand
TGATTCAATTATATTTTTGGAATTCATAATTACATCAAACTGCCACATTCCACCCTCTGAATTCCAAAAATACATTACAATATTTAAAAAAACTTAAATCAGTAACAATCCAAGTACAAAATCATATCAAAATCATTTTAAAGAAATACAGTTTGTCTTCAGGCAAAGTCCCATCTGTTATAGACCTCTGAATCTTACAAAACCATTTAACTGCTTCCCATACACAAATGGAAAGACAAAAGATAAACATTTTCAATATTATAAGGAGAAATTGGGATGTTAAACATGAGTTATGGATCCTCTACAGTTCAGTAAACTTGCAAGGCATCCTCCATTCGATTTCAAAGACTGAGAGTCATCCTTAAGAAGATGCTTTCTTTTCCTTGGGGCCACATGGGAACCCACCCTTTCCACAGGCTTGCCCAACAGCCATTTTCTTGGTTCCACCCTCATCAAGCATCTGGGTGTCGACCAAACTCCAGACCTCACCCTCCAAGAGTGTTGGGGTGATTGCCACACCTTACCCAATCTTTGGGTTAGAGTCTTAGCCCCCTGAGTACAGTGAGGTGAAGATAACATTCCCCGTAACCTTTGGCATACAGGCTCAACCCTCTCAGAGCAACGAGTTGACCACCTGGCCTTCCCTAACCTTTGGCACACAGGCTCAACCCTCTCTGGCTTTCTTTAATCTATGGGGGACAGGTACACCCCTCTCAGACCAATGGGGGTGTTGACCTTAACCACCCTAATCTTTGAGGAATGTGCTCCAACCTCTCTGCACCCTGGGGTGGCAAAACTCTTCCTGAACATAGGGTGGGGACATCCACCTTCTTCAACTGCTGGGGAAAACTCACCCTCTCTGCACCACGCGGCATCAAATCTTTCTCAGAACATCGGGTAGGAACATTCACCCTCTTCAACTGCAGGGGCAAACTCACCCTCTGTACACATGGGTGGGGCTCCTCCCTTGGCCCAAGGAGATGTCTTAAGTCCAGATCTCTGCTTCCATGGTTTTCTTCTTAAAGCTGATTCTCCTTCAATCTCTCCTTTCCATGTCCTCTTTTGTCCAAGCTGACAGTGGTTTTGTTCATACAGCTCTCTCAAAAACTTTGTTGGTTTAGCATGCAGGAAGCAGGGGTCCAAGCCATCAGACAGTAAGACTTTCCACAAGTCTTTCCGAGATAACTGCATCTTCAATTCTGAGTTATGAGTTCCAAGTTTAGTAAAGTCTTCAAATAGGGCATTTTCATCTGGGAATTTGATTTCCAGAAACTTGGAAGTTTCAGAATTAATTTCTGTTTTCTTTTTGCCCAAAAGTTCAGTCCTTAGTGTATTTCTCTCATCTAGTATTTTGCTATAAGCTGCAAGGAGAAGCCAAGCCACATTCTCCGAGTTTACCTTGGAAAGTTCTTTAGCTAAATGCTCTGGTTCGCCATTTTCAAATTCTGTTCCATATAACACCAGGAGTTAATCTTGTTAAGTTCTCTGCAACTTTAAAACATGGATTGCCTTTCCTCCAGTTTCCAATAATAGTTTCATCATTTACTTCCAAGGCATCATAGAAAGTCTCTTTAGCATCCATATTGCTATCAACAGTTTCTTCAAAGCAATTTAGGCCTTTTTCATCAAGCATTTCACAATTCCTCCAAAAAATATCCCTTACCCATTTATAAAACCGTTCTAACATTTTGGTAATTACAAAAGCACTTCCCCACTCCTCGGTACCAAATTCTGTATTAGTCAGCCAAAAGGGTGCTAATGTGAAATACCAAAAATGGGTTGGTCTTTACAAAGGATATTTATTTGGGGTAGAAGTCCATAGATACCAGGCCATAAAGCGTAAGTTTCTTCTCTCACCAAAGTCCATTGCCACATGTTGGAGCAAGACAGCTGCCGGCGTTTGCCAGGGTTCAGGCTTCTGGGTTCCTCTCTTCCTGGGGCTGCGTTTCTCTCTGGGCTTAGCTCCTGTTTCCTCCACAAAGGTCAGCTGTAGACGATCAGGCGAACGGCTTGCTTCTCTTCTCCTGGGACCTTCGTTCCAACATCAAAACTGCTTCTCAAAAGACTACTTCAACTTTTCTTTGCCTTGCCTTTTATATTCAATTCCCCACCCACCAAGAGGTGGGGCTCAACGCCCTAATCCTAACTTAATCATGCCCAGATTAACAGATTAGTTTACAAGCATGATTCAATTATATTTTTGGAATTCATAATTACATCAAACTGCCACACACACCTAATCTTATTCACTAAAGGATAAGACCACTGGTTTCATAAATACACATGCAATGAGTGTAGCAAAGAGTGAAGTGCTCATAAAATTCTGTGTTAAAGGAATGTTATTGCTTTTTAAAATTGTTGCATGGTGTTTAAAATCCCAAGGATGAAGGTATCTGACCTTCATTTTGGTTCCTACAATGAAAGACTTTCACTTAAAATGATCATTCAAATCTTTCTGGCATGATTTTAGTTTTTCTCCTCTATGATCACAGGATTAAAGTATATGAATTAATTTCATGCTTTTAAAAAATAATATCATATAATAAACTCTCAAAAGTACCTGTAGAAAGAGGTTTGGCAAGAGTATATATTTTAATATATATGCTTAAATGTCAACCAAAATATTTCTCTCAGTGAGTAAGCAGCCATCATCTCTCTTACTGCTCTGTGCCCCAGTGGGAGAAATGTATATGCACTCAGATCTAAGGCTGGCAAGAGAAGACTGGCGAAATTACTTGCATGGGTCTAATCTGTTGTTTCCAATGGCTGCTTTTCTGTTAAAGCACGTTCACTGGTATTGCTGGTATGGCTGCACTTTCGAGCCAGGGCGATCAGCCTTCTATGACAGGACTCTTGCAGGGCTCTGCATTACGTTGCACTGAGCTGTTTTCCCCACTTAAATACACATATGAAAGGAAGACAGTCTATTTCTTAAGAATGCTCACAACTAAACCAATGTACACTGGAGACACCAAATAAAACGTATGCTCTGTCACCAGGATGCAGTGTGTACTCACAGGATTAATGTCCACAAATGTCTCATGATACTCCTTGTCTGGATGCATACCCACTATGGCCGAAACAAACTTCTCATCTGCTTGGTAGAAGTGCGGAAAAGACATAATAATGGGTGCACCTGTGTTTTAAGAAAAACAAAGAGAAATTAATGGTGCTAATTTGGACGTCTAAAATAAATAAAAGTTCCTGACCACACACCTGGTTCCTAAGAAAAAATAAAAAGCTGAACATAACTAAACATGGGGTGGGGGTATAGGACAGGCAGAAATCCGATCCTATATTTCCTAGTTCAGGAGCTATACTTCATTTTCTGATATCTCATTCACACCCAAAGTATTTTATTCTACAATAAATGGTGAAGGCCTGGCTAAATTATTCTTCAACAAATATCTACTGAACCTAGAAATTATCAAGAGCTCTCTATGCATTATTTTAAGTAACATTCCCAGCAGCCCTATGAGAGTATACTTCATTTTGTATTTGAGGAAACTGAGGATCGGAGAAGTTAAAAATTTTGCCCAGGAACATCCAGCTTTCAGGTGATGGAAGCAGAATGCTGATGAATGAGGGTTGTCTCACCTCAAAGCACTTGTTTCAACTACAAACCTCTACCAGTAAATGGAGTCTTTTTTCTTCCCCTCATTTTTCTGTTTTTATTGTTTTACCAAAGATGGGCTTTGTTCTCCTGAATACATTGATGCAGAAGTATTTAAGTCTACATGCCCAGCTTCTTATTAGGATCATTTGTGGTAGTTTGGAGCTATATGTACCCCAGAAAATCATATTCTTAAAGCTAATCCATTCTTATGGGTGTAAACCTATTGTAAGTAGGACCTTTTGATAAGATTACTTCAGTTAAGGCATGGCCCAGAGTGAGTTTTAATCCTCTTACTGGAGTCCTTTATAAGAGAAAGTAATTCCAAGAGACAGAAAGCCAAGGAAGCAAGAAGCTGAAAGTAACAAAGCCCGAAAGAGTGGGGAGAGACCAGCAAACTCTGCTATGTGCCTTGCTGTGTGACAGAGGAGTCCAGGATCGCTGGCAGCCAGTTTCTGGGAAGAAAGTATTGCCTTGATGATGGACATTTTCACAGCCTCAAAACTATAAACGTGTAAGCTAATAAATTCCCATTGTTAAAAGCCAACCCATTTTATAGTATCTGCTTTCACCAGTTTAGGAAACTAAACCAGATTTATCCCTTCAACCCTAAGCCCCTAGTAACCTGTAATCCACTTTCTATCTCTATGAATTTGCCTATTCTAGGTATTTCATAAAAGTGAAATCATACAATATTTGTGGGTTTTTTAAATGTCTGGCTTATTTTATTTAACATATCTTCAAAGTTCATCCATATTGTGGCATGCATTACTACTTCATTCCTTTTCTATGTCTTAATAATATTCCATTGTATTTACATAGCACCTTTTATCCAATCATCTATTGATGGATAATTGAGTTACTTCCACCATTTGGCTACTGTGTATAATGCTATAAACATTGATGTATAAATATCTGTTCAAGCCTCTATTTTCAATTCTTTTGGGTAGGTACCTAGAAGTGGAATTTCCCGGTCATATGGTAACTGTTTTCATTTTTGAGGAACTGTCAAATTGTTTTGCTTTTCACTGTTAAACAGTTTCACAAAGCCAGTTTCCTTCTCTGTGACCTAGAGTGACCTTTAAAATGTATTTCTAAAATATACTGAGTGCTTAATAAGGGGCAGACACTGACCTAAGTGTTTTACATACATTATCTCTAGCCCTCACATAACCTTCCAAGGAAGTTATAACCCTCATTTTATGGCCGAGAAAACTGATGTTTGTAACCCTTCATCAATTCAGCCAATTTTCTAACAATTAGAACAGAACTCAAACCCAAATCTGCCTGACTCCAGAACATTCACTCATCCCACTATCCAAAATATTCCCCTGAGAATTCAAACTACTTGAGGATAATCCTTTAGAATTTGACTTTTCAGTCCGAATTTGGGGATACATAAGAGGCAACGGATTATAGCAAGAGGTTGAAGTCTTACAAAGTAGAATATTTCTATAGATTCTGACACCAACTTCTTGAGGAAGCAGAATGTTAAGAAAACAGCATGAAAAATGTATGTACATTTGTGCCTTCAGCCAGATGCAAGTTGGCTGAGTGGGCAGGGACACTTTCAGAACTAGTCACCCTTGTTCTTTATCTCCAGGTAAAAGTTACCATATGCCCTCACTGCACAGTCCCTGGTGAGGTGGTTTTCAAATACCTAGGCACGATCTTCATATCTTCATTAGAATCACCTGGAGTCCTTGTTAAAAAAAAAAATCAAAACAATTTCTGGGCCCTACTCTATCTGGGGTGGGACTCTGGGGCATATATTTTTTAACAACTTTCCAGATAATTCTGATACAAGGCCAGGTTGGGAGCCACTGGTCTCCAGACAAAGATAGGAAGGTAGACCACTGATCTCAGACTTATTCCCAACAGAGATTGTAAAACAAATTAGACAAGGGAGCAAAAGTTAGCACATTATATTTCATTCAGGAGCAAAGGGCAACTTTTTAAGTTGAAAGCTGAGTTACAAAGAGGAACATCTCAAAAAAAACCTTGAAAGAGGAATTATAGCTCAAGAAGACAATCACCATACACATATGAGAAGACCCTAAGTTCTAGCAGGGACTTTTCTCAAAGAGGAGTTTTATAATAACCATGTCCCCTCTCTAAGCCCTGATTCTACAATTATAAAAAGAGGATACCGAATATCTATCTGGCAAGGCTATCCTGAATAATTATGCAATATCTGATTGTTAAAACTGACTAGTTTTCAAGATGAAGAAATACATTTATTGTAACACTATAGTAATTCTGTCTCATTCATGGTTAGGAGCAGAATAGCTCAGACATTAAGAAACACCGGGGAATTCAAAATTAAACCTGCTTTGAAATCATTGAACTCTTTGCCAAGATACATACTTTCTTATAACTGAGTTTCCCACTTTCTCTTTTAGCACTGTTTTAAACATGAAATCAGTTAATGCTTTACATGTATACACTACATGTAAATATGTTAAGCACTTAGAACAGTAACTGCCACATACTAAGTTCTCAGAAAACATTAGATATTACTATTAAAACTTCTCAACTGCCGCCCAGAAAAATCACATGGGATTCTAGAAATAAACAAAAAGCATCACAGAAAAGCCAGTCAATAAATTTTGACCATCCAATAGCCATGTTGCCAAACATTACTCTTGAAAGGTCTTTTTTTCTACTGGGCTGACAACATATTCTTTGTTGAAGAGCTCCAATCCTTCTGCATTCTACACACTGATAATTCTGTCTTCTCTTTTAAGTTCTTACCATTCTTGCAGATGCTGACATTCAAGACTCCTGAGCCCAGGCAGTTTCCTTCAGGTATACAGAAGCCGGCATTATCTGAGGAATTGGCTAATATTTCTGCAGGCACCTTATACCGAAAGGCTGACAGTCCCTGCACGCTCTCAAAGCCACTGAAAGTTATATACACTGACCTGTTAGGAAATAATAAAAAGCCGATGTGAGCTCCAGTCAGTACAATTTGCCCTGAACCAGTTAGCAACAGTTCTCAGCTAAAAGCTTACAGCATTAAGTGGAAAATGAAGGCTCAAAAGAATACTTGAAAGGAGTTCACCCACCTCAAAGAGCAATAAAGTAGATGAATTTTAATGAAAGAAGTTTAAGAGGTATCAGCTATGGTAATATCCAAACAAGACGAAGAGAAAACTACATGTGTGGTGAAAATTTAACTTGATGTTAGAATGAAAACTAACATAAGAAATAAAGTCTTCTATACCATTGTCTTTTCAAGGGTTTTGCCCATTCTTTATTCGGGTAGTTTGTCTTTTTATCATTGAGTTGTATGATCTCTTTGTATATCATGGATATTAAACCCTTATTGGATATGTGATTTCCAAATATTTTCACCCTTTTGACAAAGTCCTTTGAGGTACAAAACTGTTTAATTTTGAGGAGATCCCATTTGTCTATTTTTTCTTTTGTTGCTCATGCTTTAAGTATAGGGTTTAAGAAACTACTGCCTACCACAAGATCTTGACGATATTTTCTTACATTTTCATCTAAAGGTTTTATGGTTGTCGCTTTTATATTTAGGTCTTTGAATCCATTTTGAGTTAATTTTTGTATAAGATGTGAGATAGGGTCTTTTTTCTTTCTTTTGGATAAGGATATCTAGTTCTCCCAGTCTATTGTTGAATAGACTGTTCTGGCCCAGCTGGGAGCACTTCACCATTCTGTCAAAAATCTCTTGACTGTAGATGTGAGGGTCTATTTCTGAGTTCTCCATTCAGTTCCATTGGTCAATGTGTCTGTTTTTATGCCAGTACCATGAAGTTTTTACCACTGTAGCTAAGTAATATGCTTTAATACAGAAATGAGAGTCCTCCAACTTCATTCTTCAATTTTAACCTGGTTGTGTCCTTACGTCTGCGGCGGGTCTCTTGGAGACAACACACAGATGGCTCATATTTTTTAAATTGATTTTATTAGTCTATGTCTTTTGATTGGGTAGTTCAAGCCACTAACATTCAATGTTATTACAGTAAAGGCATTACTTACTTGATCCATTTTGTCCTTTGGCTGTTTGTTGTCCTATCGTTCTATTGTCTGTCTTCTTATTCTCTAGTTTACTGTTCCTGATAATCTTCATTTCGAATCTCTTCTCCACATCTCTCACCCTTGCTTTTTCTTTTCATGCTGCAGCACTCACTTTATTATCTCTTGTAATTCTGGTCTTTTCTTAATATATTCTATCAGTTTTTGTTTGTCTGTGAAGACTTTGAACTCACCCTTATGTTTGAAGGACAGTTTTGCCAGTAACAGAATTCTTGGCTGGCAGTTTTTCTCTTTTAGTACCTTAAATACATCACACCACTTTCTTTTCTCCTCCATGGTCTCTGATGAGAGGTCAGCACCTAATCTTACCAAGTTTCCCTTTTATGTGATGCTTTGCTTTTCTCTTGTTGCTTTCAGAATCCTCTCTTTATCTCTAATACTTGTCATTCTGAATAGTAGGTGTCTCAGGGTAGGTCTATTCTGATTTATTCTATTTGGAGTGTGTTGTCCTTCTTGGATATAGATATTTATGTCTTTCATAAGGGTTGGGAAGTTTTTAGTCATTATTTCCTCAAATATTTTTTCTGCCTCTTTTCCATTCTCTTTTCCTTCTGGAACACCAATAATGTGAATGTTTGTGCATTTTGCATTGTCATTCAATTCCCTGAGACTCTGTTACATTTTTTCCATTCTCTTCTCTTTCTGTTCTCCTATCTTTTCCAGTTCAAATGTTCTTTCTTTGAAATAACTAATTCTGTCTTTGAGCAATTCAAATCTGCTCTTATGTGCCTTTAATGTATTTTTTAATCTCATCTATTGCCTACACCATTTTTAATGAAATATTTTAGACAAACAGAATATACTCTTGTACCCACCAACTGAAGCTCCCTATATAACTCTTCTGATTATATTTCCTTCTTTGCCTCCCAGAGGTAACCACTACTCTGAATTTGGGGTTTATCATTTCCATATAGGTCTTTATACTTTTATATATGAACATAATCATAGACAATATGTAGTATTTGCTATTTTTAAAAGTCATATACATAGTATGCCATACTCTTTTTCTATAATTTGCTTCTTCATTTAACATTTATATTGTTGAGTTTTATTACATTAATGTACATAGCTCTGGTTCTTTTAATTCCTCTACAATATTACATCATATGAATATACCACAATTTATATATATTCATTCTCCTTTTCATAAGCATTTAGATTGTTTCCAATTTTCCACTCCTATAAGGAGTGTTACAATGAACATTTCTTTATATGTCTCCTTTTGTGCATATATACAAAAATTCCTCAGACCAAGAAACCTACCAGGATTCTAGGAGAAAAATGCAGAATCCTGAGTTTGGACATCTTCAGCTTTACTAAATATTGTCAAATGGCCCTCCAAAGTGGTTGTATCAGATAAGAAAGTCGAATCTTTTATAAGAAAAACGTGTTGCCCTTTAGGGTTCCTTGCTTCAATCATTTTTCTTAACTGCATTTTCTCCCTGATTTTGCTTCTTCCTCTAATCCTTCCACAAATATTTACTAAATAGGGTGGCCAGTTAGAAGGTGGCTGTGATATTCTATATGAGAGATGGAAAGGATATGTGACACAGACAGTGGGGATAGAGAGGTGGAAATTAATTCAAAAGTTATTTTTGAGGAAGAATTGATAGCATTAAATGCTATCGGTGACCAATTAAATACAAGAGAGGAGAAAGAATTTATAGTGTCTTCAATGCTTCTGGTTTGGGAAGATGGTGCATTTACATGAGATAGGCAATACAGGAAGAACAACAATTTGGAGAAGTGTGAGAACAATGAATCAGCAGTGTTAAGGGCTTCTAGGTCACTTCCGACTTGGAAGAAAAGTTTCCTAGAAAGCTGAAGATAATCCAGATTGTAAAGAGTCAGCCTTGCATGAGTAGGTGGAAGAGGCGATGGAGGCCATAGGAATCAGCTACTTGTTCAACCAGTTTGAAGATAAAGGGCATGAGAAGGAGCAGTGGCGTGATGGGAGAGGGGAATCAGGATTGAGGGAAGGATGCCTTCTTCATATAGCAGAGATTTAATCATATTCATTTTTAGAGATGGAATAGGCAGGATAGAGAGATTACAGTGCAAGTGATGGTAGATATGCTCAATGGAAAGATAATAGCTAAGCATATAACTCTGAAATATGGACAATAGTATGATTTATTCATCCTCTATGTAGAGATTGCCTGTTCACTGGAAGAAGACCAGATGAAATTTCATTCTTGACAGAGCATATCTTAATAAATAACAGCCAAAACTAAATATTCCTTACTGTGCGACAAGCTCTGTGCTGAGTGTTTTACTTATAGTAACCCCTTGTTCTCACAACAAAACTATCTCTATCTCTATTTTATTGATGAGAAATGTGAGACCCATAGTTGTTAAAGTAACTTACCCAAGGTCTCACAGCTTTAAGTGGTGGGGTTTAAACCAATGCACATAAGTCTGGAGTCCATGCTGTGAACCCCACACTATACTGCCTCTCAATATTATGACATCAGCATTTATCATTATTAGCATAAATATCCATGCTTAATAAGTGAAGCTACATCTTTTCCTCACTTTTGGTGGTCTTGCACCAAACAACTGATTTTTAAAGTTCTCACCTGCAAAAATCAGATGGAAAGACATAAAGGATTTCATCTTTGGCTATTAGTGGATGAAAAGAATTTCCATCTGTCCCATTAATCATATTGCACTTCTCTGTTGTCCACCAGTCAAGTGACCTGCAATTAATAAGCACAGAAAGGGTAAAGCTGATAAAATTTGCTTTTAGATTTTCTTAAGTGGTTAGGACTTTTCAAGACATAACTGGGAGCTGGCTACCCCAGTATCTTCTTCAATGCACAGACACAAGGGAGCTCTTGGTTAGGGATTGGCTCAAGAGGGAGAAAAAGGTACTCCCAACCCCCACATAAATTTTGACAGAGGCAAGCTCCAATTCCCTCTTGTTTCTCAAAAAAAAAAAAAAAAAAAAAGCAATATCCTACACAGATGATAAGAAATACAGATTTAGTTAAAGCAGTGATCCAATTTAGCATTAATAATAACCTTGTTTATGGTAAATGCACAGGAAGATGAATTCTGGATAAATCTGTTCTGCTCTTTAATATTCAGGTCAGAGCATTAACTCCATCTCTCCTAGGAATAGCTCTCCATACCAAAAACAACAGAACTTTTTTCAAATCACAAGAAAGCTCAGCTTTGAATTGACTTCATACTCAAAAAGCACAGCTGAAGGGGCAGATTTTTAAATTACCTTTTGCATAATGGTACAAAATTGCAAAAGAAACAAAAGGATGGGCAATAAATAATAATCTTCCCAAATTCTGGTCAAGTTCTCAAAGTTTATGAAGGGAAGGCCTCTCCCAGTAAGAACACAGAGTAGTAGTTGATAAAATACAAAAGAAAAACATTTCAAAGGTCTACACTATACTCAAACACAAATAAATATCTCCCTAGACAATAAAAAGATCATAAATGCAAACTGGTAAAAAAAAAAAAATAGGGCCAAAGCTATTAGTTCACTGGGCTACAGAGCTGGTGAGAAGGAGAAAGAAATGCAAGCTCAGCTCCCAAGGGTAACAAGGACTTAAAGTGGTCCACCAAGGCTTGAAAATAGGGCAGGTATTCATGCTCATCAAGAAAGGACAAAGGAAGGAATTTTTGCTATCTGTCTGGAATTAACCATGTACAATACTGCATGGCTAGAGAGACAGGAAGACACAGCCTCACAACCAGAACTTAAGCCAAGCTGCCTGCTGACTCTTTGGCTGGATCTGTGATTTCCAAAACATTACTGCAGTAGGAATCCCACCCATGTATACTGGTTCTGGCCTGAGGGCTCCAGGGTGGACTATATGGAGGCAACTACAAAACTGCTACACAGAGAGGTAAGAGGGAGGATGGATTCATGGATGGATGGATGGATGGATGGATGGATGGATGGATGGATGGATGGAAGGATGGAAGGATAAACAGGTAGACAGACAGACACACACAAAGATATATACTGACTTCCCAACCAAAATAATTCTGCAAATCAACATTTTTTTAAAATGAAGGAAACAAATGTGATATATACATTTGATGGAATACTATGCTGCTGTAAGAAGAAATGAAATTGAGGCCATATGATAACAACCTTGAGGACATTATGCTAAGTGAAATAAGTCAGACACAAAAGGACAAATACTGTATGACATCACTAATATGAACTAAATACGAAGAATAAACACATGAGTTAAAACTAGACTATAGGTTACTAGGAGATAGGATGAGGACTGAGAAGGGTACAGATGCTTAACGGATATAAAATGTTCATTTAGCTTGATTGTAAATGTGTAGAGATGGATAGAGTTGATGGTAACACATTATAGTTAGTACAACTAACACGGCTGGTTTATAAATGAGATGGCTGAAAGGGATAGTCAAAGGATGTAAATGTCAGTTGAAAGCTAGAGTATAATCCAGAGACTGAATAACATAGTGAACCTGGGTTTGGTAAGAATTGTGGTTAAAAGTACAAATACAAGAATGTTCTTCTGTGAACTAGAATACGTGTACGTCACTATTACATGGTGGTAAGAATATAGTGAGGCATGGAAAAATTCAATTCATGTAATTTATGGACTATAGTTAACAGCATTACAGTAATATTCTTGCATCATTGTCAAAGAAGATACTATATCAATGCTAAGGGTCAATAATAGGGGGGATATGGGGTTTTTCTTAGGGACCAAGGAAAACATTCAAAGGTTTACTGGGGCGATGATTGCACAACTCTGTGATGAAAGTGAGAGCCACTGAGTGTACATTTTGGCTAGACTGTACAAGGCATGTGTATTAGTCAGCCTAAGGGGTGCTAATGTGAAATACCAAAAATGGGTTGGTCTTTATAAAGGGTATTTATTTGGGGTAGAAGTCCACAAATACCAGGCCATAAAGCATTAAGTTTCTTCTCTCATCACAGTCTATTGCCACATGTTAGAGCACGACAGCTGCCAGCGTTTGCCAGGGTTCAGGCTTCTTGGGTTCCTCTCTTCCTGGGGCTGCGTTTCTCTCTGGGCTTAGCTCCTGTTTCCTCCACAAGGTC
This sequence comes from Tolypeutes matacus, assembly GCA_026826555.1. NCBI lineage: Eukaryota > Metazoa > Chordata > Mammalia > Cingulata > Chlamyphoridae > Tolypeutes > Tolypeutes matacus. Next base: position 6,765,897 of record JAKSZT010054466.1, on the reverse strand, counting down.
AGCTGTAGACGATCAGGTAAACGGCTTGCTTCTCTTCTCCTAGGGCCTTCTTTCCAACATCAAAACTTCTTCTCAAAAGACTGCTTCAACTGTCTTTTGCCTTGCCTTGTATATTTGATTCCCCACCCACCAAGGGGTGGGGCTCAACACCCTAATCCTAACCTAATCATGCCCAGATAACAGATCAGTTTACAAGCATGATCCAATTATATTTTTGGAATTCATAATTACATCAAATTCCCCAACGGCCACAGCATGGGACTGTATGACACAGTGAACCATGTGGTAGAAGATGGACTGTGGTTAACAGTAGAAATATGAGTGGTCTCTCATGAACTATCACAAATGTACAATACTAATACATAGTGTTAACAGTAGGGGGTGTACGGAAAAAATATACCAAGTGCACACTATGGACCATAGTTAGTGGTAATAGTCTGATCATGTTCTTTCATATTCTGTAACAAATGTTCCAAACAATGTAGGGTGTTGGTGGAGGGGTGATGTGTGGGAATTCTGCACATTATGCATGATTGCTTTATAAGCTCACAACTTCTCTAATTAAAAAAAAAAAATGAGATGGTAGAAATAAGTCCAAATATATCAAATAATATATCGGCAAATCACAACCATATCAGTAATTACAATATGTATCAAAGGATTAAATGTCTCCTATTGGAAAGTGGATGTGGCTCAAGCAGCTGGGTTCCTGCCTACAACATGGGAGGTCCCCGTTTCTGTTCCCAGTGCCTCCTGGAGAAGACGAGTGAGACAGCAAGCTGATGCAATGGACAGGCACAGTGAGCTGACACAACAAGATGATGCAACCAAGAGACACAGCGAGGAAGCACAATGAAAGACACAACAAGAAAACAGGGAGCGGAGGTGGCTCAAGCCATTGGGTGCCTCCTTCTCACATGGGAGGCCCCAGGTTCGGTTCCCAGTGCCTCCTGAAAAGAAGACAATCAGACAGCGAAGTGCAAACAAGGATGGGGGAGAATAATTAAAAAAAAAAAAAGTCTCCTATTTAAAAGATTGTAAAATAACAGATTGGATTTAAACAAAATCCAGCTATATCTTGTTTACAAGGAAGTTCCCCTCCCAGCCCTGTATCTCAGTCATCTACTTCCTCCTTCCAGAGGTTAACACTGTTGCCAGGTTCTCGTAGATTGTTTCAGGGATATTTTATACTTTGTTGTGCGTATGTGTGTATCTGTGTGTGTAAATGTATGTTTATGTATGTATGTATGTGTGTATATAATATATATATACATATGTAGGCATGCTTTTTAAGATTTAAATTTTTGCTTTTAGAATAGTTTTAAATTTACAGAAATATTGCAAAGATAACAGAGTTCCTGTATATTCCACACCCAATTCCCCTATTAATATTTTACATTACTATAGTAGTTACTATAATACATTTATTACAACTAATGAACTAACATTGACAAAGTATTAACTCTTTAGTTAACTCTTTAGTCCTTACTTTATTCAGATTTCCTTAGTTTTTCCTAATGTCCTTTATCTGTTTGATGATCCCATCTAGAACACCACATTACATTTAGTCATCATATCTCCTTAGGCTCCTCTGAGCTGTAACAGTTTATCATATTTTCTTTGTTTTTCTTAACCTTGACAGTTTTGAGGAGTACTGGTCAGGTATTTGGTAAAATGTTCCTTGTTTGGGATTTGGCTGGTGTTTTTCTAATAGTTAGACTAAGGTTAAGGGTTTCTGGAGGGAAAACTACAGAAGAAAAGGGCCATTTTCAACCCATCGTCATCTCAAGGATAAATGATATCAACATGAAAGATTTATCACTTATTAATCTTGATCACCTGGGAGGGAGGGTTTGTAGGTTTATCGACCATGAAGTTACTTTTCCCTCTTTCCACTTTGTAATCTTTGAATGTTTATTCACATGTGTGAAATTAGAATGATCAATGATTTTACTAACCATCTTGATTTGCTTGAGCTTCCATTTTATCCAGGGAATTATAAAGAAGAAATGGAGGTTAACTGAAGCAGGCTACATACCAATCATCTGGTGGTGCTAATAAAAAGCCCTGCTCCAGCCTGGGAGGAAGAACTGTAACAAAGAGTTCAAGCTGACACCCTCAAGCAGACTGATCTTCACCAAATGGCCACAATCTTATATCAACATCCTGCTAGCTAATTAATGAACTGGGCCTCAAGGACACCTTGCCCAAACAGCCCCTATAGCCTCTGTAGTAACCATAAATCATGCCCCCTTTAGCCCTCCCACACCTTTCCTTTTGTTTCAAGCAGCCATATAAGCTGCTTCCCCAGCTCACCCTTTTGAGCAGAAACCTCTTTTGGTGCTGCTCCTGCATTAACGCAACTTTAGCTCAATAAACCTGCTCTATACCCACTCTTTTTAAGTCTGTTTTATTTTCAGCACAACACATGTAGGTGTGTAGACATGCTTTTTGAAAAAATAATTTTCAAGGGGTAGTATACTAGGCATGCTGTTCAGCACCTTGACTTTTTCCCTTAATATTTCTTGGACACAGGCTCTCTTGCTCTTTTTACCAGCCAGACAATTGATATCTGAGAGTATTTAAAGGGCAAGTTAACCATTAGTTTAGAAGGTTTTGTAGAATCTACCTTTGCATCTACTCAGGTTAGCAGAAAGAAGCACTGATAATGAGCTAAGGTTTCTGTCAAAGTATTTCAGTGGATTTTGACTAACAGAAATGCCTATGTGAAATATATATATATATATATAAATTAGGCTGAAATTTTTCATGACATTACCCCAAGTTTCTTTTACAAAATATCCAAGAATTTGAAGCCACAATGAAGTCTATTTTTCTTTTGAAATGCTCTAGGCAATAAAAAACACAAAGCTCAATGTGCTTCCCATTTTTGCATGGATTCCTAAGAAGCTTAGAAGTAAATTTAATGTTCTAGAACAGAACTCTTCTTACCTCAGAGGCCCTTAAGAATTAGCCTCTTTTTTGCTTCATGGTTTCTAATTTCTGACTTGAAAAATCACCTTGTTTTACATGTAGTTTTGAAAACTGCCTCACTTCCTTTTTAGAAGTAATTTTTATAAATTGCACATTAAAATATAAAATAAAAAAATATTTTTGAGATGCTATAACACTGAGCTTAAATATATTTTATCCTTAAAGAAGAATACACCAAAACCCCACAACCACTAAATTAAATTGAAAAGAGGCACACACACACATAAACAACAAATACTGTAGCTACAACTCATTCAATGGCTACTACTAATCAGGAAGAGTGAGACTGGTTTATAATTCATGTCTGACCATCTGAAAATAAAAAATCTACAAATCAAAAATTTTAATTTAATTTGTAAAGTTCTATTACCCAAACCTTGATTTATAAAATAATAATTATAAGAATATTTACAAATTTATAGAATTGTTCATCCAAAAACGGAATAATTACATTGATAAAACTTACGTTTTTCCATTCCACTCCAAAATCTTTGTAAAGTTAAGGTAATTATCTTCTCCAGTTAGAAAAACATAATCTCCATCATTTGTCCCATTTTTCTGAAAATAAGTGAATATGATAGGTTAAACTAATAAATTTAGTCTCCTTAATGAAACTGCCCTAGTTGGGCCTACTTGCTACATGAGACTCTACCAGGAATATGGAACAGAGTAAATATTTTGTTAAATAACATATTAACCATATTGTTATTTGATGGTTTTTAAAAGTATGCCCAATAACCCTATGAAAAATGGGTTGAATTTCTCAAAAAATATATATACAAATGGCTAATAAGCACATGAAAAGATGCTTAACAATCATTGGTCATTAGGGAAATGCAAATCAAAGCAACAATGAGAATTATATGCTTTATTAATATGTATCAATAAAGTTGATTTGTTTAAAAACAACAACAACGTGAGAACACTTCACACCCACTAGGATGGCTATAATAAAAAAGGACAATAACAAGTGTTGAGAGCTTGTGGAGAACTGGAACCCTCATACTGACTGGTGGGAATGTAAAAGGGTGCAGCCACTGTGGAATACAGTTTAGTAGTTCTCAAATTGCTAAGCATAGAGTTAACATATGACCCAATAGTCCCACTCCTACTTCCATACATATGAGAAATGAAACTTGTGCATGAATATTCATAATACCCCCAAAGTAGAAACAACCAAAATGTCCTTCAATTAATGAATGGATAAACAAAATGTGGTATAGTCATGCAATGTAATTTCTTTGACAATAAAAAGGAATGAAATACTGACACATGCTGCAATATGGATGAACTTTGAAAACATTACATTAAGTGAAAGAAGCCAGACACAAAGACCACATACTGTATAATTCCATTTATATGAAATGTCCAGAATAAGCAAATCCGTAGAAAAAGAAAGAAGATTAGTGATTGCCTGGGGATGAGGGGGGCAGGTGGAGGACAAATAGCAGAGAGCGACTGCTGATGGGCATAGGGCTTCTTTTGGGGGTGATGAAGAAAATGTTCTGGAATTAATGGTGATAGTTGCACAGCCTAGTGAACATACTAAAAAACACTCAATTAACTTTATTTTTTTATTTTAAAAAAGATACTTAGATTACATAAATGTTACACAAAAAATACAGGGATTCCTATATGCCCCACTTTCCACCTCCCACAACCTCCCACATAAACATCCTTCATTAGTGTGGCACATTCATTGCAATTGATAAACATATCCTGGGGCTTTGCCATTAAGTATGGGCCATAGTTCACACTGTAGTCTACACTCTCTTCCACACTGTTCTGCATGTTATGTGATGATATAAAATGGCCTCTATCTGTCGTTGCAACATCACTTCAGGACGATTCCCAATCAATTAACTTTAAAACAGTAAATGTTATGATATGCGAATTCTATCTCAATCTTTAAATGTATAAGCCCAGGCCTAGGACCTGATGATAATATAATCGATCTACGGCTATACAAGAAAATAGTTTTAATACATTTTTAATTAAGGTATCTTTTTTCTTTCTTTTTTAATGGAAGTTTATCATTTATACATGAACATATATAAACAATAAATAAAAGTTGTGAACTTACAAAACAAACATGCATATCATACAAGGTTCCCATACATCAGCTCACCACCAGCACCTTGCATTCTTGTGAAACAATTGCTACAAACTATGAAAGAGCACCATCAAAATATTACTACTGCCTATAGCCAATATCTTACATTTGGTGTATTTCCCCCCCAACCTACCTGATTATTAACACGCTGTATTAGTATTATATACTTGTTATAGTTCATGAGAAAATGTTCTCATATTTGTTCTGTTAACCACAATCCATCTTCCACCACAGGATTCATTGTCTTATACAGTCCCATGCTTTGTACAATCTATTCAAAGTGTACACTCAGTGGCTCTCATTTTCATCACAGAGTTGTGCTATCACCTCAGTCAGTTTTAGAACGTTTTCTTTACTCGAAAAGGAAAAATCCCCTGCCCCATTATACTCCACTATTTTTGTCCCTTAAATTTTATATAATATCTTCTTTGCTGTTGTTGCAAAAATATTACAATATTACAATTAACTTTCATCTATGAGTTACATTAATTTCTTTAGTGTAGTAAAGGCACATAGAGATACTCTATATTTGAGTATAGATTTTTCCTACAGATTTTTTATCTGGAGATGGAGCTATGATTCCTGGAAATAGCATGGGTACTGCTTCCTCTATAATAATAAAGTAATAGGAGCTAATAAAACTCCTGGCACTGTTCTAAAATTTTTGTATGAATGATCTCATGAAATCCTCACAACAACCCTATAACATGGGATGGTAGACAGAATAACATTCTAACTCCCAGAATCTATGACTATGTTATCTCTCATGGCAAAGGGGACTTTGAAGATGTGATTAAGTTCAGGATTTTGAGATGGCAAGATTATCCTGAATTGCCCAATTGGGCCCAGTGTAATCATAAGAGTGCTTATAAGGGGAAAGAAGGCAGCAGAAGAGTCGAAATCAGAGAAAGAGATACAGAGACAAATGGAGGGGCATGGGGTGGGGGGAGAGAAAGATTTGAAGATGCTACCATGCTGGCTTTGAAGATGGAGGAAGAGGCCACAAGCCAAGGATTTCAGGCAGCCTCTAGATGCTATAAAAGGCAAAGAAATGGATTCTCTAGAGCCTCCAAAAGGAATGCAGCTCTGCCAATACATTTATAGAACTGTAAGATAATAAATGAGTTGTTTTAAGCCACAAGTTTGTGGTAATTTGTTATAAGAGCAATAGAAAACTAAAACAGATTTTGGTATCTGGAAGCAGAGTGCTACTGTAATAAATACCTAGAAATTTGGAAGTGGCTTTGGAATTGGGTAATGGGAAGAGGCTGGAGGAATTTGAGGCATGACAGGAAAAGCCTAGATTTCCTTAAACAGGCTGTCGGTAGAAATATGTATGTTAAAGACTCTGCCAGAGAGGGCTCAGAGGGAAATGAGGAAAGTGGTAGAGAAAACCTAAATCACTTTAGAGAATATCTAAATTATCATAAACAGACTGTTGGTAGAAATATGGACATTAAAGGCACTGTTGGTGAGGACTCAGAAGGAAATGAGGAACATATTATTGGAAATTGGAGTAAAGAGGATCCTTGTTACATTGGCAGAAAGCTTAGCTGAATTGTGTCCTGCAGTTGTGTGAAAAATAGAACACGTAAATGATGGACCTGGATATGTAGCTGAGGAGATTTCCATGCAAAGTGTTGAAGGCATGGTCTGGGTTACTGCTACTTATAGTAAAATGTGAGAGGAAAAGGATAGATTGAGGAAAGAACTGTTAAGCATAAAGGAATCAGGACTTGATGACTGGGGAAATAATTAGCCTATTCAGATCACAAAAGAAACTAATATTAAGAGATTCTTTGTTAGAAAAGCATACTCTGGAGAGAAAACCAAGGGCATAGCTGAACAACCTTTTCTTAGTGCTTCAGAAAGATAAAAAATTCAGAGTATTTGGACCCCAAAGACTCTCTTAAGAGAGAGTCAAATCATGGATCACTTTAGTCATCTGAGCAGAAACCAAAAACAGAAATGGGATTAGCCAGGAAGGATTTGTGAAGGAGTCTCTTGTCTAATGGAGTGAATCTCCAAGACAAACCACAAGGTTCTTGAGAATGTTATACCAACAGAAACACTGACAGTTTAGCCTGAAAGAGACAGAGAGAAAACAAGGCTGTTGGAATCCCAAAAATCTACACGTAGGAAACAGGCTGATAAAAAACGAGCTGTAAACACCCTATATGCAAAAGGTAGGATGATTCCAAGGGCAGAGCTACAGGTCCAGAGGTTGAAGCTGTGGGTCCAGAAAGTAGAGTCTCAAGCTACAGAGGATTATTCCCAGGCCTTGAAACCTAATGGAATTTTCCCAGCTGAATGTGAGAATTGCTTGGGACCAGTGACTCTTTTTCCCCTTCCATTTTCTACCTTTTTAAATGGGAATGCCTGTAACCGTTAGAGACATCCTAGGTCTGTCCACCATTGATCAAGGTCACAAATCATGTTGATATAAAAACATCAGACAGATTCCAGTAGAGGACACATCTAAGAGGCTTCAATGAACCCCAAACAGGATAAACACAAATAGACTCATATTGCTATATATTATAATCAAAGTGCCATATGCCAAAGATAGAAAATTCTGAAATCTGCAAGAAAGAAGCAATGCTTCACATACAAAGGGGCTTCAATATGATTAAATGCCAATTTCTCATTGAAACCACAGAGGCAAAAAGACAGTGGGATGACATATTTAAAGTGCTGAAAGTAAAGAATTGCCAGCCAAGAATTCTATATCCAGCATCAGGGTCTTTCAAAAATGAGGGAGTGACTCATGCTTCACAGCCTTGTCACGGAGAGTCGCTGTCAAGTAGGTGGCTTGGTTCTCGGGTCGTCATGATGGTTGGCTTTGAATACATGAGCCCGGAGCAGCTGGCCGGCTTTGATAAGTATAAGGTACACCTGAGAGTGACACCTGGCAACCTGGCAGTTATACAGAATAACTGCTGAAAGGAATAGGCACGGAAAGTGAAGGTTTCTATAATAAGGAACTGGAAGACAACAGGCTTTCAGTACAGAAGAAAGCATGTACAGTGCTGTGGATACCAATCTACTTTCTCTGAATATCATGCATCCATTTTGGAATAATATAGTAAAGGTATTTCCTACTTGGCTGGCTCCAAATCTGATAACCTTTCCTGGATTTTTGCTGGTTGTATTCAATTTTCTACTTATGGCGTACTTTGATCCTGACTTTTATGCTTCAGCACTGGTCACAAGCATGTACCTGATTGGATTTGGACTGTAGTAGGCATCCTCAACTTCATAGCCTATACTCTCAAAGGTGTAGATGGAAAGCAAGCCCGTAGAACCAGTTCCAGCACCCCCCTTAGGGGAGCTTTTTCACCATGACCTCGATAGTTGCTCATGTGTTTACCTTGTAACCATGTATTCTACCTTTGGATGAGGATCAACTGGTGTCAGTGTTTTTGTTCTTTATCTCCTGTTATGTTTTCTTTCCTCCTGTCTCACTGGGAGAAATATAACACAGGAATTCTTTTCCTGCCATGGGGGTATGACATTAGCCAGGTGACTATTTCTTTTGTCTACATAGTGACTGTGATTGTAGGATCTGGTATGAACCTTTCCTGTCTAATTTCTTATATAGAGACCTACTCACTGCAATGATTATTGATTGCACATTATGTGTGACTCTACCAATGAGTTTATTAAACTTTTTCAGAAGCTATAAAAATAACATCTTGAAACACAATCCAGTCTATGAAGCCATGTTTCCCTTCTTTTCTCCACATTTGCTCTTCATTTTGCCTGCAGCATGGATCCTCCTGTCACCTTCAGATATTTTAGAGATACATCCTAGAGTGTTCTACTTTATGATTGGAACAGCCTTTGCCAACACCACATGCCAGCTGATGTCAAATGAGCAGTACCTGGTGCCCAAGTTTGAATTTGTTTCTCGTTCCACTACTCTTGGTTGTCGTGGTGGTATACTTAGGAGTAGCTCCATACATCAAGAGCATTCTCCTACATGAATTAACAGCTTCTCCTACTCTGGCCCAAATCCATTATGGAGCACAAATGGTAAAGCAGCTGAGTAGCCATTTTCAGATTTACCCCTTCTCAATGAGGAAACCAAACTCAGATTGACTAGGAGTGGAAGAGAAAAAAATTGGCCTGTAATCTACAGAAAGAAGTACTATAAATAAGATGCTTGTAAATATTTCATCCATGACCATTGAACTAAACTAATTGCTTGACAGACATGGGACCTCAGTGTGTGTGGCACTTGGACACCAGGAATGAAACATGATCTGAACTTATAAAATTGTGGGCCTACTAACTTCCAGTTTATTTTTTATAAAACCATGTGGCATTTTGGTTATACATACTGTACATTAGATTAGCAAAATGTTCCTATTAATTTTCTTTCTATCTATCTATCTGTCTATCTATCTATCTGTCTGTCTGTCTGTCTATCTATCTATCAATCAATCAATCACAGAGGTACGAGGGTTTGAACCCAGGGCCTCATACATGCAAAGCAAGTGCTCAACCACTGAGCTACACCTGCTCCTCCTATCAAATTTTCACTTCATGAGTCCATAGTGTTTTGGCTCCTATTGAGTTAAAAATGCTTTGTTTTTATTTTTAAAACCCAAAAGTTGTTTTAGGAACACTGATAACATTCAGAAAACCACAATATGTTTCCGTATTTGGTACTTTATAATAGTCTTTAGCTATGGAAGTTATTAATTGCTCATATCTAATATTTAGAAAAAGATAGAGCAAGTCACCTTCAGCAAGAGATGTCAAATAATTACAGAACCATAATACAGTTGCCAAATACTGGTTTCTCTTTCCCATGGAAATGCTTTTTGTTCTCACATACTAAGAGAGCTAATATATATTTGGATTCTCTAATATTCTGGCTCTCTCTGTTATAGAACAGATCTTGATAAATTGCTTAATTTTCTTTTAGAGAGAAATATTAAATTGAAACTTAATAAAGAATGGGTTGCGATTATAACTCCACCTTTAGTGTGGGTCATTGTTTGAATGTGGCATTTCCCCCTCCGTGGCAGGTTGCTGAGCTTTGTTGCCTGAGAAACATGACTGTGTGAGTGCACATGGCAGTCCCAGCCTTGTGATAATTACTTATAAGGAATGCAGATAAAATACCTTAAAAGAGAAAATTAATTTGGAATTAGGAATTTCATGACCAAAAATAGTTTTCTGACTCAATTTGCCCTTCCTTGAAACTCTTTTGTTTGGATATGGGGGCTGGGGGGAGTGGGCACTGTTTTTTAAATTCCATACAAGATAAAGCAGAGAGAAATACTCTCTTCCACAATTTACCCACTTGCCCCACTTGAGACAATTTTTGATATGTATGCCTTACTGAGTGTGAACTTCCTTTAATATAATTTGGAGTAATTTTTGAAGTTTACTGAGAAACATAAAAATCCCTTTCATTTTAATGTGGTATCTTTATAGATCACTTCTTTTCATGAATGTGGATATTTTCTTTAATTTATTTTTAACTTTGTCTCCATTAAGTTTGATGGTGGTAAAAAATTTACTTGCTGATTTTCTTTTATTTTCTACCGAATGAAATTTGTGCTTGAATGAAGAATGTATCTTAAACCCCTTGTTTTTTTTTTTCAGACAGATTGCACTGGGATAAAATAGGCACCACTATGTTGATATGTAATTAAATTTATAACCATTATTTATCTATGAATGTGACCATTGTTAAACTTAATTGTAACATATTCCTTTGTTGAATTTCAGCCTGCTGCTTTGTAAAAATAACTATGTAATTTGATATTTCATTTTTAAAATTTGCAAATTTGAGTCGTCATCCAAGTTATTAGAAATGAGGAGTCAAGGTGCCAGCTTGTAGTTCTGTACTCATTTTTGAATTGTTTGTAAAAGTTCAAAAGTGAACACTGAAAATAGATGAAAAATTGATGCAGGAAAAAGGACGCAGTGACTCCAAGTTTGTCAAAAAATTTCCTTCATGGAAGTGAGAGAATGAACCAATTAAGTGAAGGTAACTCTATTTTTTGTATACCTTGTTCTTTGTCATCTATAATACTGAACCATTAGTGTTAATTTGGGATGGGAAAAAAAATCTTTGCTTTAAAGTTTCTAAACTAATCATTTTACTCTTTTGTTGACCACATACACAAGAGATTAATCTTTATTATAAGAAAAGAACTTATAAATATTAAAATGACCAAAAAAAAGAGGGAGAAATTAAGACATTCCCAGATAACAAAATCTGAGAGAGTTCACCACCACTGGACTGGCCCTACAAGAGATGCTAAAGAAAGTTCTATAAATTGAAAGGAAAGGACAATAGACAATAGATGGAAGCTGCATGAAGAAATAAAGATCTCCAGTGAGGGTAACAACATAGGTAAATATAAATGCCAGTCCTATTGTATTTTTGGTTTGTAACTCCACTTTTTACTTCCTACATGATCTACAAGGCATATGCATAAGATGTCATGATAAATCAGTGGTTTTATACTTGTAATTTGTGACAAGAACTACATGGTGTGGGGATGGGGGAATAGGAACACAGTTTGTATGCACTATTAAAGTTAAGTTAGGGGAGTGGATATAGCTCAAGTGGTTGAGTGCCTGCTTCCCATTATGAGGTCCTGGGTTCGATCCCTGATTCCTCCTAAAAACAAAACAAACAAACAAAAAACCAACTCACATTGGTGAGTGGATGTAGCTCAGTGGTACCTCCTCTTTAAAAAAAAAAAGTTGGTATCCAAGCAACTGAGATTGTTAAAGATTTAGGACATTACATTTAAGTCTCATGGTAACTACAAAGAAAATAACAAAGAAAATGCAAGCTCACAGAGACAAAAAATAGAGTACAGGTTGCCAGGGATAGAGGGAGGGAGGATAGAAGGAATGGGGAGTTAATTCATAGTGGGTGCAGGGTTTCTGTTTGGGGAGATGGGAAAGGTTTAGCAATGGAAGGTGATAAGGGTACTGCAACACTGTGGATGTAATTAATCCCATTGAATGGTATGCTTGGGAGCAGTTGAGATAGGAAAGTTTATGTTCTGTATATGTTCCCATAATTAAAAAAGAAAAAAAAAAAAGAGCGACTAAAGAGACAATGACAAATAAATGTAATATATGGTCCTGTACAGGATCTAATAGGAAGAAGAAAACTTCACAAGGAATCTTATTGGGACAGAAAAAAAAAAAAATAGGAATATAGACTGTCAGCTTTATATTAATGTTAATTTTCTTGAACTTGATAACTGCATTCAAGGTGGTTACATAAGTGAATATTTCTTTGTTCTTAGGAAATGTACATGGCACTATTAAGTGTTCAAGGAGTGTGATATATACAACCTATACTCAAGTGTTCAGAGAAAAGGGAGGGAGGGAGGGAGGGAAAAATAGCGCAAAATGTTAAAATTGATGGATCTAGTTATCTGGATGATAGGCTAGAGATACATTGGAATTCTCTGTTTAGGATTTGTATTATTTTTGTAACTGTCCTATAGTTTGAAAGTATTTCAAAATAAAAAGTTCCTGTAGCGGGACATCCTACAATATACCTGACCAGTATTCAAAATTGTCAAGGTTATCAAAAACAAGGGAAACCATCATAACCAAGAGAAGCCTAAGGCAACATGACAACTAAATGTAATGTGGCATACTTGGATGGGACCCTGGAACAGAAAAAGGACATTAGGAAAAAACTAAGGAAATCAGAATAAAGTATGAACTTTAATAATAATGTATCAATATTGGTTCATTAATTGTAACAAATATACCATACTAATGTAAGATATTCATAGTGGAAACTATATGCATGGTTGTGGGGGAATATATGGGAACTCTATGTACTATCTGCTCAATTTTTCTGTAAATCTAAAACTGTTATAAAAAAATAAAGTCTTATTAATAATTTTGAAAATCAGTGTGAATACTTTTAAGGCTTTTGATACATATCATCAAGTTGCTTAACATCACCTAGCTGGTAAGTGGTAGGAGCTAGTCAATAAATCAGTTCATGTTCCCCAAAGTGCCTGCCTTGTGACACCAACCCAGCACCAAGTCTAATGACTTTTATTAAACTTTGCTAATTCTATGAGCAAAACCAGTTTCTTATTTCTTTTTGTATTTCTTTATTCACTGAGGTTGAATTTTTTTCATGCCATTCAGCCATTTTCCTTAAGAACATTCATACCCTTTGTGAATTGATTTTTTGTCTTTTAAAATTTTTTTTCCTCTTTAGGGTTCTTCTTTTTTTACTAAACAATATTTCACCAGCTAAATCAATATAGTCCAAATACATAATAACTATGTCATGTTTCGCATATGAAATTTTACCTTACTTTAAGATAATAATTTGAGTAGCTTGCAAACATTACAACAATTTAGGGATATATTCAAATGCCCTGCAGAAAAAATGCTGAACCACAAATTTTAAAAATGCATACATGTTGCTTCTTGAAGTCCTGCATTCAGTCAGATGTGGGCTAAGCCAAGTGGTTAAGCATTTAAATGTTTCATAGTAATTAAAAAAGAGTTCTCCCTTTTGTGCTGTTATCTGCACAAGAGTCAAATGCTGAATATGAATTCTTCCCTGTCACTTGCTAGAACTTTTGTTATTTGTGGACAAGCAGGAATAAATGGGTTTTGTGTTGTTGAAGCAGGAATGTGGATTGGATACAAGGAACTTATTACTGAGGGAGGTTGAGAAGTAGTCTTTCATATAGAGACCTGCGAATGAAACTGTACAGCATTTCTATGACTGGCATGATTTAAACATAATCCATCCTCACAGGAGGATTGGCTAGACTGGATGATCTCTCTTTATAGGTCTTAAGAATCCACACTCAGTGAGAAGTGCTTGAACTCTCTTATGCCAAGGAGAATGGAGGTGCTCTATAATCAATGAGTGTGGAATATGCTGATCGACATCACAATATGACAAGAAGAGCATCTGGTATTTAGCCAAGTCCCTTTTTCTAAGGAGCTCTGTGTCAATACTCTGTCTATATGGTCCCGTCATCCTATTCATTTCTACACACTGCCTCTCCCATTAATTGTTTGGATGTTTCATCATTAAAGTCTTTGAAGGAAAAGTATCCCATTGTGTTAAGGTTTTCTTCCTTCATCGCAAAGTGTAGGCAACCAGGTGGAACAGGGATACAGGCCTAGTATATCAGAGGGGAATGCTGGCAGAATGCCAGTAAGATTTAGAAAAGATTAGAGGCTGGGCTTGGGTGGGTTCAGAAGCAATGAGTGCCAGTGAAGATGCAGTGAAAGTCTGGCAGAATTAGGCCACAACCCCGCCTTCTATTTCATCTTTGAATGAATGATGGCTCAAGTGTGAACTTCTGTGCTACTGGCTAAAGAGCAGATGAAAAACTGGACAAAGACGACACTGTCTTTTACCAGTAACACTACAGAGTTTATTTGACTCAAAAATGGAAACATATACCAATCACACATTTTAATTCAGGGCCATTTTTCTAAGCCAGTCATGGACGAGAAAAAGAATAATTGTTCCTTAAATGTGTATTGCAATTTATAGTTTGCAAAGTGCTTTATGGTCGTCTTCTCAATTAATCTTCACAACCACCTATGAAGTGTGGGTATGTTTAGCCTCAACTTACAATGATGAAACTGAGGTGCAGTAAAGTCCCATAGTTATTAAGTGAAAAATTCAGAACTCACATCTAGAGCCTCTGAATCTAAGTCTCATGTTCTTTCCCAGATGTAGGAAATCCATTCAAAGTACTTATCTAATAAATGTTGCAGGAGTTTTTACTAATGGGGCCTTGTAGAGATAAGAGTGGTGATTGCAAGGATAGGTAAAGGGCAAGATTAGAGAAAGAAAGTAAATAAAGCAATGCATCCTTGCCTTGGGAAAACAGAAATGCCAATTTCTTAACCAGTCTGTAAATGTAGGTTAAAATTTTTAGAAGATATATAAGGATATTAGTTGTAATTCTAATGAGTTCAATGACATAAAAAACAAAAAAAACAAACTACACAACGAAAATTAACTAGGAAATACTGATATATTAGGAACAAGATGTACTTGTCAGATGTGGAAGCCATTGGGACCAAAAGGGTCTTGAGGGAAACCTGGTACCTCTGTAGGAGGCTCTCTTGAAATTATTTAATCACAGCTTAACGAGAAACCAGTCTTTCTTCTGGCCTGTGGAAAGCTGTGTTCCTATGAGACAAGAACTTTCAGGGAACATCTGTCTAGTCTGCTCACCCAGGTGAAGGTATATGACCTTTCCCTTGGTGGAAACCTACTCCTTGGACCCCTCCTCTTACACAGATAGTATTAAAGACTTGTTTACAATTTTGTTTGAACAACTTCTAAGTTTTGTATAATCTTAAGGATAAGGGAGCACTTTCCATAGAGGAACTGAAATGCTACAAGATTATATGATGAGGATAAGATTATTGAATAGGCAAAGCCAAAAAAATAACTACAAATTTAAAGATGAGCAAGCTCATCACAATCCCAGATTCCACCCTGAATCTAACACTTTCTTTCTGAGGTCAAGTTTGTCTTTTGCAACCTCCCAACTATCCATTTTACTCAAGCTGGGGTTTTTTTACCCACTAAAACACTCTCTTATTTTTCATGTATTCTATAAGACATCTGGAACTCCCAGCAACTTTGGTCTTCTCCTAAAAGAAAGCCAACGTTAAGATGAAACTCTATCTTAGCAGAACAAAGAGTCTTTGAAAAGGAAAATCAACTTACCCCATAGAATAAACCAAAATAAGGAGAGATGTCTGGTCTTAAAGTGCTGATAAGGGATAAGATCTCATCTTTGTAGCCCCATAGCAATTCGTGGACACTGTGAGTCACAAACAGCTTCTGTGAATAGGCTTTCAACATGGCCTTGATGAACAAGCTGAGGGAGTGAGTCTGGGCCCATTCCATGGCAGTCTGGGGAGCAAAGGCAAATTCAGAGAGCAGTGGCCCCTCCAAAGCACAGCCACCCCACTCTCTTCTACTACCCCTTCAGCAAAGGTGGCTGGAAACATAAATGTAAGTGGTGAAATTAAATAACTGAAAAAATAAGTCAGTGAGTGCCTCTCTGACTGCATGTGTAAAAATAAAATCCTTCAGCTATTGTCTTTTTCTCAGTAATACATTTTGTAAGTGTGACCTTAGCATCTGCAAATTCCAGGTTCTAGGAACTATCCTCAGACTATATATGTTGCAGTAGAGAGGGAAGAGTACTTGTAAATACATTGTCACCATTGCCCACAAGATGGCACCACCTTCCTCTGAGCAGGATCAGAGACTGGATGCTCAATACAACCTTCCAGGGAAACGGATGTGGCTCAAGAGGTTCGGCGTCCGTCTACCATATGGAGAGACCGGGGTTCTATCCACGGTACCTCCCGGTAAAAAAAAAAAAAAAAAAGTAATACCAATCAATACAACCTTCCACCACTCTTCAGGAGTGCACTGCCCACTGTGGAACCTAATACCTTCCAGGTCCTGGGTCCACCATGAGCGTCCAGCTGTAATTGTAGCTGTCGCGTAGGAGTCAGGCTGGGAACCTCAGAGGGCAGTGTAGGTGCATAAGAAATAAGAACGTTTCTTGAGTCTCAAGCATGTCATGTAGACATGATTATTAAATGGGACTGCCATTATAAACAGAGTCCATTAAATCACAGAAGGCTATAATCAACAGCCCAGTCTCTGCTATTTGGAAAGGGGGGAAAAGTCAACATATATATTGAAAATTTAAAATCCAAGACAAAAATCTGAACTAAGAACTGGTATGCAAATTCTTTTGCTAGTTTCTGAACTAAAACAAGGAGCAAATAAATATATATATATATATTTTTTTTTTTCGGCTACCAAAATATCATAGGGACATAATTATTTTTACAAGCACTGGTCTTGAACGTGCAGCAAAAGATTGTGAAAACAATTCCTAAAAGTTGCATTTTGTCTCCATTTGACAAGACTTTATTGAAAGACCTCGAGAAAAAAAGTCTAAGATGAACTTTAAAGAAGGGAAGGGGAAATGTAATTTTCTTTTTATATATGTATATTTTTAACATGACCTAATAGCTTCTAAATGTAAAATCAGAATTGCCTTAAACTTAGCATTTTCCTTTCTTCTAAAATCCACAATGATATTAAAATGCCTACTTACCAATACAGGAATATTTAATGTTCTAACCAAGTCAGTTTTAGGGTCTCCAATAGACAGGGCTCGTTCAAAAACATAGGCCTTGTTGCTAACAGCAGATACTATTGTTCCATTATCTCCAAATTGAATATTTGCTTTGCTTCTGAGCTCTCTAAAAGAAAGAGAAGGGTTTTTGTTTGAAAATAGGCAACACATTAACAAATAAGACTTTCTTTCGGCATTAAGTTATTTTTAATATAATATTCCTACTATAATCACGTGGTAGGTTGAAATATGCTCCCCAACAAACACGTTCTTAATCTTAATCCACATCCCTGTGTGTGAACCCATAGTAAACAGGACTTTTTTTTTTTTTTTTTTAATAAGTCTCCCTTGTCTTTGTACAGCACTTTATTTATTTATTTATTTATTTATTATTTATTATTGTGGGTAAAAATCAAATTTTTCACAATACATAACCAATATTTGTAAAATGATATATAAATATATATGCATATATGTGCATTTGCTTACAAAAATGTTATTTATATATATATTTTAAAAGGTGCTTAGATTACCTAAATATTACACGGAAACTACAGGGATTCCCATGTTCCCCATCTCCCACACCTCCCACAACATCCCACACAAATATCTCCCACAAGTGTGGCCCATCACCCTCAATGGACTTACACATCCTGGGGCCTTGCCACCAACCATAGACCACAGTTCACATAGTAGACCACACTCTCTCCCACACAGTTCTGAATGGTATGTGATGATTTAAAACGGCCTACATACGTTGCCACAAGGGCACTCAGGACAACCCCCAAGTCCTAAAAAAGCCCCTGTATTTCAACTGCACATCCACTCCCTGCCCTGAAAGTGTCCACTGGCCACCGGCTCCACCTCACTGTTATAATTTCTTCCATTGCTAGAATCACCATATGTGTACAACAGAATACCATTAAGTCCACTCTAGTCCACAGTTCTTCCCCCAATCCTGAGGGGACTGGGATAGTGATGTCCACTCCACCTCCAAGTGAGAGAGGGCTTATATCCCATGGATATGGTGGGTGGGATCATCCTGCCTGCAGATGCAGGCCCTCTCCATTCCTGGGGATGGCCGTTGTCCATCGTCGTCTCCTCGCCAGGTGACTTGGATGAGTCCATTGAGCTGTAGGGTAGCAGCTGCAGCTCCCCCGAGATTCCACGCACACCTGGCACATAGGTAGGCCAGAAGCTCCAGTCTCTGGAAGTATACCTAAAAACTCCAGCATCACATATAGGTTTGAATAGAAGGGACTGATGAACCATGTGCAGGGAGGACTTATTTGAGTCCAATTCTGTCACTCTCAGGAGCACAGAGTCCAAAATAAAGCCCACTGATAAGGCGTCAGTCTCTGGGGCTATCCCCCCTTATATAGGACCTGGGTGTCTCCAGAGCCCTCAGGAGCCCCTCTGTGTGGGGTGATATACACTTTGATGTTCTATGAGATCCTATTGAGGTGTGCATAAGCATTACCTCTGGGATGACCTCCCGACTCTCTTTGAAGTCTCTTAGCCACTTAAACTCATTTGTCTTTACCTTTTCCCCCTTTTATTCAAGGTCTTTTTCCAGTTGTGTTGCCAGTTGGCACTTGGTATTAATCCCTTGTTGCCAGGGAGGCTCATCCCCGGGAGTCATGTCCCACGTTGGGGGAAGGTAATGCATTCATATGCTGAATTTGGCTTAGAGAGAGGCCACATTTGAGCAACAAGGAGGCTCTCAGGTGGCAACCCTTAGGCACCCCATAACAGTAAGCTAAGTTTCAGTTACAAGAGCAAAGGCTCATAAAGATAGTCATCAATAACAAGGACTCATCAGTGGGCCATCCTCTTTTGACAGACACTGTCCCTGCACTCAGAAGACTGGTGCTGCTCCCTTGGAGAATGTGGCAGAGCTCTCCAGGCTAGGAATTCAGATTCCCTCATTTATTGAGTGATTGTCCACC
Organism: Tolypeutes matacus; assembly: GCA_026826555.1. Classification (NCBI taxonomy): domain Eukaryota; kingdom Metazoa; phylum Chordata; class Mammalia; order Cingulata; family Chlamyphoridae; genus Tolypeutes; species Tolypeutes matacus. Next base: position 6,746,674 of record JAKSZT010054466.1, on the reverse strand, counting down.
CACCGTGACCATGCCCCATCCTTTGATCATTTGAACAATTTTGTATATCTTTCATGTATATTCAGATGAACTTACTCCCGTAAATCCCCCCTCCCAGACACCCTCCACCAATAATCCCCTGCAGCACCTAGTGTAACCCTTCTGTGATCCAAATCTTCCATGAACATGTAGCCCATATAATAATCAAATACACTTAATAGGAAAAAGAAAGAACAATGATAAGCTTACATGCAAGAGACAAACATAGGGAAACTCAGGAAAAAAAAACAAGAAAACAAACAATCAAACAAAAAACAAAACCAAACAAAATATAATTAGCGGATTGGAATATTTTAAAAAATGGAAAAAAAAACAAAAGAAATGCCTTTTTTTAAAAAATTATTCTTTTTTTCCTTTTATCACTGTGTTATGGGATGTCTGGTGTGCCATGATACCTTCCCCCTCTCAATCCCCAGTGTCTCCCAAATTTTCATTTAATTTTCAAAGAAGTTTTAGGTCACAGCAAAGTCACACACGGAATACCAGAGATTCCCAAATACCAAACCACTTCCCCCTTCCCCACCCCATATTAAAACCCCCCCTTTTTTTTGGATGTTAGCATTGTTATAACTGTTATACAGATAGTGAAATATAGCAACTAAACATTGTCAATGATTTACAGTATAGTTTACAATTTAGACAGTACCGTTTAATATGTTTTTATGATATTTACTATGTCCTGTGTCCATTACTGTAAGGTAATGAAAAACCTTTCCCATGACCACTAAATACCCCATTAGATCTTAACTGTTCCTTCCTCCCCACCCCCCTGGGGCATATGACACTCCCCTGTCTTAACTCATGGAATGTCAAGATTCATAGTTACATGCCCTGGGTATTTGAACCTGCCCTTCCTAATCTACCCATCTGTCAACGCTGCACCACCAAACCCAGTAATATCACTACCCATCTGTCCTATCCTTCAATATGCAACTATACTCTATCCCTTTACCATAGATTATGTCCATATGGGTGATGGCTTAAACTCTGCTCTTCTCTCCCTTGTTAACCTATCTTTCAGACAATGGTTCTCAGAGACTGCTCACTTTCCTCAGTTCAAATCAGTGAGGTCATATACTGTTCATCCTTCAGTGCCTGACTTGCTTCACTCAATATAAGGTCTTCAAGATTCATCCACGTCATTCCATGTGTTAGCACTTTATTCCTTCTTAACAGCAGAGTAATATTCCATTGTATGTATGTACCACATTTTGCTTATCCATTCATCTGTTGATGGGCACTGGGGCTGATTCCAACTTTTGGCAATGGTGAACAATGCAGCTATGAACATTGTTGTGCATATATCTGTTTGTATCTTTGCTTTCAGTTCTTCTGGGTATATACCCAGCAGTGGAATTGCTGGATCATACGGAAGATCTATTGTTAGTTTTCTGAGGAACCACCAAACTGTCCTCCACAGTGGCTGGACCATACCACAGTCCCAGCAGCAGTGGATGAGGGTTCCTATTCCTCCACATCCTCTCCAACATTTAGTGTCTGCTGTTTTTTTAATAGCTGCCATTCTGATGGGTGTAAGATGGTATCTCATTGTAGTTTTGATTTGCATTTCCCTGATAGCAAGCGATGTTGAGCATTTTTTCATGTGCTTTTTAGCCATTTGTATTTCTTCCTTGGAGAAGTGTCTTTTCGGGTCACTTGCCCATTTTTTGAATGTGTTGTTTGTCTTTTTATTTTCAAGGTGTAGGATTTCTTTATATATGCAGGATATTAGGCTCCTATCAGATATATGGTTGCCAAATATTTTCTCCCATTGGGTAGGCTGCCTTTTTATTTTCTTAATAACATCCTTTGATGTGCAGAAGTTTTTAATTTTGATGAGATCCCATTTATCTATTTTTTCTCTTGCTGCTCGTGCTTTGGCTGTGAAGTTCATGAAACCATTTCCTATTACAAGGTCCTGTAGATGCTTCCCTACATTATCTTCCAAGGTCTTTATGGTTTTGGCTCTTATATTTAGATCTTTGATCCACCTTGAGTTGATTTTTGTATAAGGTGTGAGATGGTATTCTTCTCTCATTCTTTTGGATATGGATATCCAGTTCTCCAAGCACCACTTGTTAAAGAGGCCATTCTCTCCCAACTGAGTGGGCTTCGTGGCCTTGTCAAATATCAGATGACTGTATATGCGAGGATCTATATCAGAACTCTCAATTCGGTTCCATTGGTCAGTAGGTCTATCCTTGTGCCAATAACATGCAGTTTTGATCACTGTAGCTTTGTAGTATGTTTTAAAGTCAGGTAGTGTGATACCTCCAACTTCATTTTTCTTTTTCAATATGCCTTTGGCAATTCGGGGCCTCTTGCCTCTCCAAATATATTTGGTGGTTAGTTTTTCCAGTTCCTTAAAAAATACACTGTTGACTTTTATTGAAATTACATTAAATCTGTAGATTAGTTTGGGTAGGATAGACATCTTGATGATGTTTAGTCTTCCTATCCATGAACAGGGAATATTCTTCCATTTATTTAAGTCTTCTTTGATTTCCTTTAACAGTGTTGTGTAGTTTTCTGTATATAAGTCCTTTACATCTTTAGTTAAATTTATTCCTAGGTATTTGATTCTTTTCGTTACTATTGTAAATGGTATTTTTTCCTGATTTCCTCCTCAGTTTGCTCATTATTGGTGTACAGAAATGCTACTGATTTTTGAGCATTGATCTTATAGCCTGCAACATTACTGAACTCCTATATAAGTTCTAGAAGCCTTGTTGTAGATTTCTCAGGGCTTTCTACGTACAGGATCATGTCATCTGCAAATAATGAAATTTTTACTTCTTCTTTTCCAATCTGGATGCATTTTATGTCCTTTTCTTGCCTCAGTGCTCGTGCAAGTACTTCTAAGACAATGTTAAATAGGAGTGGTGATAGTGGGCATCCTTGTCTAGTTCCCGATCTCAGAGGGAAGGCTTTTAGGATTTCACCATTGAAAATGATGTTAGCTTTGGGTTTTTCATATATACCCTTTATCATTTTCAGAAAGTTTCCATCTATTCCTATCTTTTGTAGTGTTTTTATGAGGAAAGAGTGCTGTATTTTGTTGAATCCTTTTTCTGCATCTATAGAGATGATCATGTGATTTTTTTCTTTCAATCTGTTTGTGTGGTGTATTACATTGATTGATTTTTCTTATATTGAACCATCCTTGCATACCCGGGATGAAACCCACTTGATCATGGTGTATAATCCTTTTGATATGTTGTTGAATGCGATTAGCAAGTATTTTGTTGAGGATTTTAGCATCTAGGTTCATTAGAGAAATTGGTCTGTAATTTTCCTTTCTTGTGGTATCTTTATTTGGTTTTGGTATTAGGGTAATGTTGGCATCATAGAATGAGTTAGGCAATATTCCTTCTACTTCTATTTTTTGGAAGAGCTTAAGCAGAACTGGTGTTAGCTCTTTCCGGAATGTTTGGTAGAATTCAGCTGTGAAGCCATTTGGTCCTGGACTCTTCTTAGTTGGGAGGTTTTTGATGGCTGAGTCTATCTCTTTACTTGTAATTGGACTGTTGAGTTCATCTATTTCTTCTTTTATCAATGTAGGCTGTTTGTGAATTTCTAGAAACTTGTCCATTTCCTCTAAATTATCATTCTTGTTGGCATATACTTTTTCAAAGTATCCTCTTATGATACTCTTTATTTCTGTGGGGTCAGTAGTGATATCACCTTGCTCATTCCTTATTTTATGTATTTGCATCTGTTCTCTCTTTTTCTTTGTTAGTCTGGCTAAGGGTTTGTCATTTTATTGATATTCTCAAAGAACCAGCTTTTGGTTTTGTTTATTGTTTCCAGTGCTTTCTTATTCTCTATTTCATTTAGTTCTGCTCTAATCTTTGTTATCTCCTTCTTTCTACTTCCTTTAGGTTTAGTTTGTTGTTGTTTTTCCAATTCCTCCAAGTGTGCAGTTAGGTCTTCAATTTTAGCTCTTTCTTCTTTTTTAATATATGAATTTATGGCTATGAACTTCCCTCTCAGGACTGCTTTCGCTGCATCCCATAGGTTTCGATATGTTGTGTTGCTGTTTTCATTAGTTTCAAGGTAGTTACTGATTTCTTTTGAGATTTCCTCTTTGACCCACTGTTTGTCTAAGAGTGTGTTGTTTAACTTCCATATCCTTGTGCCTAAACTGTTTCTCTGGCCCTTAGTGATTTCCAATTTCATTCCGTTGTGGTCAGAGAAATTACTTTGTATAATCTCAATCTTTCAGAATTCATTGAGAGTTGTTCTGTGGCCTAGCATGTGGTCTATTTTGGAGTATGTTCCATGTGCACTCGAGAAGAATGTAAATCCTGCTGTATTTGGGTGTAGTGTTCTGTATATGCCTATTAAGTTCAGGTCTTCTAATGTATTGTTGAGTGCCTTTGTTTCTTTATTGATTCTCCATCTAGATGTTCTGTCTAATGATGATAATGGTGTATTGAAGTCCCCTGCTATAATTGTAGAGGCATTTATTTCTCCTCTTAGTTTTACCAGAGTTTGCCGCACGTATTTTGAGGCACCCCGATTAGGTGCGTAAATGTTGATGATTGTTCTCTCTTCTTGAGAGATTACTCCTTTTACTAATATGTAGTGTCCATCTTTGTCTCTTACAATAGTTTTGCATTTAAAGTCTATTTTGTCTGATATTAGAATAGCTACTCCTGCCCTTTTTCGGCTATTGTTAGCTTGTAAAATGGTTTTCCAGCCATTCACTTTCAGCCTCCTTGAATCCCTGGGCCGAAGGTGGGTTTCTTGTAGACAGCATATAGATGGATCATATTTTCTTATCCATTCTGCCAATCTGTGTCTTTTGATTGGTGAATTTAATCCATTAACATTCAGTGTTATTACTCGTAATGAATTTCTTACTTCAGTCATTTTTTCTTTGGGTTAATGTATGTCATATGTTGTTTTGTTTCTCTTTTTGAGTTTTCAGTTGTTTTTAAACTCTCCTCCAACTCTCTCTCCTTTGTTTTTTCCTTTCAATTTGTAGAGATTCCTTTAGTATTTCTTGAAGTGCTGGTTTCTTCTTGACATCCTCTCTTAATTGCTGTTTATCTGTGAATATTTTGAACTCTCCATCATTTTTGAATGCCAGTTTTGCTGGATAGAGAATTCGTGGGTGGAAGTTTTTTTCTTTTAGTGTTTTGACTATGTCATACCACTGTCTTCTTGCCTCCATGGTTTCAGCTGAGAAATCAGCACTTAATCTTATTGTGCTTCCCTTGTATGTGATGGTTCTCTTTTCTCTTGCTGCCTTGAGTATTTTCTCTTTGTCTTGAGCATTGGACAGTTTGACAAGTATATGTCTTGGAGTTGGCCTGTTGGGATTTATACTATTTGGGGTGCGCTGTGCTTCCTGGATCTGCACATCCATCTCTCTCAATAGAGTTGGGAAGTTTTCAGCCATAACTTCCTTCAACACTCCTTCTGTTCCCTTTCCCTTCTCTTCTCCTTCTGGGATGCCCATAATGCGTATGTTTGTGCATCTTGCATTATCGGTTAATTCCCTGAGACCATACTGGATTTTTTCTATCTTTTTGTCTATCTTTTCTACAATCTCTTTGATTTCAACTGTATTGTCTTCCATATCACTAATTCTTTCCTCTGCCTGTTCAATTCTGCTGCCATGTGAGTCCAGCGTCTTTTTCATTTCTTGACTTGTGTCTTTGTTCGCCATCATATCCATTACCTTTTTAGGTGTGTTAGCTATTTCTTCAGTATGTTCTCCCAGTGTCTTCTTTATATCCTTAATCTCTTCCTTCAGTTCTTTAAGTTGGTCCATGATATTTGTTTGGATAGCTTTGATTAGTTGTTCGATGTACTGCATTGCTTCCTGGTTTTTATTTTGTGCACTGGACTGGTCCATGTTTTCCAGTTTTTCAGAGTCATTTGTATTTTTCTGTTGCCCTCTGGTCATCATATTATCTTGATGGGTTTGTTCAGTTGATTAGGTTTTCTCTATGCTCTAGAATTTTATTTAGCTGTTGGTTCTGCGTGTGAGTTAAGTTTTCTCTTTGGCAGTTTTTCTTCTTATTTTATTTCCTTACTTCTTTCTATGTTCCCTTGAAGGCAAAAGGTTAGGGCCAGAGGAATCAAAAGATGTAAGGAAGGCAGAAGGATAATAGAAATATTGATAAAAGATAGAAGAGGGGCAAAATGAGACTTAATGAGATGAATATTTAACTTGTGTAGGCAGTGTAGAGTACTAGGAAAAAATATGGAGTTCCTATAATGGACTGGGAAAACAAATGGAGGAATATATATATATAGTGATTTAGAAGGCTAGAATTATGAGGAGGTAGAGAAATAGTAGAGAAAGGTCTGAAAGGAAAAAGTTAATACTAATAAAAAAAAAAAAAAGAAAAAAGAAGAAGAAAACAAAATAGATGGGATAGAAATTGACACCCTTAAGTTGTGGGCCTATGAAAAAATGTTGTCTCTAACAGCCACAACAGAAAACAGAAGGCAGAAACATGCAGGAAGGATAAGCGATAGTTTGTAATACAGAATCAATATATACAGCGAGTGGGAAATTACTGAATAAGAAGCCCGGCAAAGAAGCGACCAGCTGGCAGCACCTATTTAAAAAAAAAATAGAAGGAAAAAGGAAGGGGGGAGGAAAATGGGAATAATAGCAATAGACCAGAAAGTAACAGAGAGAAACCAAAGATCCACACAGGCAAGCAGTCAAACAGAGCCAAGGGGGGTCAATGATTCCCCTAGGGTCCACTTGGATCCTTCCTGCCTACTTGTGTTTATCAATGAATTTCCCCACAGGATTCTATATGCAGGTCCTGAAGCAGCTTTTAGCTATTAAACTAAATTAAAAAGATATTATTTTTCAATTGTTGAGGTGACCTCACTTTTTTTTTTTTTTTTTTTTTTTTTTTATTAGCCAAATGCAGGACCCAAAATAATTCCTCTTCTAGACCAACCCCCTTACGGAAGGGACCCTAGCTGGGCCCGTGGAAATTAATCAAGCACGTCCCACTTTCCGGACTCCCCAGGTTAGCTGAAACTCTGATGTTAGTCAGTGAGGAGTGCTAAAGATGGCGGATTCTGCCCCTTCTGGTGCCGAGCTCCAGTGTCACTGGGCTGCTCAGTAAATCAGTTTGAGTGCAGATTCGCGTCTGCTCTCAGCCTGATGCTGCTTCAGGTCGGCTTATCTGCTCCCCAAAGCTATGGGGCGGTGCAGGCAGCCAGATCAATGTCTAAAAATATAAAATACCCTTCCCTGTCTTCCAACCGAACCCTCCCTTTTTTGGGAAGTGTCCCTTCCTCCTGGCTCCGCAGCGGCCCAGGTCTTATCCCTGGGTGGCTAGGGAAATCAGCTGCGTTTCCCGACCAAAATCCCCCCTCCGGTTCACCGGGTGCTGACTAGCTCGTTTGCTCTGTTCACACAAGGTCCAAGGGGCGCCAGGCAGCCAGATCCCCAGAAAATAAAACTTTTTCGCCCTGCCCGCGGCTCCAAATGGCCGTTTTATTTTTTATTTCCGTAACCGCGGGGCTCAGCCGCCTGCGCCAACCTCCACCGGCAGCCTCAAAACTCACGAATCTCCGCCGTTCGGTCCACACCGTTGATCCCCGCAGATAGATGTCCCAAGCCTCTCACTCCACGCGTGCACAGTACAGACCCCCGGGCATGACCCCGTCCCCAATCCGCCTTGCTCTGGGAGCTTGCAGTGTGCGCCCTCCTACACCAACGCCATCTTGCCTCCTTTGTGGGTTTTGAAACTAAGTTTCTAAGAAGTGAAGTGATAGATAAAATGCTCTTGGTAACTTACCCATAGCCCCTTGGAGTTACCCTACCCATGCATGCCTTCCTGAATTTCTTCTGCCCCTACCTGTGACTTTTTCCCTGTGGCTAGCTCTCTCCGCCCCCTGGAGCTGAGTAGGCTGGAGAGTCTATGAGCTTAGCATCCCTTAGGAGCAGACTTAAACCAGGGATTGATGGGAGGTGGTGGATAAATACCCCATCTCCTTTACCCCTTGAATGGATAACCCAGAGGTCCCTGCTCCATTTTGACTACTGGAATCCCTCAGCAGGATTAAGCCCACTTTGGTAACTGACTTGATAACCTACCTTTTGTTGCCTACTTCCCTTTCTCTCTTTCTGCTCCCTACCATCCTACTTCTGTTTCCTGCAATCACCTTCCAAATACACTCCTTGCACTGGAATCCTTGCCTCAGTGTCTGCTTCTGGGGAACCTAAATGAAGACATTCGACATTTAGCTAGTTAGTGACAGGCTCCAGGTTGGTCAGAATCCAGAGCTCAGCAAACTTTTACGACCACTCCACTTCTTAGAGCCCATTCTTTGTCTTAATGTTTCTGGGTCCACTGCTAAAATGCTATTATGTTTGGGGGTTGTGGCAGCCTTGAGAGATCTGCCCTCCTTTACCCACTGGGGTTCTTACTCCATGTCTCTGGGAAAGAAGCAGGTTCATCAGAGTTAGGGTGTAGAGGACACACCAGCCAAATGCAAAATTTATTCCTGAATAAATTTGTCCTGAACATGGCCTTCCTATCCACTGGACTGAGCTGGCCTAGAAAACCAAGAAGATTGATAAAAGACATTATTTCCCCCCGCCATAAATCTAAGAGCCCGGAGTCACTTGGAGGAGCCCAACTTATTCCAACCCATTCCCTCAACCCTATTTCCATTCCTTCCAAGCACATCAGCAATCCAGAGCCAATGGTACCTCCTGAATAAAAGATCACCAGAGCCGGCTAATCCCTCCATGAGTCTCACTATTCCAATGCTGCTTTCCCTGCCATATGCTATTTAAGTAGCCCCCATCTCTCTCCTATGGCACTTACTACTGTTTTAATTTTGTGTGTTTTTGTGCTTATTTAACATCTGTACCCCCAACAGGTAGAAACCCACAACAGAGGGTCTCTGTCTGTTTTTGCTCACCAGGTATCCTCAACATCTGGTACATGGTGGTAGATGTTCAATAAATACTTTATTTATTTTTTATTTTTTTTAGGAGGTGCTGGGGATTGAACCCAGGACCTTGTACATGGGAAGCAGGAGCTCAACCACTGAGCTACACCCACTTCCCTCAATAAATACTTTTTGAATGACTGTTGAAGAGAAACATAGTGAAGAGTAACTCTGCTGGTTCTAGTGTTCCATGTGAACCCCACTCCCTGCCAACTCCACTCATGTTCTTGGTCTCCATGGCTACTCCTGACCCCTGCCCTTGACTGCTCTTTGAATATCAAAGAGCCTCAGATTTGCATGATGTATAACGGCATCCACTCAGGAGTCAAATTGCCTGGGTACAAATCCTGGCTGTGTTATTTATGAGTTGTGTGGCCTGGGGAAACTTACTGTACCTCTCTGTTCCTCAGTCTTCTCATTGGCATAATGAGGAAAATAATACCTAGCTCCCCGAAGGAATTGTTTTGAGGTTTAAAAGCTTTACTGTAACTAAAGCATTACAATGGTTACTGATACAGTGTAATGACAACAAAGACATAGTGTTTACTCAAAACAAGTACTTATTCATGTTAATTATTATTACCTTTTAAAAATATGCATTTACTTCCAGGGAACCAAAATAGCAGCATAATATGCTTCATGTTTCTTTTCCCCCATGGAATCTTTTAACAATTAGCAAAAACTGGCAGAGCTATCTTCCTCAAAACTGTAGACTGCAGTTAAAGGGTTGCAGTAACTGAATCAGTGCTGTATTAAGAAAATGCAACTTAAAACCAGCAGGGAAAACTGGAGGAGCCCTTAATGGCCCCTCCCATACCCTGGCATGGTGTGGAGCTGGCCTGTGATCCCATTGTGGGTCCCTGGCCCATTTCCAAAGGAAGCATAGTAACCCTTATGTGGATGCTGGGGTGCCTATACCAGGACACTCACCTCTGGCTGGTCCTTTCAGAGCTTGTCCTGAAGGCAACCTGCAGATAGCTAAAGCAGTATAAGAAACAAGTAAATCAAAGTGGCCTGGGGCAAAGTTTACCAGCTTTAAGACAATAGAGGACGTGGGAGGAGAGGAAAGTCTAATTCTGTAAAATGATGCTCAGGTTCCTGTAAATAGGGGAGTTCTTAAGGCTCTTATCCCAGGCCCAGGATGAGACACAGGCTCAGAAAAGACAGACAGGACCACCCATTTCACCTCAGGTTTATCCTCTTGATAGGAGGCTAAACTCAGGAGAGCACCAGCCAAAGAGAACCAATTGCTGAGTCTGTGAAAGGTGTCTTTTGCACTGATTTGTTTGCTTTTGTTAGCTCCTGGCACTCAAGGAGATCTATGTCATATCACTAGTTGGAGACAAACTTAAGGAACAAACAGCTCAGGGACTATATCCCAGAGCTAAAACATACAAAAAAATTTTAAATGTACAGTGTGTGACAAAAGATTACAAGACAAACAAACAGGATATGATGGCCCATCTGATGAAACAAGATAAAACTTCAGAAGCCATTAGTGAAGAATATTAAACTTTGGAGAAATCCGACAAAGATTTTAAAAAGATGATCTTCAATATGCTCAAGGTGATAAAACACAGATAAAGCAGTAAAGGATATATGGAAAATGATAAATGAATATTATGAGAATGTCAATAAAGAGAAATATTAAAAAGGAACCAAGGGGAGTAGATGTGGCTCAAGCGATTGAGCACTTGCTTCCCACTTGGGAGGTTCCAGGTTTGGTTCCCAATGCCTCCTTAAAACAAAAAACAGAGAACAAGCAAACAAATGGAAAAAAAAAAATCAAGGTTGCTGATGTGGCTCAGTGGTTGAATGCCAGCTTCCCACATACGAGGTTCCGGGTTCAATCCCCTGCCCACGTAACCCCCCCACGCATACACACACAAAAGGAACCAAATAGAAACAGTGGAGTTGAAGACCATTGTGAGAGCCTGGAGCCCAGGCTCCCCCCTCCTTAAAGGAAACAAAGCCCACAGCATGTAGCTGCCTGCATGACCCAGACATAATTTAAAGATTAATGACCCTCCTCAGAGGGAAAAGAACATGCAGATGGTATTGTAGACTGTAATTTTCTCCAGGCTGTATTCTTCCTTCCTACAATAGCATCACCAGACCCCGTTTGTGTGCTTCATGTAACCGTAGAAGAAACTCTGTTATGTAATGTTTTTGTTCTAAGACCCTTTATATTGCCCTTGATTTTTCCACCTCTTTATGGAGCACTATCTTCATTCTCTGGTCTGCTGCCTTCAGAGACTCCTGTCGTAAATCTCAATAATGCTTATGTCTGACTCAGTGCCAAGTGCATTCTTTGGTCTTGTGACTGCACTGATCAATGCCTTTCAGGAGTTGGTTTGGAACAACTGTAATTACTGAAATAAAATTTCCCTTGTGGCTTCAACAGTAGATTACAGTGGTCAGAAGAAAGAATTGGTGAATTTGAAAATAAGACAATTGAAATTATTCAGGCTGAGGACCAGAAAGAAAAATGAATGAAAAAAAGTGAGCAGAAATTAAGATAACTTGAGGACATCATCAAGCTTACAAATATACACATTAGGGGAATCCCAAAAGAAGAAAGAGAGAAAGAGGCAGAAGGTATATTCAAAGAAATAATAGCAGAAACCATCCCAAATTTAATGAAAGACATGAATATATACATTCTAGAACTCCAAGAGACCCCAAACAGGGTAAACTTAAAGAACCATACCCAGGCACATTGTAGTCAGACCAGTGAATACCAAGGAAAAGGAGAGAGCTCTGGAAGCTGCAAGAGAAAAGCAATTTGTTATGTACAAGAGCACTCCAATAAGATTAAGTGTTAATGTCTAATGAGAAATCATGGAAATAAAAAGGCAGTGGGATGACATATTTAAAGTGCTGAAAGAAAATAATTATTAACTAAGAATATTTTACCTGGCAAAGATTTCTTTTATAAATGGGGGAGAGGTTAAGGCATTACCAGTTAAACAAAAGCTGGGGGAGTTCATCCCCACTAGACTTGTCCTGCAAGCAATGCTAAAGGGAGTTCTCCAAACTGAAAGGAAAGGACACCAGACAATGGATCAAAGTGGCATAAGAAATAGAGATCTCTGGAAAAGGTAACCAGATTGGTAATTATAAACACCAGTACTGTTGTATTATATTTGTATGTACCTCCACTTTTTACTTGTTCCAGGTTCTAAAAAGCAAATTCATAAAGATAAATCTACAATCTTAGATACAATGTATCTAATTTGTAACAAGTTCAAGAAAAAGACGGGAGGGGATGAGGAATATAGGAATAGCATTTGTCTATACTACTGAAGTTAAGTTGGTATCAATTCAAACATAATTATTATAGATTTAGGATGTTAAATTTAAACCCCATGTAACCACAAAGAATATATCTGAAAAATATATACAGCAGGAAATGAGAAGGAACGGTATGCTACAGAAGATCAAATAATATGATAGTGGGCATTAATGAAAGAATTGAAGGACAAAAAAGGTATAAGATTAAAAATAAAAACAAAATAGCAAAGTGGCAGAAGAAAATCCTGAATTATCATTAGTTAATTTAAATGTAAATGACTTAAAATCACCAGTCAAAAGGCAGAGATTGGCAGAATGGATAACAAAGCATGGCCCATGTGTATGCTGGTTGTATGAGAGTCACCTTAAATTCAAAGCCACAAAGAGGTTAAAAGTGAAAGGATGGAAAAAAAAATGGTAATGAAAACAGAGAGAGGATACTGATACTAATATCAGATAAAGTAGGTTTTATGTAAAAAGCTGTTACAAGGAACAAAGAATGACACTATATACTGATTAAGGGGTCAAATCAACACGAAAACAAACTATTTTAAATGTGTATGCACCTAAAGCAGGGCCCCAAAATATATGAAGCAAATACTCACAAAAATTTGAAGGATGAAATAGATTGTTATACATTAATAAATAGCAGTATAATTCAGTAGTAGAATTAAATAACTACTTTCAATAATGGATAGAACATCTTAATAGAAGATCAATAAGGAAATAGAAGACTTGAATTATACTATAAACCAACCATACCTAAGAGACTTAGAACACACACAATAGCAGCAGAATACACAGTCATCTCTAGTGCACAGGGGTCATTCTCTAGGATAGACCATGTGCTAGGTCACAAAACAAGTCTCAATAAATTAAAAAATATTGAAATCATAAAATGTATCTTCTCCAAACATAATGTAATGAAGTTAGAAGTCAGTAACAGAAGAACTGGAAAATACACAGAAGTCTGGAAATTAACACTCTTAACCAACCTTGAGTCAATGAAGAAATCACAAGGGAAATAAGGAAATATCTTGAGGCTAATGAAAATGAAAACAAAACACAACAAACTTATGGAACAAACTTATGCAAAGGCAATGCTGAGGGGAAAATTTATAGCTTGAATTGCTTACATGAAAAAAGAAGAAAGATTGCAAATGAGAGAACAACCTTACAACTAAAAGAACTAAGAGAAGAAGATCAAACTATACCCAAAGTGAATGGAAGGAAGGAAATAAAGATTAGAGAAGTGGTAAATTAAATATAATTAAAAGAAAAACTAGAGATGCAACAAAATCATTTTTTCTTTGTTTGTTTATTTTGTTTTAAAGAACAATAGCCTTTAGCTATCCTGAAAGGAAAGGAGAGAAGATGCGAACAACTAAAATCAGAAATGGAGGGGAAGATATTACTACCAACACCACATATATAAAAAAGATTATAAGAGGATACTATGAACAACTGTCTGATGACAAATTAGAAAACCTAGATGAAATGGACACATTCCTAGGAGATATACACTACCTACAACAACTTAAGAAGAAATAGAAGATTTCAAAAGACCAATAATAACTAAAGAGATTGAATCAGTAATCAAAAACCCCTCAACAAAATAAAGTTCAGGGCCAGATATCTTCACTGGTAAATTTTCCCAAACATTACAAGAAGAATGAGTTCTGCTGAAACTCTACCTTAAAAAAAAAAAAAAAAAAAAAAAAAATGAAGTGGAAGAAACACTTGCTAGCTAATTCTATGAGACCAGCCTCACCATATTACCAAAGATACTGCAAGAAAAGAAAATTACAGGCCAATATGAATTATGAATATAGATGCAAAAATCCTGAACAAACTACTAGCAAAACACATCCAACAGCACTTTAAAAGAACTGTACCAGTGATCAAGTGGGATTTATTCCAGATATGCAAGGGTAGTTCAGCATAAAAAAATTCAATCAGTGTAATAATAAACCACAGATCATCTCACTTGATGCACAAAGGACATTTGACAAAATGCAGCATCCCTTCTTGATAAAACACTTAGAAAACTAGGAAGAAAAGGAAGTTTCCTCAGCATGATAAAGGGCGTATATGAAAAACCCACAAGTGAAAAACTGAAAGCTTTCCCTCTAAGATCTGGAACAAGACAAGGATACCCACTGTCACCAGTGTTATCCAACATTGTACTAAAAATTATAGCCAGAGCAATGAGGCAAGAAAAAGAAATAAAAGTCTTCCAAATTGGAAAGGAAGTAGTAAAACAATCCTTATTTATAGATGACATGATTCTGTATATAAAAAATCCTGAGAGATCTACAATAAATCTACCAGAGCTAATAAACAAATTCAGCAAAGTGGTGGGATACAAGATCCACCCTCAAAACTCAGTAATGTTTCTTTACACTAGAAATGATAATTTGAAGAAGAAATCAAGAAAACAAATCTATCTACAATAGCAACTAAAAGAATCAAATATCTAGGAAAAAATTAACCAAGGATGTGAAGGACTTGTACATGGAAAACTACAAAGCATTGCTGAAAGAAATCAAAGAAGACTTAAATGTTAAGACATTCTGAGTTCATGGATTAGAAGATTAAATATTGTTTTGGTGTAAATACTACCCATAGCGATTCACAGATTCAATACAATCCCAATCAAAGTTCTAACAGCAGAAAGCAAAAAGCCTATCATCAAATTTATGAAGGGTAAGGGACCCTGAATAGTCAAAAACATTTTAAACAAAGAAGAATGAAGTAGGAGGACTCACACTTCTGATTTTAAAACTTAATACTAACCTATAGTAATGAAAACAACTTGGTACTGGAGTACTGGTACAAGGGCAGACATATAGACCAATGGAATCAAATTACATCTATGGCCAATTGATTTTCTACAAGGGTGCCAAGTCCACTCAGTGGGGAGAGAATTTGTCTTCAACAAATAGTGGTGGGAAAACTGGATATTCATATGCAAAAGAAAAAAATGTAGACCTCTACCTTACACTATATGCCAACTGCAACTGAAAATTGAACAAAATCCTAAGTAAATAAACGAAGCAAAACTATTATCCTATCAGTTATAAAATGGAATGAAGTTCTAATGCATGCTACAACATGGATGAACCTTGGTGACATCTTGTGAGTGAAAAAAGCTACAAACAAAAGGACATAGATTACATGATCTCACTGGTGTGAAATAACTAGACTATACAAATCCATAAAGTCAGAAACTAGAATACAGTTTTTCAGGGGTAGGGAATGGAAAGTTAATGCTTGATTGGTGCAGAGTTTCTGTTTGGGGTGATTAAGAAAAGCTTTTGTAATGGCTGGTGGTGATGGTAGCAAAACATTATGAATGAAGTTAACACCCCTGAATTGTATATTTGAAAGTGGTTAAAGTGGGAAATTTTAGACTGTATATATGTTACCAGAATAAATATTAAGACTATGTAGATAACAGTTATAACAATGCTAACAACCAAAAAAAAAGGGGGGCGGAGTTAATATGGGGTGGGGAATGGGGGGTGGTTTGGTATCTGGGAGTCTCCGGCACTCCGTGTGTGACTTTGCTGTGACTTAAAACTTCTTTGAAAATTAAATGAAAAATTGGGAGACAATGGGGATTGAGAGGAGGAAGGTGTCATGGCACACCAGACATCCAATAACATCGTGATAAAGGGAAGGAAAAAAGGGAAAAAGGAAAAGAGAAAGGAAAAAAAATGAATATATATATATATATATATATATTTTTTTAAAGGCATTTCCTTTGCTTTTTTGCCCATTTTTGAATGTCCCAATCCACTAATTATATTTTATTTTGTTTTGTTCTTTGTTTGATTATTTGTTTTTTTTCCTTCTCTCTCTCTCTTTTTTTTTTTTCCCCTGAGTTTCCTTATGTTTGTCTCTTGCATGTACGCTTATCACAGTTGTTTCTTTTTCCTAGTAAGTGTATTTGATTATTTTATGAACTAAATGTTCATGGAGGATTTGGATCACAGAAGGGTTACAATGGGTACTGCGGGGGATTATTGGGGGGGGGTTTCGTGGGGATTGGTTCATCCGAATATACATGAAAGATATACAAAATCATTCAAAGGATTGGGGGATGGGGCATGGTCACGATGGGTGGATAATCACACAATAAATGAGGGAATCTGAATTCCTAGCCTGGAGAGCTCTGTCACAGT